>JACRUU010000019.1:23501506-23526506 GCA_030449085.1 Kryptopterus vitreolus
CCTTGTGAATCTACCTGACATAAATGTCACAAGTAATCAACATCAAGGGATCAAGAGGCACGTGCAAACACACACACACACACACACACACACAGAGTGACAAATCTGACATGTCATTGGAGGGCAAAAAATAAAATGACGTGTTTGGATTTGACAGAAACTCTCATATTTGATGAAAATGGAAAGACAATGTGTCTGGGTTTTTCTTTCTTTTTGCAACAACAATTCTCTTTAGCTCATTGCTAATCGTGCTGCGATTCGCTAATCAAGATAATCACAACTAATCACACAGACAACTAATCACACAGACAACTATACTGTTAATAAGTCGGGATCTGTCTGTCTCACGGTCATGGTATCTGTCTCTCTGTCTAGACAGAGCTGGTGTTGTTGTGTCTTGGTGTCTGACTGTCTCACGCAGTCTTGAATGCCCTTTGAACCGTCTGTCTGCTTGGCCCAGTCCTGCTGTCTATCTGTCCATCTGCTTAGCCATATTTTTTTTTATGTCTGTCTGTCTGCCTCTCTGCTTGACACATAGTTTATCTGTCTGGTTGTCTGTTCGTCTGTCTTCTTAACACAATTTATTAGTTTTCTGTCTGTCTTGCTTCTTGACAGTTTTCATGTCTGTCTGCTTGACAATTTTTACCTGTCTCTCTGTATTACAATTTTTATCTGTCTGTCTCTCTGTCTGTTTGACAGTTTTCAATGCCTGTCTTACTATATGCCTGTCTTTTTGACATTTTTATGTCTGCTTTACACATTTTTACACATTCTGTCTGTCTGTCTGCCTGCTTTATCTGTCTTTATGCTTGACAGTTTTCAGGTCTGTTTGTCTGTCTGCTTGGCAGTTTTTATCTGTCTGTCTCTCCCTCTATCTGTGTGTTTGTCCATTTTTATCTGTCTGTCCCTCAGTCTGCCTGCTTGACACAGTTTTTGTCTGTCTGTCTGCTTGACACCATGCTGGTCTCTGCCTGTGTTATTGGCCGTCTCCGTTTTAGTTCTGCCTGTTATGTCTGTCTGTCTGTCTGTCTGCTTGATACAATCCTTTTTTTCTGTTTCCTTGACACCGTTCTCCTGTAGGTCCGTTTATCTGCGTGCCTCAGTCCTTCTGTCTGTTCCGTCCGTCTCCTTGACACCATCCTGATGTCAGTCTGTTTGCATGAAACCATCCTACTTTCTGTCTGGTTGACCTTGTCCTGCTGTCTGTCCGTCTCTCACACATAGAAGTTCATACAGTTCAGGATCTGAATACACACAGACCAGATGCACTAACCACAGAGAAAAAGGGCAGAATTGCAAATACAATCTGCCTTTGTCTTATATTCCATCAGCCACTCTGTAATGTCTGTGGGAGAGAGAGAGAGAGAGAGAGAGAGAGAGAGAGTTGAAGAAGAGAATGTAATGAGAAAGCGTACAGAATCTGAATCAGGTGCTTTCGGCAGATCTGATCAACCCATTATTTTCCACAAATCTCTCTCTATCTCTTCTCTCTCTATCTATCTCTGAGGGAATGTTAAATGGTTGGAGGGAATGGTTGTGAGGGAATGTGAGGGAATGGTTGCTTTGTAAACAGTTTTTTTCTGCATTTGTTTTGCTTTTTTTTCTTCCCTGTTTTATCAAAAATAAATAATTCCATCAAACATCTCGGAATACTCTAGTGTGTGTGTGTGTGTGTGTGTGTGTGTGTGTGTGTGTGTGTGTGTGTGTGTGTGTGTGTGTGTGTGTGATTCTGAACGAAGCGTGTACCGTATGAGAGCTTGACTCGCCGGCATGGTATTCGGGGGTGTCCGGGGGGGGGGGGGGGGGGGTGGTTAAAGTCTAGAGAGGAGAGTGTATTAGCGGTTGGAAATGTGGTGGGGCAGGAGAATATTATCTCCTATTGTATATATATTTTCTGTATAGTCTTTATAAAGTGACTAAACTGATCTGGGAAAGCAATGTTTTAAACAATGAATTCTAAAAAAAAAAGTCATGCTGTTTTTTATAAGCAATCAGGTAATTGTTAAAGAGCTGTCTCGGGACGAGCGAACCGACTCCCCTGTGAAAAAAAAAATCCCCCTCGGCTGTAAGCCCCCACTGGTTGATGACGTGGTGTCTTTCAGGGGAATGTTTTTTATTATAGTAAAAGGAAGGTCTTGACGTGCTTAATGTGGTCTTTAAGTTGAGGACTTTGATTATAACACTTTGACGTGAAAAAATGTTTCATATGTGGTCACATCTTGTTGAGCTGAGCTTGCTGGGACCGCTGCTGAAAGCCGTGCAACTGCTGCTGCACCAGGACCTAGCGAGGTCAAATCTCAAGCTCAGACTGCTTCCCAGACATCCATTAGTGGCGAACCCACCCCATGATCAACTATACCTGCTCGGCTGACCTGGACCCGGAAAAGCTCGGCCAGGACAAGGACTATCCAAAGAAAAGTCAAGATGGACTCTGGAGTAGTACTAGAGATGCCTGCAGTGGGCAGAGCTGTGATCAGGAGATCATTATACCACTAGCAAGGGGATCAGGGAGATGTGTTTAAAGGGTTTAAAGACCAAGAGAAAAGAACGAGGTAAGGAAAAAGCTAAAGTTAAGAAAGAACTGAACGAGACAGTGAAGCTTGAATATCAGATTCAGTATTTAACAAAGAGTCTCAAAACTTTTTTTATATTCCTGAATAGAGTTTTTTAAGAACCATGTGGCAGGAAAATGTTTTAATTGAAGGGTTTCTCCCAGTCGATTTATTAAAATCTATTTATTTAATAGAGAGTCCAACTGACACCATCTGACACTTAACATGTGTTAAATAAAGGATTCTAAAAAGTCAAAAAATCTCTTTGGCTATTTCTGACACTCGTGTGTGTGTGTGTGTGTGTGTGGACAGAGCAGTGATTATGATCTGAGCAAGGACAGTCACTTATTTGCGGTTTAAACCCTAAAATGTAATGGGGAGTATGGGGATCGAAACCTGTTTGAGGCTGTGGTGGGGTGTTGTAAAGAAGTCCGGTGTTCTGCGAAAGATGAAGATCTAAGCTAAATGACTGCACCTACCCTAATCTTTTAACTATCATTGATTTGATCATTGTATTAAGCTATTGTTCTATTTACTTAATTAACAATTCATTCATTCATTCATCTTCTACTGCTATAACCGATCTTCTTTCGGGTCACGGGGAGTCTGTGCCTATCTCAGGTGTCTATGGGCATTAAGACAGGATACACCCTGGATGGAATGTCAACCCATTGCAGGACACACACACACTCACATTCACACACACATTCATACACTAGGGACAATTTTCCAAGGTGCCAATCAACCTACCGTGCATGTTTTTGGACCGGGGGAGGAAACCGAAGAACCCGGAGAAAAAACCCCTGAAGCACGGGGAGAACATGCAAACTCCACACACACACAGCGGAGGCAGGACTCAAACCCCGACCCCGGAGGCGTGAGGCGGACGTGCTAACCACTAAGCCACCGTGCCCTCTCTTAATTGACAATTTAATTTGTCTAGTTATTTAACAAATAGTCAACCTGACACCATCTGACACTTAAAAGGACGTGTGTTAAATAAAGGATTGGAAAAAGAAAAGAAAAATCTCTCTGGCTCTGTGTGTGTGTGTGTGTGTGTGTGTGTGTGTGTGTGTGTGTGTGTGTGGTGTGTGTGTGTGTGTGTGTGTGTGTGTGTGGACAGAGCAGTGATTATGATCAGAGGCCAGACACATATGGTTTAAAAACACACAGGGATTTTACTGTACATCACACACACACACACACATATGCACACATCAGTCAAGCATTTGCTCCATAAAGAGCAGAGTGCTGTTATTTATCACACTCAACTTCAAATAGACAAAACACACACACACACACACACACACACACACACACACACACACACGCGTCACTCAAACACAAGAACAAAAGCCTCCCAACAATGTAGTGTAGCACCGATTGAGCAGAGCAGAGAAAGAGCGCGGGAGAGAGTGTGCATGACATCTACAGATGTTATACTTTTTAGCACTCATCCAAAAATAACACACACACACACACACACACACATACATGGTGTGTGTTTTCATTGTAAATATTATGAACTAATGCTAATTATATGGCTATTTTACATTCAGGGTTATTATACTCTGTGGTAAGTTTCCCTGACATCATCTTTAGAAAATGACTCGGAATATTACAACCTGAGGGATATAAGCGCTTTCTCCTGCCACCCTGACATCGCCGAGCTCCTACTCCTGCCACCTTGACATCACTAATCTCCTATTGCTGCCACCCTGACATCAGTAAGGTCCTGACTCTGCAACGCTGACCCTACCAAACTCCAAATGATGCCACTCTGACCAAACTAAGGCCCATCGATCTACAATTGATGCCAGGCTGATACCAACACCCATAGCTCTAGGATTAGTTTTCTCCTGGTTTCAACCTATTGCTGCCACCTAGACATTACCAAATCCCTACTGCTGGACAACCGGACGGGTCCCTCAGGCATATCGTTTGTTTTTTCCCGGCTACCCGTTAATGATACTTCCGCAGGTTCCCCCATGAACGGGAAAAACGAAGGCTATAATCCAGCGTCGGAGTTTAAATACTGGTGCACCCTGCGATCGCGAATGCTGCCCGAGTGTGTGTCCCGAAACTGAAAGTCCGTGCTGCAGGACCGAACGATCCTGATACAGACACCAATCCAATTCATTTTTATTTGTGTAGCGCGTTTAACAATGGACATTGTCTCAAATCAGCTTCCCACAGTTAATGAAGTCAAAATGTTCTTTATAATTGTTAGTTCGTCCCTTATAAGTAAACTAGTGGCGACTTTGGAAAGGAAACGTTCCCTGAGATGGAATAAGGAAGAAACCATGAGAGGATCCAGACTCAAGAGGGAACCCATCCTCATCTGGGTGACACCGAAGGTCCGTTCATTACTTTCCAGGTGTCTTCCGGTGCTTTCCGTTCCTTGTACTCACGCCGGGACACACCCACAGTCTCACGGCTCGGGAGCCCTCCTCTGTCGTTCATCGACGTCCACTTGTGGACCAGGAGTCCGCCAGTCTCTTGCCCACAGATCAGTCCACCTCTCTCGAATCCACTCAGGTCTTTAAGGGCCGGCACGCCGCTTCCCCTGCGTCCGCCCGTCTGCATCCCGGCTTGTCAGCTCGCTCCACTCCCTGCCTGGTGACTCGCTCCTCAAGGCTGTTGTCTCTCGCTGTTTTATTGTCGTCGCCTCTTCCCTCCACTCCCGATGTGCTGGTACATAGACCAATTAGACGCACCATGCTCCTCCTGATGCAGCCCTTACACCCCCCCCCCAACTTTGATATCACCAACTTCTTACTGCTGCACCCAAACATCTGCAATTCCGACTATCCCATGTCCTCACTAATACTTCTGTCAAGTTTTATATGTGCTGCAATTTTAGTATTCTTTAAGACCCTCCTCCGATTGTGTCATGCCAACGTCTCCATATTTGGCCATCCTGAGATACCTTCCACTGTCTTGCTGAGGTCCACAAGTTTCTTGTTTCGGCCATCCTGAACCCTTGGAGTACCTATAAGTCTGATATCTGGATAGCCACAGACTTCTCCTCCTCCTCCTGTCATTTTGGGATTAACAAGCTTAGATTCCCACGTTCCTCATTCCTATGTCCATCTGAGGTCTGTACGATGCCATCCTGAGGTCTGCAAACCAAAATAACCCATGATTCACACTGCAGACCAGACGACTCTTTATTCCTCCTGAGGTTTTATCCTTCCACGGGATACACCGCAGAAAACTCCTTCTCTCTTCCTCTTTCTCTCTTTCTATCTCCACCGCCTCTCTCATTATCCCTCCCTCCCCCATCTCTGACTTTCTAACTTTCTTTCTTTCTTTATTTCTCTCTGCTTATCTCGCTCTCTCCTTACCTCTTTCTCCATCTTTCCCTTTCTTTCCATCCCCCATTCACCCTCTAATCCATCTGTCCCTTTCTCTTTCTTTCTTTCCTCTTTCTTCAAGTCTCTCTTGTCATCCTTCCATTTCTCTTTCCATTTCACTCCCTCTCTTACCCTCTCTCCACTCTCCATCACTTTCTCTATATCTCTCTTTCCATCTCTCTCTCTCTCTCTCTCTCTCTCTCTCTGTGTGTGTCTCAGGGTGTGTATTGACAGTTCCCTTAATTCATGCTGTCAGAGTGGCTAATAATCTCACTGTGCTCATTTAACTATCACACCAAGTCCATCTAATGAGTCAAACCTTCACACACACACACACACACACACACACACACACACACACACACACACACACACAGACAGACACACACACGCACGCACGCGGAAAGAAAAATGACTCTATGAATGATGATAAGTGAGAAAGATTGCAACTGGAGTCAGTGATAACTGTGTGCAATCCATCCAATCAAACTGTGTGTGTGTATTTGTGAGAAAAGGGGGGGGGGGTGCTGAGGGCAAGTTCATATCAATCAATCTACTTATACAGCTATCTGTCTATTTTATAAGGCAGAAAAGAAAGAAAGAAAAAAAAGAAAGAGAGTGTATAATTATAATGAGTGTGTGCATTATGACATCATAAACTAGCATTTTCTTATGTGTGCGTGCACTTTCTGTGTGTGTGTGTGTGTGTGTGTGTGTCTGAAGGGTTAATTATTGCTCCCTCAGGATTCCTGTAGATCAAAGTGGCTGTTGCTGTGGCGATGGTTGCTGTCTGGGAGGTTGCCGTGGTGACGATCGCCCATGCTCATCGTGCTCCTCAGCTCGCTCTCTCACCTGAACACAAGTCAGAGGTGGAGAGAAGAATAAAACCCAGAGCATCTGGAGATCATACTGAACAGGAGATCCTGAGGGAAGTATTGAATCAGACCAGACTTTTGTGGACAAATGAAGAGTGATGGAACTGGATTTCATTAAACTGCAAAAATTGGTCTTTTTGTCAAAAAAAGAAAGAAAAGAAAGAACAGTAGAACTTTTTTAAAACCTCATGTACATTACAGGGGCACGGTGGCTTAGTGGTTAGCACGTTCGCCTCACACCGCCAGGGTCCGGGTTCGATTCCCATCTCAGCCATGTGTGTGTGGAGTTTGCATGTTCTCCCTGTGCCTCAGGGGTTTTTTTTTTTTTTTTTCAGGGGTTTTTTTTTCCGGGTTCTCCGGTTTCCTCCTGGTCCAAAAACATGCAGATTAGGTTGATTGGCACCTTGGAAAATTGTATGAATGTGTGTGTGTGTGTGTTTGTGAGTGTGTGTTCCCTGCGATGGGTTGGCATTCCATCCAGGGTGTATCCTGCCTTAATGCACATAGACGCCTGAGATAGACACAGGCTCCCCGTGACCCGAGGGAATTGGATAAAGCGGTAGAAGATGAATGAATGAATGCATGAATGTACATTACAGCACATTGAAATTCTCTCTTGGGTCAATCTGGAGTCAGCTATGATACAGCACGCCTGGAGCACATGGGGTTAATGGTCTTGCTCAAGGACTCCAACAATGCTAGGATGTCAATACTGGGACTTGAACCCATCATCTTACCTAATGATATAATCTCACTTTTTGTGATGGGTATGAATTGTACGATTATGTTGGACAAACCATGTAGTTATAAGATTACTCCAGTAAAAGTAGAAGTGCTCCCTTTAAACTTTAGTAGTTTAGTATTTCCCTTCAAATATACTTAAGTATCCAAGGTACTATGATTTATTAAGGCTATTATGTTCCTATTATCATTTTTTATCACACGGCTCTCTGCATAAACAACTCCGTTTATGTGAATGTTGCTTTGATGTTATTCTTAGTAATCGATGTAGACGGTCTAGTAATAGAATGATATTAATGACTCAAATACTGCTTGATGTCTATTACAACTATTATCAGCTCAAAACTGTCTTTTTAACTACTTGAAAAGAATCTGACAAGTTCTTCTTGCTATCACTGATGTTGAACTGTATGTTTGTGATTAGTAGAATGCCACCAGGAGCCGATCAAAATGAGTTTAAACCCTGAACACCCTCTATCCTGATTGGTGGATGAGAAAAATATTTATGTACAGGAATGAATTACATTTATTTCCTTACACATTTCATTTACTTTACCTTTTTCCTTTAGAGCATTTGGCAGATGCCCTTATCCAGAGCGACTTAGTAATTAAGAGTTAAGGGCCTTGCTCAAGGGCCCACTAAAGGTGGCTTGGTGGTCGTTGGATTTGGCCCTGTGATCTTCTGGTCCAGAGGTCAATGCTTTACCACTGAGCTTCTAATTCTTGCTGGTTAGCTGTTGTGTGAAATGTACACGTTAAATCGGGGTATACAATGGATTGCTTAGTGGGAAGCTGTGCTGTGTATGTTGTGCTAATTTGTAGCCAGTTCAAAAATACGGCCAGGAACAGCGATAAATAAGTAAAAGTGAAGGCGTCTAAAATTAGCAGTGTAGTATGTAACATCAGTGATGTGATCTCGCGTGTAAACTCCACGGAATGACCTGTTGATAATGAGAAGAACCGAGTGTATCTGGGTCCTAATACACGCTGTGGGAATAATATGACTAATAATGCCACTATAAACGAGCTCAGTGTTGTGTGTGTGTGTGTGTGTGTGTGTGTGTGTGTGTGTGTGTGTGTGTGTGTGTGTGTGTGTGTGTGTGTGTGTGTGTGTGTGTGAGAGAGAGGAAGTGTGCTGATAAGCGAGTGTATGAGTGTGAAATTAAATGTTAGTATTAGATGATTAGTGATCGTCTCTGTGATCGATCTGAAAGTGATTATGTTGATAGTGCTGGGAAAGGTCCTGATAAATTGGAACTGGATTCATAGCCAAAACACACAAACACGGGCACACACACACACACACACACACACACAATGATTAATACATACCTAATGACTAGACAGTATGTTTAAGCAAGACACAATACATCAAAAGGAAAAAAAAACGATTATTATAGATAGATACAAAGCAGAAAAAAAAGAGATAGATAGAGAGGCAGATGGGTTGAGAAAGGAAAAAGAAACCAATAAATGAGACAAAGTGAAAGCAGGAGTAAGAGAGAGAGAGAGAGAGAGAGAGCAGACCTGGGCCCTGACAGTCAACCTCAACAAGACCAAAATCATCATCTTTCACAAAGGTCCAGCTCTCAGAGAACGAAATACACATTTATATTAGGAATCCATGCACAGTTACTTTGGAAATGTAATAGATTTTATTATTTATTTATTACAGATTACAAATGACCGTATTCAAAATGTTTGACATTTTCACTGACTTTATAAAAGGAAAGTAACTGATTACATTTGCTTACTTTCATTTGTCCACTAGGGGGCACTTTAAGTTAGCATTCTAGGAAAAAGTTTCAAAACCTCAAAATGAAACTGCAGCAGAATGTCATCAGTCAAATCGAAATCACGTTTCAGTTGAAAATCGCGCCGTCGTCTAAAGCGCAGATTTTACATGAAATTGTTCGGATGGAACCCTGGCGGTGTGAGGCAAACGTGATAAGTTTCATTAACTTCATTTTATTTGTATTTTTATATTTCTTAAAAACTACTTATTTTTACTACGCTTTTCTTATACCGTGTTTATAGTTATATTACATTCATTATAGTTTAGTATTATTATTTCTGAAAGACTGTTATCCCTGTTAAATGACAGAGAAAGCGAAAAAGACAGAGAGACAAGAGAGAGACAGAGAGAGTGAAAGGGAGAGAGATGAGAGATTTTTGGGATCAGAAAAAAAATAGAGAGATTAAATGAGACTGGAAAAAAGAAAGAGAACGTGTGGGATCAAGAGGCAGAGAGATATTGAGGGGATGAGAAAGAGAGCAAATGAGACACAGAAAAATAATAGGGAGAAAGTATGGGAGAGACTGGATAGAAAGAGAGCAAATGAGAGAGAGAGAGAGAGAGCGCAAATAGAAAGATAGAATGAAATTAAAAGAGACAGGCAGAGGGGATGAGAATGAGAGAGCAAATAATAGAGAAAAAGAGAGAGAATGAAAGGCACAGAGAGAGAGAGTGAGAGAGACACTGAGTGAATGAAAAAGATGAGAGCCAAAAGAAAGAGACATTTAGAATGAAAGAGAGGGAAAATGAAAGAGAGACAAACGAGAAAGAATGTGAGATCAAGAATGTGAAACATCTAAAAACAAAAGGCAAACAATAATGAATTTTTTTTATTGGAAAAAAATGAAAAAAAGGTAAGAAATAAAGAACAAAAGTTACATAAGCATATTACGGAAAGGGGGGGGTAAATAAACAAACAAACAAACAAATAAAGAAATAAAAATAAGAAAAACTGTTATTTGAAAAAAAAATCTAATTTAGGGGAAATAAATGAAAGACAATTCAGATGTTAATGTGCTCTTTGGGTTCACATAAGAGAAGCCAAACATGATAGAACATGACAAAGAGAAAGAGAGAGCAAATGACTGATAGACTGGAAAAGATAGAGAGAGGAAGAGAAGGGGAAAGAGGAAGACTGATAAATGATGTATGCTTGTGTAAATGAATGAAAAGAACAAATCAAACATAATCAGTCATCAGTCTTTCTGACTCTCAATCTTTGTTTTACAATCTCTCATTCTCTCTCTCTCTCTCTCTCTCTGTGTTATTAAGTACATCCAGATGTGTGTGTGTGTGTGTGGGTGTGTGTGTGTGTGTGTGTGTGTGTGTGTGTCTATGTGTGTGTCTGTGTGTGTGCGCGCATGTTTTCACAGTGAAAGTGTTTCATTTAATCATTAACATATTCATCTTCCCTGATTAAAGACGACCGCATTAACTGGCTCCATCCCAAACTCCAGACTTCACGCCTATTGAAATGAAATGACATATTTCGTTATGTGTGACGTTTACTCCTTTCATCGGGGGGCCTTAAAGTGCTACATCAATAGTGAAAAATCACGGTTACTGACCACACGGTCAACAATATTTTATAAAGGTATTGTTGAGTTGCCACACTTGGGCTGTTAAGCAAGACCCTTAATAGGGACGCCATATCAACTTCCGATCACATTTACATTTACATTTGCGGTATTTAGCAGACGCCCTTATCCAGGGCGACGTACAGAAAGTGCTTTAAGTCTCAATCCAAGGATAAGATTTATTCAAGAAAGGTTAATACAAACTCAAGTACACAAGAATAGACAGTTGCCTTTTTTTTTTTTTTTTTTTTTTTTATGGATTTTTGGACAGTGAGGTAAAAGAGAATAAAAGGAATGTTAGGATAGGTTTTGTTGGAAGAGGTAGGTCTTCAGTCGACGTTTGAATGTATACAGTGTCTCCGTTGTTCGAACCTCCAGTGGAGGAAGTTCGTTCCACCACATCGGTGCCAGAACAGAGAAGAGCCTTGAGCTGGCCTTACCTTTTACCCTGAGAGACGGTGGAACCAGGCGAGCAGTGCTGGACGCTCTCAGGCAGCGAGGTGCAGTACGGGAGGTGATGAGGTTGCGGAGGTAAGAAGGTGCAGATCCATTTTTGGCTTTGTAGGCGAGCGTCAGTGTTTTGTATCTGATGCGTGCAGCTACAGGAAGCCAGTGGAGCGAGCGCAGCAGTGGGGTGGTGCGAGAGAATTTAGGCAAGTTGAACACGAGTCGCGCAGTTGCATTTTGAATCATTTGCAGTGGACGAATAGCGTTCTGAGGTAGACCTGCCAGCAGAGAGTTACAGTAGTCCAGTCTCGAGATGACGAGAGACTGAACCAGGACCTGAGCAGCCTGAGTGGATAAAAATGGTCGAATCCTTCTGATGTTGTAGAGAAGGTAACGACGATCATCATTGGGATATGCAGAGAGAGAATGTCACTCTGATATAAGGTACATTTGACGAGTAAAAAACCTGGTACAAGACAAGCTTTTTACATCTTTTTGCTCAATCGGTAACTATGACATCATCTCAAGTAACCTAACTGAGTCTTAATCGAAACCTAGATAGATAGATAGATAGGTAGGTAGGTAGGTAGGTAGATAGATAGAATAAATAGATAGATAGATAGATAGATAGATAGATAGATAGATACATACTCCAAACGTACAAGGAGAGGGACGTTATCAGACGTCTGTATAGAAAGCCGCATCTCTGATGGAAGAGCATTAGTGGGCAGCTTGTACTTTTTTGGAAAGGCCCCATCAATGTTGCACGCCACAGGTTTCAGAGCAACAAAAGCATCCATCTGGAAAACGTCTTTTTCCGGGAAGGCCATACTTCATCTATAACAATAGCATGACTTTATAGTAGAGGAGTCTGTGTGCTGAATTGGCCTGCGTGTCTGTCTAGACCTATCGTCCATTTGAAAACACCATGAAATGAAAAACACAACAAAGGAAACCCAGACATGTCGAGCAGCTCCAATCACGTATCAGGCACATATGGCACAACATTCCTCTCTCAAAACCTCAGCAAGTGCTGAGTCCCTTCCAGATGTATACATGGCCCTGTCACAACTCTTTTAAACATTTTGCAGACATTAAATCGATATATATATATATATATATATATATATAATTATTATTATTATTATTTATTCTTATTATTTTCTTCTTACTTTTTATTTCCAAACTTCCTTACTTATGTCGCCAAAACAAATCCCTTATAAGTGCAAACCTACTTGGTAATAAAGCTCTTTATGATTTTGATTCTGATATTCTCCAGATAAAGATTTGGTATTTTATATTTTATATTTTCTGAATACATATTAGAGGGGCACGGTGGTTTAGTGGTTAGCAAGTTCGCCTCACACCTCCAGGGTCCGGGATTGATTCCCGTCTCGGCCATGTGTGTGTGAAGTGTGCATGTTCTCCCCGTGCTCTCAGGGGGGTTTTTCTCCGGGTTCTCCGGTTTCCCCGGTCCAAAAACATGCACGGTAGGTTGATTGGCACCTTCGAAAATTGTCCCTAGTGTGTGAATGTGTGTGTGTGTCCTGCGATGGGTTGTCATTCCATCCAGGGTGTATCCTGCCTTAATGCCCATAGACGCCTGAGATAGGCACAGGCTCCCCGTGACCCGAGGGAAGATCGGATAAAGCGGTAGAAGATGAATGAATGAATGAATTAATACATATTGACTAAGTGGGACATGAATAAAATAGGAGTTTATGAGATTTTGTAAATCATTCTGTATTTAATTATTTATTTACAGTTTTTACAATGTCCTGATCTTTTTTCTTTATTTCTTTCTTTTTTTTAATAATTGTAGTTGTAGATGGAAATCATTCTTGTTTTCATTATAGTTCATTATGTTGTAGATAGCAGGAAGTAAACAGGACGTCCAAAGTCAGGTAGATATCATTGTATATTTATTTGTGTGTAATGCCACTTTTAAAGACACACACATAGGGACATTGTGTGTGTGTGTGTGTGTGTGTGTGTAATAGAAAGAGAGATAGCTCTAATTTCAGACCTATTAATCATACTGCTGTCAGCAGACACACACATTAAACACACAGCAACTTATCCATCATCATAAAAGACTTATTCTTATCCCTGCTGATGGGTCACAAGCATGCACACACACACACACACACACACACAAACACCCTCTCTATATGTATATATAAACACATACACAGTATACAGTGCATTACAAAAGTATTCATATGCTTTAAATGTTTCCATGTATTCTCACATTATAACTACTAAAGTGGAATTGTGAAGTGGAAGGAAATAATACATGGTGTTAAAGAATTTTTAAAAATATATTTAGACCCTTTACTCTGATACCCCTAAATAAAATCCAGTGCAATCAACTGCCTTCAGACGTCACTTAATTATTAATTAGAGTCTACCTATGTGTACTTAAATCCCAGTATAATCACAGCTGTGAAGCATAATTACAGCAGCCAGAAGGCACATGGTAACTCTAGAGGAGTTGCAGAGATCCACAGCTCAGGTGGGAGAGTGTGTCCACACGACAACTATCAGTCATGCACTAGACATTAGACTAAACTGAATATTATGGAAGAGTGGCAAGAAGTAAGCCAGTTTGCCACAAATCATGTAAAGGACACAACAAACATGTGGAAGAAGGTGCTGTGGTCAGGTGAGACCAAAATGTAACTTTTTGGCCTACATGCAAAACGCTATGTGCGGCGGAAACCTAACACTGCACATCAGCCTGAACACACCCTCCCCACTGTGAAACATGGTGGTGGCTCCATCATGCATTGGGGATGCTTTTCTTGAGCAGGGAAGCTGGTCAGAGTTGATGGCAAGATGGATGGAGCTAAATACCGGGCAATCCTGGAAGAAAACCTATTACCGAGACTTAGAAAGACTGCAAAAGACTTGAGACTGGGTCAGAGGTTCACCTTCCATCAGGACAATAAAGCTAAATATACAGAAGGCGAAATAATAGAGAGAATGATTTAGATCAAATCATGTACATGTTTTAGAGTGGATAATAATATATATATATATATATATATATATATATATATATATATATATATATATAATATACATATATATACAAACACACATACAAAGAGTGTGTGTGTGTGTGTATATGTCTGTAATGTTTATTATGAAGTGTAAATCCCAAAAGCTGATTGGTTGGCAAAGGTTCATGGCCGAAAGGATAGACGGTTTATTTTTGATCTCCACTGTTGAACAAAAATTTCACACCCTTTCCATCAACAATCCCACCCACTCACGCATATACACACACACACACACACACACACACACACACTCACACTCACACACAAGCGCACACTTTCCAGGCTGAGGTTTGACTGGCAGATATTAGTCACTCACTCACTTGTTTTGTGCGTGTTGTGTGCATGTGTGTGTGTGTGTGGTGTGTGTGTGTGTGTGTGTGTCTGTGTTCCCCTAAGTAACATAGTTTGTATGCACTGGCTGAGGGCCGAGACATACCAAATCGAGGTCAAAGAGCGAGAGCCAACCAAGGCGGCTCCTATGGTGCTCAATCTTCGGTGTCTTCAACATGTGGCGATGATGACGCATCCGTTTTCCACCTGTGTGAAGCAACGTTCCCCTCCACCCCAGCACGGTGCAACAGTCGGTATTACATTTTTTTTTCTCCAAAAAATGAATAAACACTTGCCAATTATATAACAAAGGTCATGTGATGACCATTAATGTTACATATGCTACATGGTTGGTGCAGACTTATACTGACGCTCATGCTGATTGTATGCTCAATGATGAATCAAGACACATGTTACTTAGCCAAAAACAGTTCATTTGTGAAGTTTGAGTCCCTAAAATACAAATAAAGGTTTAACCACATTACCACTACATTCACCATCAACATAACCAGCTGACTTGTAAAGCAATCGTTTGGATATCTTCAAGTAACACATAAAATTATAAGATTATGTCACAACAAAGGGGCACGGTGGCTTAGTGGCTAGCACATTCGCCTCACACGAATCGAACCCAGGATCCGGGTTCGATTCCCGGCTCGGCCATGAGTGTGTGGAGTTTGCATGTTCTCCCCGTGCCTCAGGGGGTTTTTCTCCGGGTTCTCCGGTTTCCCCCGGTCCAAAAACATGCACGGTAGGTTGATTGGACACCTTAGAAAATTGTCCCTAGTGTATGAATGTGGGTGTGTGTGTGAGTGTGTGTGTGGCCTGCGATGGGTTGGCATTCCATCCAGGGTGTATCCTGCCTTAATGCCCATAGACACCTGAGATAGGCACAGGCTCCCCGTGACCCGAGGGAAGATCGGATAAAGCGGTTTTTTTGGTTAGGGGTTTTAGGGTTTTCGTAGGTTTTTAGATAGCGGTAGAAGATGAATGAATGTCACATCATAGAATATCATTAGTCCCTCAGTCTCAGAGAGAGGTGATATTTTTATCCGATGTCAACAAAAGCTGGTTGTCAAAAGATTTTTGAATTGGTTCGACTGCAAGTGAGACCAGCAGACATAAAAAGTCACACACAGAGGTGAAAAATGTAATTGGTGACAGTCAGAGGTATCAAGTATTAAGTATTTGGTGACAGTATAGGTATCAAGTACTCAAGTAAGTACTTGAGTAAAATCTTGAGTTGATACTTACTTAAACTTCTACTGAAGTCTTTTTAAACCCTATATATATATATATATATATATATATATATATATATATATATATATATATATATATATATATATATATATATATATATATATATATATACTTCTACCTGAGTAATGCATGTGAATACTTTTGACCTCAGTGGTGACAGTCATAGTTCATTCATAGTTCAATACAGTGCTGTACAAAGTATACCTATTACATTTTAAATGTTGTTGAGTAGGAACACGGTGGCTTAGTGGTTAGCACGTTCGCCTCACAACGCCGGGGTCTGGGTTTGATTACCGTCTCGGCCATGTGTGTGTGGAGTTTGCATGTTCTCCCCGTGCCTCAGGGGGTTTTTCTCCGGGTTCTCCGGTTTCCCTCGGTCCAAAAACATGCACGGTAGGTTGATTGGCACCTTGGAAAATTGTCCCTAGTGTATGAATGTGTGTGTGCCATGCGATGGGTATCCTGCCTTAATGCCCATAGACTCCTGAGATAGGCACAAGCTGCCCGTGACCCGAGGGAAGATTGGATATAGCGGTAGAAGATGAATGAATGAATGAATGTTGTTGATTACAGAGTAAAAGTTGTTTACATCTATTATTTTCAACAAACAAAGCCAATATAATTAATTTTATTAAAATAAAAAAAAAGTACATTTACCACTAATCTTCTAAATTTTTTTCTTCTAATTGGTCATAAGGTGGTTGATTCATCTTCTTTGTCTTTTTATATGACTTTTTAAAATTTCATTTTCTTTGTGCTGAATTTTCATGTAAAGGGATGTTTATTTAAATGACATCGTCAGCATTTTAGTCAATTTGTTATATATGAAAAATTACTTCAGGAGTTTGTAGTTTCTCCGTAGCAATACAATCTGTATTCTTTTTGTCCTGTTAACATTGATAGAATTTCCGTGATGTGCTGCTTTTTAAATTCACTTTTATATTATATACTCAAATCATGCTGCCATCGCCTCTCTATAACAGCCATGTGAAAAAGTGATTGCAGGAAATGTCCATATCTTAAAGAAACTTTAAGAATAAATTGTGAATTTATGACAATCACAAACCAACAAAAGCTACTAATCATGTTTTTAAAAAAATATTCAGCAGTTTATTCCAGAGTTAAGTTTCATTGTACATTAGATTACATTTTTATTAGATTAGATTATTTTGTAAAATGTATACAAGAAATATTATTAAAGATGTTAGATAGATAGACAGATGTACTTTTCAAATATGCTATTTTACTTTTACTTAAGTATGTGATGATTGATGTATTGTACCTATCTACAATTTTACATAATATCAATTAGTGAGTAAAAAAAGGATTTTGACTCTTACTTAAGTAAAATCCACTTCTGACAGACGGGCAGATTGATAGATAGATTACTTTTAAATAAATAATAAAATAGATTTTCTTATAAAATAAGGAAAAACAAGGTGAAACAACACCTCAGAGGGTTCACAAACTTTCAAGCAGCACTATATATATATATATATATATATTATATATATATATATAGAGAGATGAGATCGAGGAGAGCGACTTTCTTAGAGAGAGAGAGAGAGGAGATGAGAGAGAGAGAGACTTTTTTGGAGGAGAGCACCCCCAGAGAGGAGAGAGAGAGAGAGAGAGAGAGAGAGAGATCACAGCAATGAAATGGTGTTAAGCATCTACTATTAACTATTAGCAATTATGCACATTGACAAGTGTAGATAAATAGTCATAGGTATGTACAGCATGTAATTTCTAAGCGGATAAATGTCCAACAAATAAATATAAAGCAGGTCTCTTAAACTGCTAATACGCATGTTCCTGTGTTTCCTTCTGGTTGTAAAGAGGGTTAGGGTTATAGAGAGTGTGTTTGTAGTGATTGAGATTGTAGGATTACTGGTAATGTGCCAATAATAAAGATTTAATGGAAAATAAATTATGTGGAGAGATAAAATGGAAGTAATGGACGGATTTTTGTACCTCTGCTGCCCCCTGTTGGATTTGTCCAACTCCACACACAACACACACACACACACACACAAAACACACACGCATACGCAGGCATTGTAAGTATTTGTATGACGTATCCAACCTTATCCATAGCGACTAACAACTGCGCAGTTGGCGGTTAAAGTCATTACTTTAGGAACCAGTAGTGGAGTTGTGGGAGTGCTGGGATTTGAACATATGAAGTCCAGTGCCTTAACTATTTACTAAGCACACACGTTCACACACTCTAATTAAGTTATAATACCTATACAAAGATAACAACAATAATAATAATGATTATTAGTATTATTATTATTATTAATAATAATAATGTATTTAATTTATTAATGAATAATATATTAATGAGACGGCACGGTGGCGTAGTTCGCCTTAGCACGTTCGCCTCACACCGCCAGGATCCGGGTTCGATTCCCGTCTCGGGACATGTGTGTGTGGGGTTTGCATGTTCTCCCCGTGCCTCAGGGGTTTTTTCTCTGGGTTCTCCGGTTTCCCCCCTGGTCCAAAAAAACATGCACGGTAGGTTGATTGGCACTATTGGAATGACTTGGAAAATTGTCCTAGTGTTAGTAACCTATGAAAAGAAAAATGTGTCCCTATGAATGTGTGTATGTGAATGTGTGACCTGTGTGTGTGTGTGTGCCCTGCGATGGGTTGGCATTCCATCCAGGGTGTATCCTGCCTTAATGCCCATAGACGCCTGAGATAGGCACAGGCTCCCCGTGACCCGAGGGAAGATCGGATAAAAATGAATGAATAAATCAATAATATATTAATTACATTTTAATTTGATACACAATATTCTTTAGGTTCGAATATTTATCTCTACTTTCAATTCCGATCGAATTTAGGACTCCGTTTTTACAGCAACTAGATTTTCTTTGAAATGACAATTTATTATAGACCTGTTATAAAACTAAGAGCAGTTTAGTTCAGTATAGTGACGATATAGACGTGGGTCAAATGGGCTATTTGCGCATGCGCCAAAGGCTAATCTCGTTTCGTGAGCGCGCTTGAGGTTAATCATCGCGAGACTGAATTTGAAAAACTGGCGGTTTGATCCAGAGTTTATTTCCGAAGAGGAAAAGTCGCATAAAGTACGTATTATTTTTTATTATTATTTTATTACGTGACATGTCTAATATATTGTTCTGATAAAAGGGAAAATTGTAAACGGATAGGATTATTTTCGCTTTTTCCGTCATTTGAGTTTTTTTCGTCTATCGCCGTTGTCACTGTTAGCTTTGTGGCTAACCGCTCTTTGGTTTGTTTCATGTTTACATTCCGATTACATTCTGATAGTTTGAAGTAAAACGAAGCAAATGTAACATTTAAAGTGATTTTTTTTGTACGTATGTATGGTTTGTGGCGCCTCTTTGTTGATAATGGGACAATTTTCAGTGAATCGATTCATCTTGTACAGTTCGGAGTCGTTTCCTTACCGCGCTGGAAAGCAACTATCGAAAATAATAATAATGATACAACATATATGATTATTTTATGCATACATTAAACCCTACAGTATGAATTGGCGTATCTAAATAATGTTACAGATCTTTTATAAGGTGCTGTATCGTTCGTGTGTTTGTGGGTGTGTAGCCAATATATATATATATATATATATATATATATATATATATATATACACACACACACACACACACACACACACACACACACACACAAAATTGACCACCACCTGAAGACAAAACATTTACGAATAAAACTGGACTTTCAGTGCGTTCTCAGAGCTTTGTGTCAGCGCTCCTGTGGTTTAGGTTTGGGTTATATCTGAACATAACACATCCAATAATAGTGAAGACAACAAGACAAGACTGTTTGAGTGGAGATAACGACGTGCAGCACTGCAAACTCGTCAGCATGTGGTGTCTGTACGTAAACTAATGAGAGTCATGTTTTCTGATCGATAGAGATTAAAATCGATGGGACTTGGGAAGATCAGGTAATCTCCCGGAACGTTGTAAGCGCACAATTAATAAATTAACGACACAAGCAGAACCCGTTTCTCAATGTTACTGTGCATGTCCAGGTCTTGCATGTGTGTTTGTGTGTGTGTGTGTGTGTGTGTGTTTGTTGCATCAAAAATCTAATTGCTTATACTTTTAACTTTGAAATTTCATATGAATTTCCCTTTATTTTCTGTGTGTGACTTTAGGTACATTGTCTATTTCGATATGGGGTACATATCGATGTTGTGCATTTGTGTGTTTCAGGAGTGTCACCATGACAACTGATTCTAAACTGGAGATCCGGGAAGCTTTTCAGCGTGGTCAGAAAGCACACAACAACAAGGCCAAGCTCGTGGCCAGTCTGAATAACATGTATTCTACGGTAAAATGTGTTCCATTTCAGACCATTCCCTGTGAGTGTGTGAGTTGTGAAATTGTTTGTAGTTCTGAATCTTTGTGTGTGTGTGTGTGTGTGTGTGTGTGTGTGTGTGTGTGTGTGTGTGTGTGTGTGTGCGCGCGCAGTTACAAGATAAGACCGAATTCCAGGAGGAGTTTCTGAGGTGCCTCAAATATGCCATGATCGTGTACACCAGGGAGCCGGCTGTGGAAAACGTGGTAGACTTTGTGGTAAAGTTTGCCGTCAGCTTCGAGACACTTGCCAATGAAGAAGATGAGGATGAAGAGGACGAGGATACATTTTTGAACTTTCTCTTCAACTTCCTTTTGGAGGTACTAAGGATATTGTTATCGATTATATGTTATTGAATATTCTAGCGATTGTTCCATCAATTCAATCAAGTAATTGGATAAGAAATGCGATACTAAATAAGAGCGAAATTGTCTCTTAAAATGATCAAGTTATTTGTTTTTCGTTTTAGAAAAATCTGCATTCTATCGCTGAAATTGCATACAAGTATATAAGTGAAAACTAATCTAATTTCTTGCATTTAATTGCCATATTACATCAAAATACAAATAGATGCATCAGTAATAATGGTTTGTGGGAAACACGTTGATCCGTGTTTAGTTAAATGGACTGAATGAATCATGAATCAAATTGCTTGAGGAATCTTTACAGCCCTAGGAGGTAATCTGTAGTAGAGGACCAAGAATTTCAATTGGTGTGTTCAGACATGATTCAGAATCTTATTTGAAGATCGATCTCTGTGTGTGTGTCGCAGTGCCACGGCGTGAGCAGCCATGCGGTCCGCTTCCGGGCATGCCAGCTGGTGAACAAGCTGCTGGGCAGCCTGAGTGAGAACGCGCAGATCGACGATGGACTGTGCGATCGCATCCACGAGGCCATGTTGATACGCGTCACAGATAAATACCCCAATGTCAGGATACAGGCTGCACTCGCAATGGCCCGCCTGCAGGACCCTGAGAACCCTGATTGCCCCACGGTCAAAGGTACACACGGCCTTAGAGCATTCCCCAGTTATAAATCTACTTTTAGTGTTCTTATTGTGTGTGTGTGTATGTATGTTTAAAGCCTACATGCTGATTTTGGAGAATGACTCGAATCCTGAGGTGCGGAGAGCCGTCCTGTCCTGCATCGCCCCCTCTGCCCTCACACTGCCCAAAATCTACAGGCGCACCCGAGACGTTAAAGAGAAAGTCCGCAAACTTGCCTATGAGGTAAGGCACACACATCGTTTCAAGTCAAGTTGAGAAGCTTTTATTGTCAATCCAACCATATATAGCGTATGCAGTACACAGTGAAATGAGACGACATTTCCCCACAATGCATTTAGCTTTGCAATAACTGACCAGTCCTGTGCTGCAAGCCTGATGCACACTGAGGCTGTGTGTGTGTTGGTGTTAGGTAATGTTCAGTGGGTGTATGTTATGCAGAATGTTTATAATTTTTGTTTGTAAATGATGCAGTTTATATAAAATGGTGCAATGTATCACAAAACCCATTCGCAATGAATTCACAGATTTTTGTGTAACGATCAGCTCAAAATTTGGAGAATACATCTTTTTTAGCTTTCATTTATTACAAGAAAAGCGATTTGAATAAGACCGAAGGCTCCACTGCTTTAAATTCCTCTACAACTTTGAATAAAGTTTTATGGATCTTGTAGTGTTGCGATCCTGATGCACATCTTTGTGTGTGTGTTTGTGTGTTCAGGTGCTTGCGGAGAAAGTGCATATCCGAGCTTTGTCCATTGCTCAGAGAGTCGGTTTGCTGCAGCAAGGACTCAACGACTCCGCAGGTTAGTAGTGCATGTTTGCGTGCAAGTGTGAGAACAGACCATGTGGGACTGAGATGATGTGGTGTTTGTTTGAGACATGCAAGTGTTGCTTGTGTGCATGTTCAGCCTCGGTGAAGGAGGTGGTGAAGCAGACGCTCCTTCCCTCCTGGCTGCGCCTCCTTCAAGGCGATGTGTTGCAGCTACTGCACAGGCTGGACGTGGAGAACTGTGCCGACACCGCAGTGACTGCCCTGCATGCCCACTTCTCTGTAGCGACAACCCCCGATGAGCTGCTTGATGCAGCGAAACTAGACAACAGGTAGGATCTGCTCAGTGAAAATGAATCTATCATATACCACTGTATAAAAAGTATGTGTTTGTACAGAAAGCTGATCCCAATAGATGCCCTGACGTGTGAGAACGTGCTGTACTGGCGTGCACTATGTGAGTTTGTGAAGAGTAAAGGAGATGAGGCGGAGGATCTTATGGAAAAGCTGTTACCCGAACCCGCTCTGTTTGCCGAGTACCTGTACAGGTAAACACACACAGCTCTATACTACATTGCGAGTTTCCTGTTTAAACACACCTCACATGGGTGAAATATGTTATGACTGCCATTAGAATCTTTGTGGGCACACACACAGACTGATCCATTATGTTGAATTGCATTCTTTTTGCGTAGCTTTATGAAGACTCTTCCAGCCATGTGTGAAGATGACCGAGCTGATATGACTCAGCTGGAGTCAGTGATGATGAAGGAGTTCATCACGCTGCAGCTCATCCAGCTAGTAGACTGTCTGGACACTGCCGAGGAGGGAGGAAGGTAATACACATGTTGTAAAGATAAATTGGACAAGAATCCACAACAATTAATTGGGACTTTTATAGTGATGAAGGCCAGCATACCAGGGGCCCAGATTATTTTATCCACACGGATATTTTGCTTGTTTTTTTTTTTTTTTTTTTTTACATAATTTAGTTTTAATTGAGGGAGCTTGCAATCCAATAAGGTTATTAAGTATAAAAATTCAAAATAATAATAATAAAATTAGGACTTAAACGGCCTTCAATTCTCTGTTCCCAATCTTAAATACAGTATTTTGAAACTCTTCATAATTTTCTGCTATTCAAGAACCCAACTTATGTTTGTTAGGTGTAGTTCTGTCTTTCACTAGTCCAAATATAATTCCCTGTGTTATAACTACATATGAGACCAACATGCAACAGCCAATCAGCTTTCTGTTACTGGCACGGATTTCTATTAAACTGTACCACAGATGTATGAGTGATGTTCATTTTTATTTAATGTGAAAATTGTCTTTTTTTATATATATTTATTTACTTGCTTACTTATTTTGCTGAACAAACTTAAGTGTGCCCTTCCTATTATGTTTTAATTTCTATAATGACCGGCAGTGCCCTCTTCTGGTTGGAGAATTAACATCCTTGTATAAGAGCAGACTTTTCACTTCTTTAGCAATCAGACTGACTCTGTATCCATATCCGGCCTGCGGGCCTCCAGTTGCCATCCCTGAGCTACAACATGTATTTAATATGATTAGGAATTAGGGTGAAAAAAAAATGAAGGTCAGATTTTTTTCTCCTATAAATGAGAACCAAAATAAAGATCCAGACACAGGCAATAAAGTAATTATCTAAATCTCTTTCCTGCTTTTCTTACCAGGAAGCGTGTGCTTGTAGTCTTGAAGGAGATGCTCGCACTGCCGAACACACCCCTTTCACTGATCAGTCAGCTGGTGCAGAGACTCATGGGAATTATCCACGATGACCAGCAGCGCATCGCAACGGTGTGTGCCAGTGAATGCATACATTTTTATGTCATGTACTTGGGCTGAATTGAACGTGTCTGAAATTGAATTGAAATTGTATTTTGTGTCGTGATGCGCAGGTAGCTGAGATCATCTCGGACGTGCGGGAGCCGATCGTGCCCGTCACTGAAACCGAGGACGAGAACGACAAACGAAAGCGCCAAGTTAGGGTGAGCCTTTACACACCTTCCTGGTAAATCTTTCATCCTTTCTAGCATTTTTTGGTCATATCCCTCTTTTCGTCTGTGTGTAGCTGGCAGAGGTGAAGGTGTGTATTATGGAGTGTAAGCAGCAGCTGGAAGAGTGCATCAGCGCTCAGGACTTCGGCCGCGCTGCCGAGTTGAAGAACTCCATCAACGAACTGGAGGAGCTGAAAAATCAGTTGTCAGAGCAGAACACGCAGACCGAAGCTGCGAAAGAGCAGCATGCAGAAAAGGTACAGAGTTGTAATCGTTTGCAGTGTTGTCTTATATTATTTTATGACGTAGTGCACTAATGGTGTAACGGTACACAAAATAACAGCTCCGTTCACTTTCGTTACAATTAGGGGGAAGAATTAGAAAACACAAAACTGCTTGCTTTTTTTTTTGTGAACAGTCACAAAGTACCATTACAGTTTTTAAACAGCTGTAAATAAATGCCTCTTATACAAACTAAACTGTACATGTACGATACAGTCCTAATGTTCCTTGTTATTGAGGCAATTGTTAATATTATTAAATGAAAATAAAGTCAGGTATTAAAGTCAGTATTGCATGTGTGTATGTGTGGTCAGTTCTTGGTTTCAGGTCTTGAACTCTCCAATAGTTCATCTTTAAACTTTATAAAGGTAAATCTAATGTAGACCCAACTATAAATCCTGCGTTATGGCAACCAATAAGCTTTTTAAGTTTAATGTACACTATATGCCCAAAAGTATGTGGACACCTGGCCGTCACTCATATGTGGGCCTTCCTGAACAGCGCCACCTGTACCCCAGGTGTCCTTGCTAGATTTAAATT
>JACRUU010000019.1:23531506-23561506 GCA_030449085.1 Kryptopterus vitreolus
GCATTTGTCAGAGAGAACATTTGCCATGTTGTATTTCACATTTCGCATGTGTAATGCAGACAGGAAGCAGAGAACTACAGAAGCTGTCTGTGCCAAACCACGGCGAAATCGTAAAATCGCTTTAAAATTTATTTTCAACATCGGCATAAACTCGAATTAATCAATAATTACGGTTAATCTCTGAGCATTTGTGTGTATGTAACCTTACAGAAGCACATTGCATTCCCAAGTCCGTATTACGGAAGTGCATTTTTCTTTTGTCAATGCAATGCGCTTCCGTCTAACCAAACATATCACCAGTTTATATGGAATGCAACCGGAACAGAATTCTTAAAGGAGCCACATCCCATATTTAACAATTGAAACAACCACCAAAATTGAAATTAACAAGTAATTAAATGGATAATTTCTAGAGTAAAAATAAATATTATATAATCAATATTTTTGTTAAACGTTATTAAAGGGAATGGTTTTGAGAGAAATGTATAAAATTATAACATCTGTTACAGAAGTGTTAATTTATGGTACATTGTATACTTGTGATTAATATACGATTAATCACAAGTTAACTCTCTCGCGTGTATTGCAAACACGGCCAGTATAATATACAGAAATTCAGCATGTTTGTACTTATGTGTGTTTGGTGTATAGGAGGTGAAGGATAGGCACTGTGTGAAAGCCTTGGAGAAAGTATTTGCTCGTCTAAAAGGAGATCAATATGTGCGGGTAGCACACACGCAGGACACCGTGCTGAACCCTGTGGATGAAAATGCCAGCGGTATAGAATTTACACACACACACACACACACACACACACACACAATAATGGTAATACACCATGAATAACACGTCATGAACAAACTCGGACACCTGCCAATATACTATTGATGAGATGGATTGAACATTTTTGCATGTTCCTCTGAGGTTTTTTCTTTGATGTCGTTACAGAACTCGTGAATGGAGACGACAGCAAACCGAAACGCCCCAGAAGAGGTGCGTTAATAAACCCATTAGTTCATTCATTCATTCATCTTCTACCGCTTTATCCGATCTTCCTCGGGTCACGGGGAGCCTGTGCCTATCTAAACCCATTAGTTGTGTTTGTTAATTTATCACGTTCGTCCTCACATGCGTGAAGTTTGTTACTCTGGCTCGCAGGTCAGAAAAAAGCCACGACGGCCCGGGTTGTGAAAAAACAGTTAAAAGCAAAGGAGTCTTCTGAAGAAAGGTGGGGTTCATTTGCTGTCTCTCTCAGGCACACAAAACATGCATACATACATCATTGCAAAATTCCTACATTTTGTCATGTTATAACTTCAAACTTACAATAAATGTATTTTATTAGGAGTTTATGAGACCACACAAAGTATCACACAATTGTGAAACGAAAGCAAAATCAAACATGTTAAAGATTTTTTATGAAAGAAAATCTTAAATGTGTGGTGTGTGTGTGTGGGGTATGAATACTTTTGCAATGCACTGTATATATCATAGTCTGGTATCTAACTCTGTATTTGTTTACGCTTAGCGATGAGGAGAATGTTCCAGAAGCCACAGAGGCCCCGTCGGCCAGACCGAGTCGGCGCGCCAAAACGGCGGCTCTGGATAAAACCCGCCAAGACCTGACTGCGCTGATGAATCACGAAGCGAGTGCGTAGGTCAGGGTTAGTCCAAACACAACTAGCCTCATTTTGTGCGCGTGTGTGTTTTTGAGACATTTAATATCTAATTTTCTTATAAGGCTTACTCGCTGTTCTCTCAAGTTTCTCTCTGAAACCACAATGCTGTACAACATTCCATCTTCTCCATTAATAAACATCATCGCAGCATGCGGCGTCTCTTTTGCCCTTAAGAGAGACAACGAAACTCGCTCTACTCACAAACTGTTCTTTTAATGATTTGCTTTTTTTATACCCCAATAAATCATTTACTTTAATGCTCCAGCTTTTTGTTTTGTCGTCCCGTCCCCCCACAAATGAAAAACCCTTCAGACATTGTTTTTCAAAGAAGCACCTTTTCTTTATTGGTCTAGAGACACGACATGTTCAAATCACATTAGAAAAGATAAGTGTGTATATTTTCTATCTCTGTACAGTATTTAGCACCATTTCGATATGTCTTTCAGCTCTCACTCACTCTTAACCAACATTTTCATCAAATACAAGAAACAAAAGAAACATTGCAGAAACATTTCACAACACAAACAGCTACGATGCTGACGGAAATACCAACCCTTGTTTTAAAAGCTGTCGAATCAAAAACCATACATTAATATATATATAATGCATTTAACAAACAAACACTAGTGCACTTAAAATCTACAGGAGAATACATTTATGCAGATTTAAACAAATTTGTTGTTGTGCTTTTAGGAATCATTGTGGCGTTTCAGGGTCTGATGATATTACAGCCTGTACAAGATCCCTACACGTGACCAGAAACTAATGTTTCCCTTTAGAGCATTTTTCATCCTCCCGCTATTGTTTGTGTTAATTGAAAAGGAAAATGTAGAAATAATGGATAATAGACACAAAGACCGTGTACAGAGATCAAGTGGTGAAACCCTGGCATTCTTCAAACTTAACCAAATGTATGAACAGATATAAATATAATCCTGATAAAAAATGAGAACTTTTGATGATTTTTAGCAGTTAAACTGCGTAAATAAAGCTTTAGTACTAAAGGGAAAGGTCAGACTTCTGTACGCTCAAACATGCTGCCTGATGTAATCTCATGGAGAGGCACTGGTGGCATGAACCTCACTGCTGTGTCAGTAAATATTACATAAGCAAACCTATTTAATGCAACATAATATACCACTTCTAATGCTTTAAAGGGTTCACAAACACATTAAAATAGATCCTTTAGAGTTTGTACAAATATTTTGGCTATGTCTACACTAATCCAGATACAATTGAGAGCAGCGTTTTTGTGTAAGTATTCCATGTCCACTTCTTCATTTTCCTAAAAGTTGCTCGTCCACATTAAAACGTCTGAAAACTGTCACTGTACTGCGCATGAGCAAAACGAGACAACCCACGTCATTTCCGCTTATCATATCAACATGTTTGAAAATTGAAAGTGTATTAGTGTGGACACAGACTAAGGTGTTTTTTTTTTTTAAAAACAGGTGTCTGTTTTTGTATTTTGTTGGTGACTTGAATGTTTACAATTTAAAAATGTAATGAATAAATGCATAACATTAAACTGTTTTAAAACAGTTCAATGTTCTTTTTAAAACGCCACTGTTCATCGAATGTGATTGTCCTTTTATATGGTCTTAAAAATTTTAGGGAAGTTTTCATGAGAGTCGATTTTTTTTTTTTTTTTGAAAAATGTGTAGAAACCCAGTATAATTATTGTTGGTTCAAAGCAAATCATTTATAATTGAAGAATATTCACACACTCGCCTGAGTGTTTCATGACCACCCTCCCTCTGTATTTCACCCTCTACCTAGGCACCATGTTTGGGAGGAAATTGAACCTTTCCGATTCAGACAGCGTCATAAGCTAGTCTAAAGGCTGTGGTTATGTTCGAGCGAGTGTGTTTTTCTACGCCGAGTAATGCTCGCAATCTAAGTCTATACAATAAAATCAAAGGTAAGTGCAAAATGAGAATTAAATATAGTTCCGACGGATTAATGCAGTTTTCTTTCCGAGAGCAGTACATACAGTGTCAAGCAACACACGTAATCGTCAGCATGTTCGCTCGAACTCGCTGAGAGATCACATTGAGTGCACTTGCTACTCCGAACACGAAATGAAAACTAGGAAAAGAAAAGAAATAATGCAGTCAAATAGTGCAAGTTTGTTGCTACGTGATGCTTGCTGGGTTTCCTGTGTGCTAGGATATTCCTTGTATATATTCCTTGTGATATTCCCTGGCTCATCGTTATTGTTTTAAGGCACCAGAGGGTGTGTGGAGCAGTGCTGCTACCTGGCTGGACCTGTAAAAGAGAGATCAGATGTAACAGAGTAAAACATACAGACTTTACAGAAGGATTTAGCACTTGGCAAAAATCCTTGGGTCTGATCCCCAACAATTAGGAACATTCCCCTGAACAAAGCCAGAGAAATGTTTTACTCCTGTCTGTATTTGATGATCAACTTCAGCTTTCAGACCAATGTGTTCCTTGCGTATTAATAGAGGTCTGGGTACCGGTAGTTGCCGACATGCAAAAATATCCATACTGATCATTTTTCCAGCTTCTATGCCGCTGTTATTACGGGAGCGGCCTCTAGAGGCGAAACACTGACATCATGAGTGAGCTGATTGTTTTTATACCCGAGATTGCATTCATCACTGATCATTTATTCATCATATAATATCCATATTTATTTCTTTTAACACATGTTCGTTTCATGATTCAGTTCCTATTTTTAAGTTCAGTACTATTTTACATGGAGTGTTTTTTAATTCAGGTTTTCAATTCAACGGCAAGTACGATCCAGCTAACCCCCTATCAGTCAACCTTTGCTTATTAACGTAGCCTAATTATTTTTTAGATTCTTTCACCAACCGTATACGTAAATAATGGAATATTTTGTTTTCAATATCAGTGAATGTGGGGGGGGGGGGGGGGGGGGGGGGATGTTGTTGAAAAAGTAAATAAATGAGGGAATGTATCTAGCATTAGGAGGGCTAGATAAATACATTTATCTAAAATAAATACATTTATAAATCTTAAAATCTCTTTTCCCATTAAAGAAAGGAATAATGGACAAATTATGTGGCCTGCCCAGAAAAAAGTTTGGGGTCCACTGGTGATAAAGTGATCGTGTAGTATTATTGTATGATGAAGTCAGGTGTGGCAGAGACGTATGTGAAGGATGGTGCAGGATATGTATGAGGACAGTGTGAACAGTAGGAAGGGCGGACTGGTTCAAGGTTCAGCTCTGAGCCCTTTCCTATTTTCAGTGGTGATGGCCAGGTTGATGGATGAGGCAAGACAAGAGTCTCCATGGACTATGATGTGTGTGGATGATACTGTGATTTGTGGTGAGAGTAGGAATCAGGTTGAGAACAGTCTGGGGAGGTGGAGGTATGCGCTGGAGAGAAGGGGATTGAAAATCAGTAGACGGTGTACGAGTGAGTGTGAATGAGAGGGAAGGCAGTGGAGTGGTGAAGTTGAACGAGTTTAAGCACCTGGGCTAGAGGACAGGGTAGTGTGGAGAAGGATTATCCGCTGCGGCGATCCCTAACGGGAGCAGCCGAAAGAAGAAGAAAGAAATGGTCCTGTAGTGCGAGGCATGTAGAGTCAGTAGGTAATAACATATAGTAAAGTTAATCATGTGGGGTATAAAACACTCACCGAGTATAAAGTCAGACCACTTTGCTGCTATAACTCCTCTGCTACTCCTCTGCTGTTTTGGGGACAGGGGCCACATGTCTGTGCTGGAGAGTCTGCACTTTCTGTTCGCCTTCCCCTCTTGCTGTGTGCAGGTAGCCTTCTCCAATTGAACATTATTTCTGAGCCTTTGCTCCCGATGTCGTCCTGAGGCCCCTCCAGCAGGCGATACGCTGAACGTCACTGTGCAGTCACCGGTCTCTTCGGACAGTGAGTAGGTGTTGACTGAGTTCAACTTTCTCAAAAACACTTTGCACTCCCTCAGGGTGTGTGAACTCCAAGCGTTGGCCGAGATCTGCTTTTGCGACGAGTTTGGCCTGCAAGACTCCCTCGGTGGTGGGGTGAATTCACTCTTGGGCGGAATTCTTCTCTCATCCTGCTTACGCTCTAAATCGCTTCCCTTGGTCCGGGATTTGAATCGCAATTTCGCCCGAACTAGCACCGTTCTATAAAGGCGCCATGCTCCACCCTGCTGGGAGGTTTTCCCACCATCGCGCCACTTGGAGAAACGATCCTTTGTGCCGCGACGCTTCAATCGCTCTTGCCTGAGCTTCATCGGACTCTTAGGGACAACTGTGACAAATTTCTTGACGCATTTCCTGAGGCGTTCCGCTTGCGGATTTGAGCACACGTTCGTTCTTTCGTTCGCCTGGCCCGAGCTGTAGTGAAAAACGTCAGACGGAATGCGGTTGTTGGCCTTCTTTACGATGGCTAGAGACTGTGTCTCGGTGGTTTGCATGAACCAGGAGCAAATCGTCTCCATGCTGTAGTCATGCTCAAACAGCATTCTCACTGCAGATGAACTTGATGTGGAACCGTTCTCCTTATTTGAAATGGGTTGATCTGACACGTCAGAGACCCACGTGTCTCGCATCACGTTCACTCTCCTGTCCATCTCTTCCTTTAGCATCTCGGGCGACGCCGAGGTTGGCCACCATTGCAGATTTGCATCGAAGAGGGATTTGACAGATGCGCCAGAGAATTGGACGGTGTTCCGCGGAGAAGCGTTTGACTCTCTGACGTCGCCGTCTTCGGGGTCTTGCTCATGCGATTCAGGAGCTCCGTTCGACAGCATTTTGAGCGAAGGGGTTGGCAGTGTTGGAGGTGACGTTGCAACGCACTGCACTAGCTGCACAGAAGGTTTGCTTTCTCCGACTGAGTGTCCAAGAGAGGCTTTTGTTTCCTCTGTGATTGTCTCCTGCTCCTCATGTGTTGATGGGTCTCTTGAAACTTGCCTCATGTAAATCTGTCGTCGTCGTGGGGAAATTGTAGTCACAGTAACAGAAATCCCTGAGATTTTGACCTTCGCCGGACGTCCTGGTCTTCTTGTCCCTGCTCCGTCACTGTCTTTTGGACACATGATGGAATGTGTGAGACTTTTTCTCTCCTCCACAGGCATGACCAAGCTAAGCTGGTCTTTCTTCACACACACTTGTTCCTGCGCGGATGGCGCATTCCCTTCTTCTGTGCTTTGTGTTAGAGCTCTGTTCCTTTCTGGAAGAACCTGTCCCTCGCACACCATCCTCCGTGCTTTCCTCTTCCCGTATGTAATAGTGATCTTCAGGTTTTTATTGCCGTCTTCTTTGCTCAAAACGTCTCCCGCGCTTTGTTTCCTGGCGTCCTCACCGTGAGCCTTATCAGTGTCGACTAGTTTGGATTTCCGTGGTCGGCCGATCGGACGCTTAACTGCTTTCTCGGTGGGAGCTTTTAACTTTTTAGGTCGGCCAGGACGCCTCTTAAAAGATGGTTCACACTTATTCAGGCAGTTGCTCGGGCATTCTATGCCAGAAGACTCTTTAGCTGAGAGATTCTCAGCGGACTCGTCGACCTCTGCCTGTACAGTTTTCTCCCCGGACCGTTCTTTGATTGGGCTACCTGCCCATGAAGCTTCCGCAAAGGGATCAAATAAGTCTTCATCGTGGTGAGGTTGCGCCGCTCTGAGCGTGTACTTAACACCATCTTCGTCTTTCACAGTTGACACTAGCATGAGTTTTATGGGGCTGACATACTTGAGGTTGTCGGTGTCCATGGAGTCCCCGGGAACAGGAATCGCGGTCCACGCTTTGTCTTTTAGAACACATTCCTCATGAGGTTGCTTACTGTCTTCGTCCTTACACAGTTTTCTCTTGACAGCTGGAATGTCTAGAGATTTTGGTTGTTCCATCCCAGCACCGGGTGGGAGTTCCATCATGTTGGCACTATGTGTTGGCGTGCTATTCGTTTTAGCAGAGCGACAGGCGCTGTAAAACATCTTCCTTGGTTCAGTGACGTACGAAGATAAGTGTTGAGGACGGACAATGTTCCGTCGTGACCTCAAAGTGCCGGACTCTGCTTTTCCTGCACAGGTATCGGACCTATAACTGCGCACACTGCCCATACCTGGGCTCTGAGGGGGTAAATTGGGTACATCTAAGTTGTGAGACTCTGAAATGGGTGTGTCCAGCTTTTGGTAGTCTGAGACGGGTGTGTCTGGACTCTGACCTTGTGAGATGTGCATGTCTATGCTTTGAGTGTGTGAGATGGGCGTACCTGGGCTCAGAGTGTGTGAGATGGGCGTGTCTACACTCTGAACGTTTGAGATGGATGTGTCTACTCTCTGGACGTTTGAGATGGGGACGTCTATACCCTGAATGCTTGAGATGGGTGTTTCTGGACTCTGAGCGCTTAAGATGGTCGGGTCTGAGCTGTGAGTGTTTGAGATGGGCGTGTCTAGGACATGATCATTTGAGATTGTCGCGTCTGCACTCTGGAGGTTTGAGATTGGTGTGCCGGAGCCCCGACTGTGTGTGACTTTGGTCATCATGTGCATCTTCCTCCTTTTCCTCGGTGAAACGTAGGTTTCAAGTCGTGCTAGGTCTCGTTTGATCTGTAGGCTCTGCCGTCGCGTTGCGGCTTGATCATGTGACATGCTGATGGCCTGCCTGACTTCTTGTCGCCTCTGCAAGCGTGTCTGTGGGGATCGTTTCTCAGAGGCAAGGTGCTGCTCGAAGAGCTCCTTCAGGTTGTAGTCCTTCTCGCTGCTACTGTGCAAGACAGTGGTGATGATCTCGGTCACTTGTGCGTCGTCGCACATTTTTACACCGTCGCCCTCGTGCGTCTGTGCACTCCACTCGCGCTCCGTTGCCTCCATCAACGTGTCGGTGAACTTGTCCATTAAATGTATGAATTGCTCTGGCTTCTCAGGTGCCTCGGCTATCTGATCAGTGTGTGTGTTGTGCGGAATGAGAGATGGAGGCTGTATATTTAGGGTGTGTGTATTTAACGTTGGCATGACCTGACCCGTCTCAGCATCCTGCGGTTTCGGGGACAGCGGAGGAGGAGACAGCGGGGGAGGGGATGGGCTGGGGCAGCATCGCGTTTGTGCGACATGTCTGATCTCACTACTTGGCACGTGGTGGGGGCACACCAGCATCCGAGGGCGAGCGCAGCAGCTGGCACACCAGACAGTCACGCCCGGGCAGGAGTAGCAACTGCAACTTTTCGCACATAGACACACGGAACAATGAGCGCACACACCTAGTTTGCACGTGCACACACACCCGGCCGACACACAGCTACTTAGCATGCACAGCGAATCGTCAGTGCGGCCACCACAACCCTCGGCCGTCCCGTACAGGGCATCGCGCTCGTCACTCGGCATGAACGAAGGCATTTCCTTCAGGATGTGCAACAGTAGAGCTTTGTGGTGAGCGCAAAGTGACGTCATCACTTCCTCCAGCGCTGTAACTCTCCGCTCCTCTCCTTCTTCTCGCTCCAAACAGCTACAGGTAAATGAGGGGACACATCGTTACTCAACCACTTTCAGTACGCTCACATACAACTGCACGTATGTCTGCATCTATACATGCATGCCTGCGTATACAGCACACACACACATATCTATATCTATATATACACACACACATATACATTATTCATACATACAAAAAGTCTCTACATTTTAGGCCGTACAAAAGTTGCATACGCTCATTACACCCACTAGCTGTGAATTCACAACAGATATGACATTCATATGTACGTATATTTATCTGAGAGTAAAGTTGAACTGGCCAAGCATGTCTCCCGACCTAAACTCTATTGGGCATCTGTAGGCCATCCTCAAATAGAAGATGGAGGAGCGCAAGGTCTATAACATCCACCAGCTCCGTGATGTCATCATGGAGGAGTGGAAGAGGACTCCAGTGGCAAACACTGTGAAGCTCTGGTGACCCACATGCCCAAAAGGCTTAAGGCAGTGCTGGAAAATAATGGTGGGCACACAAAATGTTGACACTTTGGCAATTTTCTATTTGGACAGTTTCACTTAGGGGTATAGTCACTTTTGTGGGCAGCGTTTTAGACATGAACGGTTCCATGGTGAGTTATTTCGAGGGGAGATTTACACATTTACGGCATTTGGCAGACGCCCTTATCCAGAGCGACATACAAGGGAGAAATTGAGGGTCAAGGGCCTTGTTCAAGGGCCCACTAGTGGCAGCTTGGTGGTGGTGGGGTTTGAACCCATGATCTTCCTCCTTCACATGTTTTCATTTAATAAGCTTGTACCTTCACACTTGTACCTATACTATATACATATATATTTTTTCTTACTTTATAATTACACTATATTTATCAAATAACCCTATAAAAATAATTGGTCTGGTTTACCTTTAGAGAAAAATGGATAAAAACCTGTTTCGGTGGTCCAAAAGTGCAGTTTACCTCATAGACAGATTTTTTTAATGCTTTTTTTTTCCAAACTGTAAATTATCCTTCGCAATTTTTGTATTGCTTTTTTCATGCCAGTATACAATTTTTCATATTTTAATGTTAATTAATTAATTTCATTAATTCATAAGTTTCATTATTCATTATACAGATACTGTATTTTGTTTCAATGAAATGGTTACAGTCTTATGTCTTAAATGATTATAGCATATTTTATCAAATAGCACATACCAAAGAAAATGAGCTTGTGTGAATTACAGTACATATAGTGGTAACGTCTGTATTTTACATTCTAGCACTGCAGTAAAGTACTGTACAGTATACAGCTTTACAGTATTACTTTTTTTAGTACTCGGGTACTGTATTAACCCGAGTTTGCAATTAAATTGTTTGGGGTATATGTTTGGGGTATATAAACTATAAAAAATAGGATTTTTTTTTTTTGCCACATCCCAAAAAAATGATGGCTAGTGATTTTCTCAGCTCTGGCATGTTTAAAGGCAATAATTTCGTCGTTTTTTATTAATAGGCATTACCCGAAAGGAGCTTCAAAAGAAAAACAAAAAACAAATATTAGTTTTACAATCGTAATTTTTTAAATGTATTGTTTCATTATAGTACAAGTAAGTCTGCGCACAATTAGCATATTTTATCTCGTATATATAAGTTACATTATTCCTTCACATCACCGCAGAAAGCTGTAGACAAAACTACATCAGCAAAAGTATTTGGACACCTGTTTTTTCTAGCCATATGATATTGTTCTCCAAAACATCACAACAAAATTGGAGGCAAACAATTATACAGGAATGTGAACGATGACTTTATCTTACGGAGCTTATAATAAGACCAAATGAATGTAAACACACACACATACTCTGTTTAGTAAACGCTTCTATGCTGGCATTTCAGGCATGTTCATTAAGCATCACATAAAAATAGACAAAGATTTTAATGCACTTTATTGTCATAGCATTTTTGAAAAGACGTTTGTTTTTTTTGTTTTTTTTAAATGATTTGAAATGAAAGCGAGCATTACACATTAACATCAATAAGAATTATTTATCAGCTTTATAAATTAAATGTTAAAGATTCGGGAGTGTTCAGAGGACTCGCTGAGCGAAAAGCCCTTCTCTGATTAATAGTCGTAATAATAATAATAATAATAATGATGGTAATAAGAAGAAATGCAATTAATAATTAATCATCACAATTCGAGAAATAGAACTTTATAAAGAGCTAGAATAAAAGCATGCAGAACAGTTCACATTTAAAAAACAATGAAGTGCTTCAACACAAAACTCAAACACTAAAGCTCAACACAGTCAAGTCTTCTCCTGATTAACACGGAAATAATACACAAACATTGAAAGAGGAAAATATGAATCAAATCCAAGTGCAGAAATAAAATTCAAAACCAAACCAAAAAAATAAATAATAAACCCAGATTCCACGCCGCAGAGCTCTAACGTGCATGGTTAAAACGCGTCCTGATCAAACATCGCACGACTGGCAGCTCGTCATCCAACCGCGGTCCTGCTTGTGAACCCCGAGCCGTCGCTTCTCTATTGAATATCGCACTACAAATTGAAAGTTATCGCTAGGGCTTGGAATGAATGTCAAGCTTAACGACAACTCTCAGCAGTGGTTCGAATGCAGTTACGGAAAACAAAACGTGGCTTTTGCTCGCACTTTAGTGCTGTGTGTAAAGCAATTGGAAACGGCGCACACGACCGGTGCGGAGGCGCAAGACGGATACAGCGTGATTTTAAAAAAATAAGAGCTTCCGGTATTTTCTGTTTTCTGCATGTGACTGATAAGAATGCTGACACGTTTTCTGCAAAAAAAAAAAACAATAAAAAAATGACTCTGCATCGGTTCGAGTTTACAAAAGGGATCCTGTCTGAACTGTGGCATCTTTGGTGCTTGTAGGATCCAAACCCTCAAGCTATCAGTAAACCAGAGCCCATTTTCAAGGGGTCTGGGATTGTGGGAGGGAATATTATGGCTGATCTCAGCTTCCTAACATCAGTGCTATATGTGTAGAAAGAATTTCATTGTGCTGAAAAACTTCTAGTGACAAGTATTAATACACCTTTTTGTCTTATTCTTTCTTTCTCAAGCGGCCAAGACAAAAACGCCCTTGTAAGATATCCGTGACACGGTTGCAGCTCTGATTATATAAAAACCTGATTTGATATATTAACAACCTGAATATGAGACGTCTTTGCTTGATTAAAAAATAAAATAATAAGTCGGAGCTTTCTGATGCGTCAAACTGAACCAATCACGCACGGACTTCCTTCTTTACATCTGATGTGAACCAGGACTTCACCGACCGTACCACAGTCTGGTCCGAAAACTCTCCAAAAGAAAAACTTGTCAATGTTCTTGCCAGTAATCAAAACATGCAGAAACCGGAAAACAAAAACACTGGAATGTCCCGGAAAGTTTACGAATTCTTAGGAAAAAAAACACAATTTCACTGCAGAGACAGAATAAATACAACATATAGCAATAATAATAATAATAATAATAATAACACTTCATTTCAGTCATCATGAGAACTAGAGACGGAGTTTGTGCTGTGGCCAGAAGTGTTTTCTCTCTTTCTCTCTCTCTTTTTTTGCTGTACAATTAGTTTACGGTTGGTTAATTTCAAGCCCTGAGTGTGAAAAAAAAATGAAATGACAAACCTTGAAATGAAATTAATGCTCTATCCTAAAAACGGTTTACATTGCACGAAGATTAAATTAATACACAACACTGAAATTAAGTTAGCGTTAAATTATTACTCGCACGGAAAAAAAAAAAGAAAAAAAAAAAAAAAAAAAACAAAAAAAAAAAAAAAAAAAAACGAAACAAAAGTAAAATAACGAAGCGGGCAGGTTTATTATTAACTCTGGTCTCTGTACTCTCTCACCCTGAGGATTTTACTTTTTATGGCTACATTAACCAAACTCAAGAATCAAATTTGGTTTCTTTACCTGAATTCATCGTTACGGAACGACGTTTTACATTAATGTGGTCCAAAAAAAAAAACAAAAGAAAAAAAAAAAACAGAAGGTAATAAAAACAAAACAAATTCGTTAAACGCGTTCAAAAAGCTGAGTCGGAAATATAAACAAAGAGAATAGAAACGTGAAATAAAGAGGAGTTTTAAAGCAGACTGAAATGACGTCTCCGGTTTCGCTTCGAAATCGGATTAACAGACGTCATCAATAATTCGTCTAAAAAGCCTGAATCTTTTTTCTTTCTTTTATAATTTATGATTATCGGCTTTATAATACTCTCAGCACCAAATGTTGTTTATTTTTTGGCTTCCGAAATAGTGCTCGAGAAGGACCTGTAAAAGCCCCCCGTGTCAGGCGGACGATCGCTGAGTGGAACGTGTGATAATGATATATCACGTGTGTTTAGACAAGTACGATCAGTGCACGCCTGCGGATTTCACCCGAGCACATGGGTGACTGAGAGAGGACTTGATTTGCGCGGAATGCGAAATCGTCTGCTTTTAAACAAATGCGGTGCCTGGTTCCAACATGAACGCCCACACGTAGTGTTAATCCACACGTATAAAGCTGTTTGTTCGAGATGAAGCATTAACAACAGGCACTGATGTCAGAACATTCAGTTTACATGGCGGAAACCCGAACGGCTTTCTTTTATAAATAACATAAACACACGATTCTCACGAAACACAAACACGAACACGTCTCATTAAACAGCGCATTCCTGAATCACAAAATTCACATTTCATTTTTGCGGCTGCACTTTAAACCGTTTAGAATTAAACATACATGTGTGTGTGTGTGTGTGTGTGTGTGTGTGTGTGTCTTTGTGTATGCAGCTCGTGTAAAGTGCAACCGAATCTCATCCCTCGAGCGTTTTTACGACTTCAATTAAAACTTCTAGTAGAATCAGTAAAAAGGTTCATGCAGTGAACACACCATAGACAGGTATGTAAAGTGTGTGTGTGTGTGTATACAGTATGTATGTTACAGTGTTAAATACATGAATGCTATCTTTGAGAATAAAATAAAGGATCGTAAAGACACGTCAGACACGAGCAGCGCTGCAGATTAGCCCTGAATAAAACACGCGTACGCACACACACACACGCACGCACGCATGCAAACACACACACACAAAACACACACTCTACGCGGTGTGTTACAGACGTCAGTACAGCAGCGTTGTGCGGAGTGAGGTCGCCCTGAACGGTTCATTTGGTTACAGCAGAAAAATCACAATCACATCAACATGAGCGTTAAAAGTCAGCAGCGTTAATTACATGAGGTTTAGCTGGAGTGTTAATTGTCGTGGTGAGGTTCACTACAGTGTTTGTTCTTGCGGTGTTCTGCAAGAGTGCAGATCTGCAGCATCAGTACATCACTACGGTGTTACGGCCTTGATTCTGATGCTGGGGCGGTCATGTCGTTTTAATTTGTTTACTCCAGTGTTTACGTTTTTCAGCGTTAATTATCCCAGTCAGATGGGTGTTTACTACAGTGTTAATTAGCTCAATCATGTTTCTGTTTTTTTGAGCACTGACTGCACTGAGTTGTCCCACAAAAGGTGATTAATGGTGTGTTAGTTGTGTTTTCATGCACTGTTAATTAATTAGTGGTAATCTTACAGCAATGTTTCTGAAGTGCTTTATCTCAGTTAAGTCTTGCTGCAGTGTCAGCCATCACAGTTAACACACTGATGTCAGTTGTCTCGGCTAGGTTTTACAGTAGCGCTAATGATCGGAGTGAGGTTTATAGTGGTTTCGAGGTTAATTATCTGGACAACGTTTTACAGCGATGTCAGTTCTCCCAATGAGGATCTGAAGGTGGTATAAATGTGGTGTTCCTAGTATCCTAGTGCGGTTTTACAGAGGTGTTAACTATAACAACGAGGTATTCATTATCTGCATGTGGTGTTCATTTTACCAATGAAGTTTTTACAACAGTGCGCATATTCCAAAAGAGGTTTTACTTTGGTGTTAATAATCCAAAAGAGGTTTTACAGAGGCGTTAGTCATTTAAACGAGGTATTAATTATCTGCGTGTGGTGTTAATTACCCGAATGAGGTTTTGAGGTGGTGTTAATTATCCGGATGAGGTTTTACAGTGGTGATAATTATCCAAATGAGGTTCTGAGGTCGTGTTCATTTTCTGAATAAGATTTTGAGGTCGTGTTAATTTTCTGAATGAGGTTTTACATTGTGTTAATTTTCTGAATGAGGTTTTACATTGTGTTAATTTTCTGAATAAGGTTTCACAACGGTGTTAATTTTCTTAATGAGGTTTTACATTGTGTTAATTTTCTGAATGAGGTTTTACAACGGTGTTAATTTTCTTAATGAGGTTTTACATTGTGTTAATTTTCTTAATGAGGTTTTACATTGTGTTAATTTTCTTAATGAGGTTTTACATTGGTGTTAATTTTCTGAATGAAGTTTTACATTGGTGTTAATAATCAAATGAGGTTTTTATGGCTGTTAAGTATCTGAATGAGGTTTTACAGCAGTGTTAATTGTCTGAATGAGGTTTTGAGGTGGTTTTAATGATCCGAATCTTGTTTTACAGTGGCATTAATATTCCCGCAGAGGTTTTACACTGGTGCGAATTACATCAGGTTTTAGAGCTGGATAATTATCATCCCCGTATGATATTACTGCAGTGTTAATTATCTCAGTGAGGTTTTTTACGGTAGTGGTTATTGTACCAGTGAGGTTTTCCGGCAATGTTCAGTGCTAAAATTAATATTAACCAATAAAAAAAATGTTGACACCCTCACACTCTCACACATACACAGAGCAATCTGATTCACACCTAAGTAAAAAAAAAAGTATGCCTAAATGCTCATAGTTAAAACTGAAAGCAGCATCATGAACATGGACGCCATTATCAATATATAATCATAAATAACTCACTTGATGCATCGCTACTGATGACATCATCACTTATTAGTATCGAAAAAAATTACCGCGTTAATGATCACCAAATGTGAATCTTCCACTTCCAATACACACACATTTCGCAAAATGTGTACCACACACGATGCACACACCAGCCTCGGTTTCAGATCCTGAAACCAAGTTTGCGTTTTACTACACTGGCTGTTACATGCAATATACACACACCTTTGAAGTGTATTACCTCTCTAAACTGTGTCTCTATGCCACACACACACACACACACACACACACACATCCTTAAACTGAGACTATACAATATAAACACACTTCCCCAAGGAGTTACATTAAACTGAGTGTTAAATTAGTGATACACCAACCTGAGTGTGTTACCATTAAATTAGTGCGTAGTATACAAAAGTGTGTGTTGCACTAAACAGCGACACACTAAATTGTGATTGTGTGCATGTGTTATACTGGATGGTAAGTTACAATAAACACCAAATGGAGTGTGTGTTACACTAAATTCTTATACTAAACTGTGTGTGTTACCCTAAAATGGTTGTGTGTTGCATTAAATTCTATGTATTATTGTGTATATTATAGTAAAGTGTGTGTGTGTGTGTGTGTTACACTAAACCGTGTTGGTTACATTAATAGGAGTGTGTTCCACTAGACTAAGTGCATGTTACTCAGAGTGTGTGTTACGATAAAAAAAAAAAGAAAAAAAAAAAAGAACGTGTTACGGTCCCCGTAATTTTTTTCCTGAACAGCAGACACACACACTGTGTTAAAGAGTTTCTGTTTTTCGGGGGAAATAAATAATTTACATCATTAAATACAATCTCTGAGCGATAACACCTTATCGCTGTGCAGGTGTTAACGCGGCGTCGAAAAAGCATAAGCGGATTAGCTTCCCTAAAAATCAGACCTGAATGAATCCTTCAGTTCGAACTGAACAGTGCTTTGCAGTTTAAATAGAACAATTTATATCTTACAGATCTGCACAGTGAAACCCTGAATAAAGGCGTGTGTGTGTGTGTGTGTGTGTGTGTGTGTGTGTGTGTGTGTGTGTGTGTGTGATGTGTAAATAGGAGGCGTTTTCAAGTTTACGTCATTACGAGTTCCTTAGCTTGTACGAGGCTTTTGTGTGTGAGTGTAGGTGTGTGTGCGTGTGTGTGTGTGTGGGTGCAGGCAGTAGTGAGGTTAATCGCAGTACTGAGGTTTAAAACCGTTTCGAGGCGTTCAGCGTTGTCCCTGAGGTTCCTGGTTCTGGTGGGCGGAGCTTCTTTTTGGGCGGAGTCTTCAGCGTTCCCATGCGCTCCTTGACTTTGTACTCGAGCGTGCTGTGTGGAACGCCGTACACGCTCTGCGCTTTTGACACAGTCATCTTCCCACCCATCACCATGGCTATGGCCTCCTCCAGGATGTCGTGGTCGTACTGCCGGTAGCGCCCGCGCTTCTTCCGCGGCTGCTTGTCACGCCGCTCGCCCTCCTCCACGCATTCGTCCGCGCTGGCGCTCCCGCCGACGCTCCTGGCACACACGCACGGCGGGGGGATGTCCCCCTGCAATGGACGGGACTCTAGGGTGGAGCTACAGTCGCTGTGTTTGGGGAGAAGGATCTTGACACGATCCGAGGTCTTACTGTTGAGGTAAACGGCATCGACAAGGCCGCTGAGGTCGGAGGGCGGAGTCGTTACGCCTGGACGCACCTGAGGGATGCGGAGCAGAGCAGAGCCCCCTGCTGGAGTGTTGCACGTTTCGCCACCGCGATCTCTTAGCTCGCACACCAGCCGATGGAGCAGCGATGCCGCCGCCGCGCTCTCCGCCGACGGCTTGCTGCGCTCCGATTGGTCAGACCGGGCCCGAGTCCAGGATGTAAGCGGTTTGGTCTCACCTGCGTGCGGAGCTGTGCGGGACGGGGTCACTCCATTGTGGTTGGCAAGCGCCAGGGGCGCCGCGTTGGAGTGTGTGTGATCCACGTGGAGGCGTAGTGTGTTCTGAGGTATTCCGTATAGTATGGCAGCTTTGTGAAGGTCCAGCGCGCCGGAGCGGACGTCCTTCACGGCTTTAGAGAGCAAACCGTCGGCAAACTGAGTGCTGCGGCCCAGGCGCTCATCTCTGATTGGTCTCCTGGTGGGTGGGAGGACGAGAAACGCACGAGTGAGCTGACGAACGACAGGAAGCACTCAGGGTCCACTCCTTTACCGCCTTGTCTTTGGTAACATCACTCGCTTCTTATTTGTGTGTTTAACACACAGCCTCACACTTTGGCCGTACATTAAGTGTGTGCATTCATGTGTGTATGTGTATGTGCGCGTCTGTGTGTGTATGTGTGTGTGTGAGTTAAGCTCCTGCTTATCTTTTAGTCTGAAACTTGTAGAGAGTAAACGGAAATAAAGCGATAACTGTTGGCTGTGCAGCTCTTTGAAAGCCCTGACACACACATGTGACGTTACCGTCCAACAAGTGAGAAAAGAGTCAACCCTTTAGTGCGACACAACACTCTCTGTATTAACACACACACTGAGTAACACATGCTTATTTCTCACAACATTAACAACACAATCAGAGAACTAAAGCATACACACACACACACACATTCAAACAACAACTGTTAGTGTTAATAACTGGCTCACCCTGAAAGTTTCTGTTGCGTGAGGGTGTTCAGAGACGGTGTGTTTTTCTTTGAGAGGTCAAGAACGCCATCTGCTGGGACGACAGAACATCATCATTAGACAACATCTGGCTCCAGATGACTAAAACACCAAACCACTCACACACAGTGTGTGTGTGTGTGTGTGTGTGCGACTAAAGAGGAATATCTGCACAAATCAGGCCAACTTTAAAAATAAAAATAATCTTTTACATTTAGGGCATTTAGTAGTAGACAAAATTCATGGTTTGGCATGTATCTCGTTTGGTCAGGGTTCGGGTTCAATTGCGATATGTTTAGGACAAAGAATGAAAAATATGAAACTGCTTGACTTTTTATTAACGCAGCAAATTATTATTATTATTATTAACATCTGTGAACACAGGCAGTTTAGGTTAAAATAAAAATTGGTTAGGTTTTAATAAAAATAGAAAAGAATACATCTAATTTATTCAGTACACTTATTTATTATATTAATTAAACCGAGTAATCAATTAAATTGGCACAATTAAATAGTTTAATTAAATAAATGTAAAATATGAATCATACAGTTTACATTAGTTGAGATCCCGATTTGGGTAACAATGATATATAATGTGTAAGTTCTGCACTTACACATGTGCACCGCAATGAAATCCCTGTACCAAAAGGCTTAGAATATGTTTACTGTTTCAATTAAAATATCACTGCTGGTTCACTGGGTTTCAGACTCAGACTGCCATCAAAGAGGGGATAGTTCAGTGGGTAGTTCAGGTTAAGGCACTGTGCTGCTGATCAGAAGGTCATGGGTTTTAGCCCAGGTATCACCAAGCTAAGGGATTTTTTCCTTACAACAGTCGCCCCAGGCTTGTTCATCAGGTATAAACACACATAAATCATCTATATTCAAAATTACAGAACAACATTCACATTTATTATTCTAGAATAAATGTGTAAAGCTGCTTTGAGAATGTCAATTGTGAAAAGTGCTATAGAAATAAACTGGAATTGAACTGAACCAAGCTGCCACTTTTGGGTTCTGAGCAACGCCCTCAACCTTATCATGTCTGACCCTGTAGTTTTTTTGAAAAAAATTGTACTTGCTGTAATGTATATGTGAGAAATAAAGGCTATTTTCTTCTATCAGCCTAAAACACTACTGAAAAGCCTTGTAGCAGCATTTTTGGCAGATAAAAATATAGTTTTAGGAAAAGGAAGGGCTTCACACTTTGTTTAAGGATTCAGATCTGCATCATCGTATTTTCTGATATAATATGTAATGCTTTATGTTGTACACTAGTTCCATTGCTGTGTGTATTAATATAAGAGGTGGTGTTGTACATGTGCTGTTAAGTGAACGTATCAGTTACCTTGTTGTGCACACTGTGTGCTGCGGCTGAGCGTCAGGTCCAGCGGTCCATCGGGCTCTGTTTGTGTGATGGCATTCTGGCTTTCAGTCGTTTGAATTTTATGCGCGTATTCAACTGCGAACTGGCGAATCATCTTCCTCATCAACTCCTGTGCAGCCAACGGAATAATGGGGTCGCAGCTCTCAGGGAATTCTGGGTGATATAACATGGTATTACAGTTAACATTTCGGTTATCAACTAAAATTAAACTGACACTAGGCTGAAGCTTGCTTTTCACACTGTCACTCCCTGTACACCTACCAGACAGTGTCACACCTCTGGCCAGGATACAAGCCACAATATTTCATTCATTCATTCATCTTCTACCGCTTTATCCGATCTTCCCTCGGGTCACGGGGAGCCTGTGCCTATCTCAAGCGTCTATGGGCATTAAGGTAGGACACACCCTGGATGGAATGCCAACCTATCGCAGGGCACACACACACACTCACATTCACACACTAGGGACAATTTTCCAGGGTGCCAATCAACCTACCGTGCATGTTTTTGGACTGGGAGGAAACCAGAGAACCCGGAGAAAAAACCCCTGAGGCACGGGGAGAACATGCAAACTCCACACACACATGGCCGAGACGGGAGTCGAACCCGGATCCTGGCGGTGTGAGGCGAACGTGCTAACCAATAAACCACCGTGCACCCCGCCACAATATTTCACTCCGTTTAATTACATGTTAACCGCAAAAACACTTACATTTACAGCATTTGGCAGACGCTCTTATCCAGAGCGACTTACAACTGAGCAATTGAGGGTTAAGGGCCTTGCTCAAGGGTCCCCTAGTAGCATTTTTGGTGGTGGTGGGGTTTGGACCCATGATCTTCCGGTCCACTGGGCTACCACCTCCCATTTACTTTTAGACTGAACTGGTACTCAGACTTACAAACAGCACTACAGACCTTGGGTGGTAATGGATAAGCTGTGCTGTTTTTCATTTCCACCACAAAGTATATGCTCTCTGACTGGAACTGGATAGTGTGTTGAAGGTGTTTCTGATCTCTCATCCTCTTCCAGTGACGTCCTTCCGCTCTTGAATCCTATTGAATCCTAACATCTCTGCTGCAGATTCGCCCAGTTTCACGCGCAATTTCACCTTTACTCTTTGTTCTAATGCTGCCTCATATCCTCTGAAATCGCCATAGATATCCTGTTAGGCAGTTCTTTTTTTCAAGAACTTTCATTACACATAATGTGTCCTCTAAATCTAGCCTCATCTTCCAGGCATGTGCCTTAGCTCCTAATTAAATAATGACTTTATTCTCAGCCTGTTTCCCCTCTCTCGCCATGCCTCCAGCTTACTGTTGCTGTTTCCGTGTCTGCATCCCTTGCTGTTCTGCTCTGCTTCTATCTCTAATCTGTGTCGTTGCATTGAATCTGCTCCTCTTCCTGGCTCTGTATCTTTGGCAGCCTTTGTCCCTCGATGCTTAATCTGTCCCCGCTCCAAATCCTTTCTCAGTGTTTTCCTTGGGTTTGATCCTTGAGCTTGAGGAGGTTGAGCTCCAGAGCCTCTCCCAACCATAACCAGGAATGCTGTTTCTTTCCAGCAGACTTCACAAACGGGTTCCTGTCCTTCCATAACATTACTCATTGATCTCTCCCTCTCCCATGGGCAACAGTCTTTTGGCAGCTTCTGATTGTGACTCACGGACAAACATTGTTTTTGCCCAAACTCTCTTAAAAGATTTGGGCTTTCCCCAAGATCGCATGTTCAAAGATTGTTGGTCAGCCCTTAAGAGTCTCTCAGAGGGATCTGGTGTTCAGATGCCTTCTCAAGTCACTGAAATGTTTAACTCATTCCACAGGGTCACTCATGTCCACCCAAACAGGTGGTACATCATTTCCAGTGTTATTTTAGCACCCTGGCCATTTACTAGTCCTTCTTCAGTGCCACGAAAGTGTCCCTCAGTGCTACTGGACCCTTTAGGTCAGTCCCTGTTCTGTTTCATTTGGCAATCATTTCTCAGTATCATACACTGATAGTGAGCTAGATTTCCTTTCAATCTAATGGTATTCTTGACTCTTGTGACCTTCTGGCTCTCTTGGTGCTCTCCCCACTGTCTAAGAGCATGAGTTGGGCCTTGGTTCCACGATTCTTTATTGTTTGAACTCTGGATGTGACTCTGAGAGCTTAAGCTATATGGAGGCCCCCTGATACTATTAATAAACATGTCAAGAGATTGCTATGTCTAAGTCATTAGGCTCTGTTCCAGGATGATGGTGCCAATGATGGTTTTGGTTGTCCTGCAAAATCTGGCACTGTGCTGCGCATTCCCACTGCTGAATTGGTTCGGCTTCAAAGCTAAAAAAAATTGCTTGTCTTAAACCATGAGTCTGTGACATCAAGGGCATTGAGATATTATTATTTCATCACCATGACAACTCGAGTTATTTTTAAGGCTGCTATTGAAAACATGTGAGCCGTCAAGCTCCAGACGAGAAGAGTGAGAGCTGGCCGTTATGTTCAAGCTCAATCTCTACAAAAAGGGTCAGTAAACAACCTTCTCCTGCATCGTTCTCGCTCTGGGCCAAATGGTTTGGCAGTTTTATTTATCAGCGAGTTGTCTATTGAAGTCAAATTCGATGACTCTCAGGGGTCCTCCCTACTTTTAGGAAAGGATGAACATTTTCACCTTCACAAACGATGTTCAGAGAAAAATGTACCTTTGTGGTGTAGAATTAATTAATATGTGCTACAATAATCACTTCAATCTCAGGCAGCTCTGTATCTAATCTCAAATCTACATTCCTCATAACTCATGTGTGTGTGTGTGTGTGTGGCACAGTGTCTATTACCTTTCTTGTGTAAGACTGCATGCAGAAATTGGTCTGCTTGGCACTGGAGTGTGTCTGAGGTGTTGATGCCCTGAGGAGGGGTTTCGGCATGGGGGGGCGAGTCAGGCAAGCGGTCCTGTTCAGAAAGAGACATTTTTGGCAACAACAACAACAACAAAAGGCAGAAATGAAGGTACCCTCAAAACATGCAAAAATACAGACTTTAAGGTACACTTGAAATAGGTCAAATACCTCAATAGAGTTTTCAGAAGCACAAGCATTCATTTAAAGCACAGGCATAGTTTTGACACAGTGTTAACAATAATACAAGAACCACATGCATTGGAGAACCGTGTTCTTACGAAATTAACATCTGCTGCACACTTACAGTGATTTTTTCGATCTGCAAGTTACAGAAGGAGCAGCGCACATCTGTTGACCAATCGGCAGTCGCTTCAGGCTCACAATCTAAGAAGCAAACACACACCCACAGAGACACTCGCGGACGTTAAAAATAGCAAAGGAGAAACCTTAAGCAGAATTGCAGTTTGTTCAAAAAATAATAATTCTTTCAGAAAAGCTCTGCATTAAATAGTTCAACTGAAGAACAAAACCAGGAGGAGGAGGAGGAAGAGGAGGGTAAAAGAGCACAGAGACTGTACAGCACACAAAACAAAAGCCTGACTCCTAACTCATTAGTACACAAGAGTAGAGAATGGCTTCAGGCGTCCTTTAGGTGCGGATCATAAAATCAGGAAAACGCAGTGAGATACACCTAATATTTTTTCACTAAAACACCACCAAACTGCAGCAATCAAAGTTCTTCAAGCATTCCGTGGGTCCTTCATGCAATTAGCATGGTCCAACCCATTTCACAGCATTTAAGTGCCTCACACTGAACTTAATCAAATGGCGATATTAAAGAAGACAAATTAGACCTTTCCTATAATGTGTATAATATGGAATAGTAAATGTGTAAAGAATAACTCACTGTCGAATATGCTGAGATCCTGCAACAGCCTTGGCCCATAGATTCCTTCCAGTATGCTCTCAAACCCTGAAACATACATACACATATACATATATATAAAATAAGACACAAAGAGAATTACAAACGACAACCCCCACTAAACACCTTCCAGAAGAAACTATTAAGATATTACAGGCATTAACAAGGAAACTACACACACCCTTTGTCAATCAATTAGCTAGCTAAGTGTAACCACGGTAACAGTTACGGAAGGGAATCAAAATAGAAAAAAACATGCACAAGGACGTAGATAGCATCAGTACATGGTGGTATTGAGTTTCAGATCATCAGACAATGCTTTGCGTATGTGTGCATCTGTCTGTGTGTGTGTGTGTGTGTGTGTGTGTGTATGCGTGTTGTATATACAATGAAGTACCTTTGTACTCAAAAGACTTTTAATAAGTAACTACAGTAAGACGAATGTAAACGATTCCTTGCCAAATTATTTATTTATGTACATTTTCGGGATAAAATCATTGCATGACTATTTTGCAACGCGGGTCGATTCATTACACATTGGCTGTTATTTTCCGGTAACGTGTTTTTTAAATAAACACCGAATTTGTGAGCGTGTCCACTGAAAAACAGCCTTTTAGACAATTACACAGTCTGTGTGCTTTACATGGGGGCACACAGAGGAATCCTTTGTGTTGTTTTGAGAATCGGAGTCACGTTGCGATGCACAGTTTCAGGCATGAAACAAAATGCTAAATAGTTGAAAAGAATTTGTACGCGCTGTCTAATGTGCCACACTACCCAGCAGTGTAGCACGGACTCGCCCCTGCATTCGATCCCTATAGCCGTGTAGACATGTTCTTAAACTTGACAGAGACTCGTGGGGTAATCGCCTATTACACAGGGTTTAAATTCCACCATGTCTGTGTTTTCCACCTAATTACTGAGTGAATTAAAAAAGATGCCTGATTGCTGCTTGTACATCACTGACGCTCCAGATATAAAACGGCTGTATAAATAATGTGCTTGTTGCAACATTATTGTTGTTTTGTTGGTTGTTACTCTTGGTTCTTTACACTATCTCTTCTTTACTATTTTCATCTCAACTCAACATCGGGAGAAAACACAACCTGCTGGAAATTCACTTTTCATGAGTTATTTTATTGAATTGCATCACTAATAATATTTCTTACAAATGTTTTTATCCAGTCCGAACAAAGCTTAAATGGAACTTGCAGAAAAAAAGCCTATACTGCCTATAGTAACTAAGCCCAAACGGTGTATGAAGTACACATTTATCTTTATTACATTATAATCACTCTTGACATTTCACAGACCATTTGCTCACTACTGGATTTTTTTTTCCACACAGCCATTAAACTATGTCTATTCTTCTTTTTACTCCATTCAGAGAGTCTTATATTTCCTGTGAATCCACATAATCGAAGACTCACTGTAGACATCTGCCCAATGGCCATGTTCACACAAATCTGGATTAATATGAAAACGTATGGGATTCAAATTCATTTTTCCGAAAACGCCCTTCTGAAACCTCAAAAACACATTGTAGTGTGAAACGAGAAACGCGACATACAAAACCAGTGACATATTTATAGTCATGTGAAGTCAAAACAAATGAATTGTTGGATTATAACAACTCTAACTCTTGTTTTTCCTCGACACTCTCTTTGTGTCTAACTATCTCTCTCTCTCTATATCTATCTATGCTCTCGTAGACTCAGATTAATAACAGGATATAACAATAGATATCAAAATGGTGCTGATTAACATTGTGATTAGAGGTCGACCGTTTCATCGGACTTTGCAGATAAATCAGCACAGATAGTTTGACTGCTGTAACTTTTGGCTATCTGCAGAAATCCATAGTTTTTCCGGCTTCCAGTTTTCTGTCATTAAGAGAGCACTCTCTAGAAGCCAACAGGGTGCATGGGATGCACTTTATTTATAATATATTGATTATTTATCATTTTATAATTATTTTTTATATAGCTCAGTGCAGCTCAGTGGTTAACGACTTGGCGCCAGATGGTTGCAGGGTCGAATCCCAGCACCACCAAGCACCAAAACAATCAACTGCTCAGTCTGCCGAGACCAAATATGTGGATCATCCACTGTTGTAGCCCCTAACAGGACCAGCCTTGAGAAGTAATGATGAAATATATATATATATAATTTAATGAATTAAACATAATTATATTTATACATTCAACTATTCATATTTAATGATTGTTGCACATTTTAATGATTCAGTTTTTTATGTACTATTTTACATGAAGTGTTAATTTTAAAAACCTTTGGTTAATTGTTTATCAGCAAGTATGATATAATCTGTATCAGTAAAAATCGGTCGACCTCTAATTGTGACATAGCGATTTATATCACAATATACACATTTTTATCTCGATATATTGATTTATATCTTGTTATACCGATTGTTATCATATTATGAACTATTATGAGTTTGGAAATTTCTTTCTAAAAAAGTTGTGCACTTAACAATGATCGTTTTACAGTGATATCTGTTTCATTAAAATGTATAAAGATAGATTTAATATAAACGGTAATAAATAATAGTACACCCGAGGAACATACCGGTGGTGTTTACACAGACCGGTTTGTCAGATATGGACTCGGTTTATAGATAAGGTTTAGCTGTAATGAGGCATTTGTTTATGTATTTATTGTTCGAAAAATGATATTATATATTTCGTATCGAGACCTAAATGAGGCCAGTTAGCATGTAGCCCGGGGTAGTGGCAGATAAAGAGTAATAAATAATAAAGGACTCACGGCGCTGTCAGGCTCCTCAAAAACACCTCCAGTCCTCTAAGTCAACATTTCTGATCTTCACTTCGGTTTAAGTGTCATTTTATTCCCAGGACGCGAACCAAAAGGTAACAATCTGACGGACAAAAGAAAATGGAGCCATTTTCTGGTCGACCGGGTTTTTTTTTTTTTTTTTGCTAATGCTAATCTATGCTAAAGTACACTAATTATGAGTTATGCTGCTAACACAAAAGCTAACCGGGGCCTTTATGTGTCTAGCTAGCAGCACCGAGGGCCGCCTCTGGTTGTTATGACGCTATAATAACAACGGCGTTTTTCATTATTACACGTTTATAACTAACGTTATCGTGGTCGTTGTTTTTGCTGTTGTCGCCTAAGACGAGCTAAGCCTCCGTTATAGCGCCTTGTTTGACGTTTTATTATCTGCCGTTATGCTCAGGCGACCGCTAGCCTAGCACAAATTATCGCGCGAGCTTGTTAAAGGGGGAAAAAACTGATCTGCCGTATTAAAACGCGCGCACACACACACACACACACACACACACACACACACACACCGGGTTCTCTCGGTCGGTGTTCTCACTCTCTCTCTCTCTCTCTCTCTCTCTCTCTCCCTCTCTCTCTCCCTCTCTCGCTCTTACCGACGCAGTGAATGAGTTTGTGCCGCCAGGAATCGAGCTCGCGCCTGAAGCCTTTCCGTTCAGCCAAGCATCTCGCGCTGCAGCACCGCGTCGCCATTCCGCCCGTCCGCGCGCGCGCGCTCCCGCCCGCTCCCTCCTCCCTCCATCTCCTCCTCTTCCTCCTCCTCCTCCACCCTTCTTCCCCCCCTACACCTTCTACTGATCGTGACGTCACGCGACGTCACGAGCCACCCGTCCCATTGCGCAGGCGCTCCCGCGATCCCTCGTAGATTGACACGCGTCAAAAAACCGCGGGAGGGAGGGAGAAGGGAGGGAGGGAGGGGTACAAGCAGAAGCGATCGGTCAATCACACGCTCCAACACATATGTACACACACGCACATGCATGTGTGTTTGTGTGTGTGTGTGTGTGTGTGTGTGTGTGTGTATGTGTGTATATATGTATATATATATATATATATATATATATATATATAGTAGGGCTGTCAAAGTTAACGAGTTAATAACACGTTACCACCGCAAATTCACTTTAACACCACTAATTTTATTATGCCGCAATTAACTCTGTGTGCGTGATTTGCTCCTTTACTTCGTTGTGTTGGCGAATGAACGAGACCCGGACAACAAAGATCCTCTGATCCACTTTTCTCTCTGAATAAATAAAAAGAACAAATGAATAAAAAGAAACATCAGTCCGTGGCCTTCCAGATGATTTCAGCATTGATCTTTCCTCAGAAAGGCTTACTGCTTATAGTGTCAGGATGGAATATTGATTCTCATATTATTTTCATATTAATTACAGTCCAAATCCATTGTCAAAGTTCTTGAGTTGCTCTAAACTCCATTTCCCATAAGACACTGCAGCCATCAAACATGGCTGTGTAAATGGCTGGTCTCCAATTCCCAGCATACACTTGCAGGTTCAAGGTGTCCCTCCTACTGATTAGTCACATATGTTTCCACTTCCACCCTTGTACAATTTAACTCCGTTTTCTTTGTAGAGTCACAATATGCAGTCCCAAAGCAGATGGACAGAGAAACATCTATTTACAATGTATATGTTTATGTTTGTCCCTTCAGATTATATCCCACCCTCATTGCTGATTGTCCTTTCATTACAGTTCAGTTAGGGATTCTGTTCAGTCATGGCGCTTAAATCCAAAACTGTTCATGCAAGCTGTGGTCCTGAGTCAGCGTACTAGACTGTTGATATTAATTTGAGTCCAAATCCAGTCCCAAAGTTCTTGACTTGCTCAGTAAATTTATGTGGGACCTTGCCCAGCTGCACAGAGTGATCTCCAATAGAACAGAACTCCATCCAGTGGAAGGTATATGTAACTATCTTGTCAGGATCTCCGAGGTTTGCCCGACTGTTTTCTCGGCGCGCATTTCCGGATCGGCAGCATAATTGCCGTTTTTTTCCACATCACCTGGTATTTCTATGTCCCTGAGCCACACTGACTTGTTTCTGTTTCTTGACCCTGTTTCATATCGCTGTTCTGCACTACCATGCATGTTGGACTACTGATTTAAACTCTGGACTGTTCTTGATTTATACTTTTGACCTGCCCTTTATTGCTTTGCTTGCCCGTTCTGATTTTGGACTGTTTTATGGACTGTGTTTCCTCGCCCTCTCTGCCATTTCTTCATGAAAGACTATTATTTTTTAACCCACATATCTGACAGAATCATCTAGCCTAACATCGACCCTGTGGATACATTAAAGCACGGGGCGGGCTTTGCCCCGAATTAGTGGTGAATGCACATTTCACATCTCAGTCCCCAGCAGAGCGAGGAATTCTGAGACCTCTTAGAAGGTCTTTTTTCTTTCTGATACTTTCTTTCTTTCTGTCTTCCATCCCCCCTGCCTTCCTTCATTTCTTTCTTTCTTTCTTTCTTTCTTTCATCCCTCCCTTCCACCCTCCCTCCTTCGATGCCTGTATTTCTTGCTTGCTTTTCTTTGCTTCTCTTCAATTATATACCATTCCGAGCTAAATTAAAGGTGACCATGACCCTCGGGCTCCATCCGAGTTATATTCTTCAAAAACGAGAAGAAATGCCTGAATGAAAAACCCTTGACATGGAAAACAATCCATTTATTTCTAACATATATTCTACTACATTTATGAACCTTTTATTTTTTCTTTCAGAAATGAGCTCAGCTCCAAAGTCTGCATGTTTTTGTTCACCATAAAGAAATAAAAGCGTTGAACACACACCTGGGGAAACATCTCAAAAAGTACCGAACCTCTGCGCATACACACCCAGACCATTAGGAAGTATTCTTTTGATCTCTGGTGCCTTATCTCTATGGCAACCATATCAGAAGCAGTTAAAGTGGCCTCGTTGGGATTGCTGTCTATGCATATGTGTGTGTGTGTGTGTGTGTGTGTGTGTGTGTGTGTGGGTGTGTGAATGGTTGGGGGAAGGGAAGGCAGTGGTGATATATATTCCAAGGTTACAGGGTTAACAATCAAAGCGAGAGCGAGAAAGAACGCATTTCATTTTTAGCCAGATCGTTTATTCACAGGCCGCTGAATGCTAATTAGTGGCCTTGTGGAGATCCTCACTTCCTAACGGTCACCACCTATAACAGGACATTTTCTGGTCTGCATAGATGACCACAGGATTCCCAAACCTTATCGGATCATCCTTGCGATCATCGTATTCTTGTCTTTCATTTCATTAGGATTGCTGAGGTGTTTGATCACAGGAACTGACCTTTGGCCCACCTGAAAAAGGGGTGTGAACGTGTGTCGTGGTTGGCTGAACT
>JACRUU010000019.1:23564006-23576506 GCA_030449085.1 Kryptopterus vitreolus
GGTCTCTAGCAGAAGGTAGAAAACGCACAACGCCGGTGTTTATTGTGTTCCCCTTGAAGAAAATGAACCATAGTAATGGAAAATGCCATTGAAGTGTATTTAACAGTTACAATTAATGGATTTGGATGGCCTTATACAGAGAGACTTGCATTAATGCCATTCACATAACTGAGTAGTTATGGTTGTTGACCTTGCTCAGGGGCCCAGGCTTGGCAGCTTGGTGTGGCTGGGATTCGAACCCACAACCTTCAGATCCATATCCCAATGTCTTTACTACCAAAATATCACTTACCTATTATAATATATTGTACATATAATAAAATGAACCATATCTTATTATCTATTGCACTCTAATGACATACTTTATGGACCTCTTTCTATTTATTATAAATGGGCCAATTTTGCACTTCTGGTTATATACTAACTGCATTTTAATACTCTGTACATGCCATCTGCTCAATGAATCTAATCCAATCACAGTGCAAAAATTTCGACAAAAACCCACAACACTGCATGTGTCAACACCCTTTTCCCACAAACACACAAGAAGGAGAATAAATCCAGACACAACAGTTCCCACAATAGATTCTTTATTTGTATTAGCATGGAAATATCAGTACAAAATAAGCCGCACAGAGCAAACTTGTCTTCTTCCGACTGCAAATACTGACATCTGTAGGTCACAGACTGTAGGTTGTGAATTCACGGTGGAGAACCATAAAGAATCAGTGTGATTAGTCAAGTTCATGATTTGGCCAATGATGCAGTAAAATAACCTTAATGCATTATTTATGTACTGTATATGGGTGTATGAATTATAGCAGACCATAAACAAAGTAGCACAGACCTGAACAATTCAGGGAGAGATTTCATCTGCTGGCTGAAACTTTAACACAGTCACCGACTTACCTTTTAATGTATTTTGTTGATGCAGCGGCGTTGAAATTATGGTATTAAAACCTGGACTAATTCAGGGGTGAAATGTATGTTTGCTATTACATGCTATTGAAAAGTCAAGACTGTCCCCAACTACCAGGTCACAACCCAGTATTAGCCAATGAAAGAGTTGCTTTTGGGTCACAAAAACGTTCTGAGAGAATGTCTCTAGATGTGGCAATGTACTACTTACTGTGCTTTTTTTACCCTTTAAAAGTCACTATCTAAATTTATATATTTTTTGGTGAAAAACAGACTTTGACCAAATACATAACTCGTGTCCAACATTCTCCAAATCCACATAGAGTTAGTTATAGAGTAAATAATTTTATTTTACCAGTATCTAATATTCAACAAAAACTCATACAAATTTGTGCATGATAAGCAATATTTTGACATTTTAAAAAAGGTGGGACAAAGAAATGCCATTGGTAAAGATCTTTATTTCAGTTTTACTGCTTTAGTTAAAAAGCAGTTAAAACAGTTTTCAGTTTTAGTGCTTTAATTGTTAAAATATTCATTTTTATTTCTGAGTGAACTTTAAACTTGAACTATGCGAACATGTGAGGGTCTGCGTGACTCTCATTAGAGAAAAATATTACAAACATTCCTTATAATGGATTTATTGCTTATAGCTTCAATACCCATTGCTCTCTTCGTTCACGTTTTTATATAAGTTTAACTGAAACAACATAGACAACCTTTAAAAATAAATGCAATATATAAGCAGATCAGTCATTTTATTTAATAATTTTCAATCGTTGTAATGTGAAATCATACAAAACTTTACATTCAATATAATAGTTTGGAATAATACAGCATTGACTTACGATCTCAAAGTTCAATTTTGGGCCCGTTTTAGGAAAAAAAAAATTGGGATCCTTTGGTCTAAATGTTCAAGGATCATTTCTTATAGGTGGAAAAGTGTCTTTTTTTATTCATGCCAAAAGATATTTGCAACAATATATATGGGGGAAGGCACGGTGGCTTAGTGGTTAGCACGTTCGCCTCACACCGCCAGTGTCCGGGTTCGATTCCTGTCTCGGCCATTTGTGTGTGTGGAGTTTGCATGTTCTCCTCGTGCCTCACGGGGTTTTTCTCTGGGTTCTCCGGTTTCCTCCCAGTCCAAAAACATGCATGGTAGGTTGATTGGCACCTTGGAAAAATTGTCCCTAGAGATGAATGTGTGTGTGTGTGTGTCCTGCGATGGGTTGGCATTCCATCCAGGGTGTATCCTGCCTTAATGCCCATAGACGCCTGAGATAGGCACAGGCTCCCCGTGACCCGAGGGAAGATCAGATATAGCGGTAGAAGATGAATGAAAGGGACATTGTCTGTACATGCAGGTGCTAGAAATAAGTATTTACCTGTGAACCCTTAATCCTTCCAGACAACCCTGTCAGCATATAACAGTCCAAGTTTGTTGGATTCCAAAAGAGCAATGGTTTGATGTGAAACATGGAGAAGGGCTATAGTGACCATCACAGCAGGACCAAAGTGTAAACGAGACGAGAATGAGTAGACTTTGATTTATCCCTGGACCCGTTGTGTGCGCAAGCATTACGAAGTAGAGTGGCTGAGGTGTACCTTCATAGTAGCTGTACTTTACAACAGCGTGCAAGGAAGCAGTGTAAAGGAAGCAGTACGTTGAGGATGGACCTCTTGAACATGCTAGCAGTATTGAGAACGCCATAGCAGGAACCTTGTTAATGAGGGAACTCCAGGTGGTAGCCAAGTGTTTAAGTGTTGGTTAAGCCCAGTGTTGGACTCTGGACCGGAAGAACATGGGTTCAAACCCTACCACCACCAAGCTGCCACTAGTGGGCCCTTGAGAAAGGCCCTTAACCCTCAATTGCTCGGTTGTAAGTTGCTCTGGATAAGAACATCTGCCAACAATGCTGTAAATGTAAACCACAGAGGTTCTGCTCTGAAGTATGCGACATTACACAAGAGGTGATGGACAAACGCAAGAGTCTATATCCAGCCCTTATAAGTCTGAAGATAATGGTATGTCAATACTACATAATAGTCACTGTACTTTTTTAGCGCGTACATCAACACGTTTAATGAATTCTTCCTGTCCGTTGTTGTTGTGAGGTCGAGTCACTGCAAGACTTACCTTGTTCCTCGACATGTCTTGGAGGGATTTCTTGTAATACTCGTCATGGGAAATAGCTTGTAGGTACAAATTTGGCAGTGACCGGATGGAAAATGGTTTACACCATTCTGTACTATTGCACTGCTCCGTATGAATATTAGTTTATTACTATAGCAATACCTCAGTACTCATCGGTAATTCACTCGTGGCGTCTGCAGAAACAGACGAGTACCATACAAATGCAGTACTGCATAAGAAATAAAGGTCCTTCAAATTTTACTTGGCATATTGTAAAATGGTATTTTTGACAGGCATACAAAGCAATCCTATCTCATACTGTAAATAAAATAACATTTATTTTCACTTAAGTGGTTGTAAAATGTACATATTTGTCTCATTATCTTTTGTCCCCCCCTGTAAAAATTCCAAAAAGAAATGCAGTGGTTTTTAAAAAATATATATTTTTCAATGTTGTAGGTAGCATGTCTAATCCAATTCTTTGCATTTTAACATACGTGGAAAGTAAACGATACGGACGGATGCTCTGTTTTCGCAGTTCCTTCAGGAGAGTTGTATCGGGTTTTGCAGCCAACAAATACAGAGGAGTCACTGTGTATCAGTTTGAATTACGAATACAGTCATATAGCCCCAATACCGGTGTATTTCACCTTATGAATTTTTCTTTAAGATATTTTCCCATGGAGGCGCACACACCTCTATGAGTAGGTATAAGAATCAAGATAATCAACTATGGAACTACTGCTGCTTCACAACATGAACAGAGGGTACCATAGAGAAGAAAAATTTACAGACAGTATCATAAACAGGGAAAATGACTGGACCATGAACCAAAGATTTCATATAGAGTCAATATGAGCAGAGGATACCATAGACAATATACATTAGACAGGGAACATGAGTGGACCATGAACAGAGGATACCATAGAGAGTATATATTAGACAGGCAACTTGAATGGACCATGAGGTTCCACAGAACAGAAACATAAAAGAAGGGTCCAATATAGAAAGAACATGAGCAGAAAGTGCCAAATACAAGGAACATGTACAGAGGATTCCCTGGAGAAGGAACAGGAACGGAGGGTACCATGAAGAGGGGAAAATGAACAGGGGGTTTGGGAATTGTTGGAAGATCTTGACACGTGTTCCCGAAAACCAGGAACCCACTGACCGTTCAATGTTCATAGAACCACAGTGACCGACGGCTCGGTGTCAACACACTTGTGTGTCTTTAGTGTGCTCGAATGTGGGAATCTCCGTCCACATTTAGAGCAGTGATAGGGCTTCTCTCCAGTATGGATGCGTTGGTGTATCTGGAGGTGACTGGGGCGTCGGAAACTCTTGCCGCACTGCGAGCACTGAAACGGCTTCTCCCCGGTGTGAATGCTCTGGTGAAGTTGTAGCGTGCCTTTCCGGCTAAAACTTTTGTCGCACTGCGAGCACTGGTGCCGCTTCTCTTCGGCGTGAACTCCCTGGTGAGCCTGGAGGTGACTCTGGTGAGCGAAACTCTTCCTACAGCGCGAGCAGCGGTACGGCTTCTCTCCAGTGTGGACACGCTTGTGGACCTGAAGGTGACTTTCGTAAGGGAAGTCCTTCCCGCATTCTAGGCAGGTGTGGGTCTTCTCGGTGCTGTGAGTGCGCTGGTGTGTTTGCAGGGTGCTCTTTCGGGTGAACCGTTTCCCGCATTCCGGGCAGCCGTGCGGCTTCTCTTCGTTGTGAATGCGCTGGTGGACCTGGAGGTTACTGTGGCGCCTGAAGCTCTTCCCGCAGTGAGAACAGCGATGGGGCTTCTCACCTGTGTGAATGAGCTGGTGCTGCCTGAGGTGACTCTGGTGGATGAAGTTCTTCCCGCACTGCACGCAGTGATAGGGCTTCTCGCCCGTGTGGAGGCGCTGGTGCACGTTGAAGGCGCAGTGATGAGCGAAACTCTTGCCGCACTGCAGGCAGCGGTAGGGCTTCTCCCCAGTGTGGACGCGCCGGTGGATCTGCAAGTTGCTGTGGTAGGTGAACTTCTTCCCGCACTCCGGACAGCAGTAGGGCTTCTCCCCGGTGTGAATGTGCTGGTGCCGGAGGAGGTTGCTGTGGTGAGCAAAACGCTTGTCGCACTGTGAGCAGCTAAAAGGCTTCTCCTCTGTGTGGGTGCGCCTGTGTATCTCGAGGTTGCGCTGGAAGGCGAAGCTCTTGTCGCATTCCGAGCACTGGTAGCGCTTGTTTCCCGAGTGGATGAGCTGGTGAGTTTGGAGATGGTTCTTCCGGGTAAAACTCTTCCCGCACTCGGAACAGCGATAAGGCTTGTCGCCGGTGTGAATGCGCTGATGAGCTTGGAGGTTGCCTTGCCGAGTAAACCTCTTGCCACACTGCGGGCACTGGTAGGGTTTCTCTCCGGTGTGGATGCGCTGGTGCGCCTGAAGGTTGCTTTGCCGCGTAAACCTCTTCCCGCACTCTAGGCAGTGAAAAGGCTTTTCGCCGCTGTGAGTGCGTTCGTGAGCCTCGAGGTGGCTCTGCTTGTTAAAGCCCTTCCCACACTCGCCGCACTGGTGCGGCTTCTCTCGCTCGCGAACGCACGGGTGCGTCTGCAGGGAGGTCTGGTGCGCAAAACTCTTGCCGCACTCCGAACAAGCGAACGGCTTCTCCCCTGTGTGAACGCGCAGGTGGATCTTCAGGTGGCTCTTACGCCTAAAACTCTTCTTGCACTGTGAACAGTGATAGGGCTTCGCTCCGGTGTGGATGCGCTGGTGCATCTGGAGGTTGCTCCGTCGCCGGAAACTCTTCCCACACTGCGAGCAAGGGTGCGGCTTCTCTCCGGTGTGAACGAGCTGGTGGATGCGTAGGGTCATGCGAAATGCGAAGCCCTTCCCACATTCCGAGCATTCGTACGGTTTCTTTCCTACAGGATCGAGCCCGGGTTCTTGATCGCTCTGGTCAGGAAAATGCTCTCCATGCCACGGGCTATCGTACAGGCCTTCTCTTGTCTCAGCGAACTGCCTTGTTTGGTTTCCACAAGGCTGAGTAAAAGTCTGGTCACAGTCTGAAATGGGATCAACTCCCTGTTCTCGCCCGGGCGCAGTGGGGGGGGTTCCAGAAAGGGTTTGAATGCTACAGTGGCTTCTTCTGAGGTGCTTCTGGAGATAAATTTGGGATGTGTATGAAAGACAGCACAGTGAACAGGAAAAGATTTGCTCCGGGCCATTTTTCGTTTCTGGAACATCAAAGAAAAAGTATTAGATACCCGTTCCTTAAGGAACCGACAAGAATAATTCAAATGGAAGAAAGGTGACAGTCATACAATGACGGCCGAATAAAGCAGAGGGTTAGAATAGCCACTGGTTGCCATTTCAGCAGTGATCATAATAAAATTGCAACGTTTGGACGTAACTGCACACAGAGGACTTTATATTCCAGAGGGAGTTGAATTCAAGGCTGTGGTCTTTCGGGTACTCTTCTCCGTACCACACCAAAAGCTCCTCTCCGGGTTTAATGGACTGGCAGCAGCGGTAGTAAATCCCTCCTTGATGCTGGAGCGCCACCAGATTCTGTTCTTCGCCGTTACGAGCGCAGTTAACGTACCTTAAGGAACGGGGGGGGGGGGGGGGGGGGGGGGGGGGGGGGGGGGTGAATGTAGGAGGAATAAGATGTCATGGTAGAATTACAGATCTATCCTGCTGAAGGGTCTTTTCTTACCTCATCCAGTTGGCACAAATCACTTTCTTTGCATCTATATATTCTTCATTGTTTTTTGTCCTGTATATCTGCAAAAAAAAAACGTTATTCTAGTCATTAACACAGATGACCCACTGTATAGATTTTTTAAATGAAATTAATGTCTGGTTTTGCCGGATTTAGTCATTAATACCAAGGCTCTTGCACCCGTGTTTACTTGTTTCCTAGTCAAACTATTTGATCAAGGCTTTGAGAATGTGATCCTTTGTTATGTCGTGCTGTCATGAGATTCGTAAAACAGAGGAGACTCAAAGTAACCTAAAAAAAAGGGTCTATAGTGGACCAAATAAAAAGATGAGGCAGGGGGAGTCCGCTGCAGACTGTCCGTTCCCTTTTGAAGGCCTCAGTGGAGATCATTTGAACTTGGCAAGACACGATTTAGAACCTGAAATTTAATCGGATCTGATTAGGGCTCATTTTATTTAATTTTAGTAATGACACTCATTCTAACTGTGTCATGATGGATGGATTGGTTCAGGTAGTACACCACAGAAGTATGAAATCAACATTTATATGAATTAAAACAATCGACTCACCACCCAGGAGTAACCACTGTTCACGGCTTCTTCTCGGTCCACCTGCTCTCCTTCATATGGCCCAAAATGTACACCAACTGGAATAGTCTCGGCTTTATTAAACACTCCCAGTCCCGCTCTGGGAATGTTGGACACTTGAACCTCCAGACCAAGCGGAAGAGTTAGTTTGGCTCTGTCGGTGACCCCTGCGGGAACAGGGGTATCGGGAATGAAGACGGCGGGGCCATGAAACTCGCATTTGTTGATGAAGAAGGATTTGCATTTTTCACAGTCTGGATGAAGAAAAACAAAAAACAAACAAAAAAATTACCACAGGACCATAATTCAAAAAGTTTGGCCAAGAACTGAGTCCATGAGATTCTTACAATTGTTTTAAAGCACACTAACTGACCATTTTTTTTTGCTTAATATCTAGGACCGTATCTTCTTTAAGATCATTTAAACCTACCAAAGAGATCTGGTCACCTGTCATATGAACTGGAGTTTGATTTTTAAAAAAGTACCTTTTTTTCTGGTTGTATTCACCAAAAAAAAAACAGTCATCTCAGCTAATTGTAGTAAATAAGATTATTATTATTAATATTATAAATATACAATGTCTTACAGAGGTATTCATCATCATTCTCAGGATCGTCTTTGATATGTTGCTTTTGCTGGTCCAACAGAACATCATGGCCCAGAGATGATGTTCCTTGACCTGAAATCCCAAAATAGAAACCATCCCAAGTAGTGGGGGAGGAAAATAAAAAAAAAAAAGAGAGAGAGGATAATTGACTGCAATGCATCAATTATGTTAGATTATAAAGTTTTATTTATCCGATCGCGTGTGGACTTACCAAAGTAACCTTCATCTTCCGATTCTTCAACTTTTACGATCCGCAGTAATGCTTCCTTGTGGTCTTCCACAGTTTCCTCTAGAGGGTCCTCCGACGTACCTTCGTTTGAATCTGTGCAAGTTTCCATCTGCACGTCTTTGCAAAGCTAATGACCAAAGAACAATAAATTCCTCAGTAGAAAAGAAATTCTTTTTGAGATCCCGTTAATACAATTTCAGTAGCTCATTATCAAGATTCTGGTGAGACCAATCAGATATGTTAAAGCTAATGACACTATAAGGACATAATTTGATGAGTCTAGGGCAGTGGTTCTCAAATAGAGAACCACTGTCCCCCTCCACCCTGGCATCGTTAGATTTAACATAGCTGGTTGGTCTCACCAAACCAGCTATGAATTTATAGTTGTGTGGGGAAAATGCTCTTTTGCCGTACTTGAATTAATATAATTGCACATCCACTAGAGTGCGTGTCAGTGGTGCTCTCACTGTCTGAGTATGCCCAGGGAGCAATATGATGAAAAAATATGGCAAAGTGTATATAGCGCTCGGATTTGGAGACGCGGATAGGCCAGTGTGTTTACTGTGTCATAAAGTGTCGGCAGCAGGAGGGGCGTAGCGGGCGTACCTTCTTCCTAGGAGGTGTAACAGAAAATGATTGACTAGCACTGGTCTAGGGGTGTAATTATGCGCCACACTACACGTTTCGGTACAGACAGCTGTTTTTACATCATAGTTCAATTTAATTTTTGTCCATTTAGGTTCAAGAAATGAGAAAACAAAATTGCTTTGTTTTTTGTTTAATTGTTTTTATTATTTTAACATTTGCGAGCATCATCAGTTTACATTGTTTGTAAAACAATTTTAAATAGGCAGGTTTTAATAATAATAAAAAAATAGAACAAATCAAACGAATGCAACACGTTATTGCACTGATTAAACGGCTTAATCTATTAAATTAGCACAAACGAAGTGATTCAATAAATGGAAACAATGAAATCGTTTACTTTTTAAGAAATGTTTTGCGTTGTAAAACAATATGAATATTTTTTTTCTACTTATTTCAGCATATTTTATCATCTTGGGTTTTTTTTTAATATATTTATTGTTTTGTTCCTTGACATGCAAAATTGTCAAGAACTTTTCCTTTATAAATATGTTGGCCTCTGGACCAGAAGCTGCCACTAGTGGGCCCTTGAGCAAGGCCCTTAACCCTCAATTGCTCAGTTGTAAGTCGCTCTGGATAAGGGCATCTGTCAAATATATATATCATAATTATATATATATATATATATATATATATATATATATATATATATATATATATATATATATATATATATATACACACACACACACACACACAAATTGCAGTTTGGAATTGAGTCTTCTCTTAGCCTGTCTGGCTATCTATATATACACATGTGTAACCATTTTTGTATCTATATATCCCAAACGTTATTGTTAAACATAAATAAAGTGTAATAGTGAAAACACTACGCACATATAAAAGCAGAATTGACACTGTTCAGCCCGGTTTTACCTTTCACCTACTTACGGTGCAGACGGAGCTTTAAAGCCGTGGCCACGCCCACCAACTCGCTCCTAACATCAAAGAAAAATACTTTCACATTATAAAATATATTTTCCCCCTTTTATGGCCGTTACTATCTTTCAAAATAAACCTAAATATTAGTGTTTACCGGACGGACGCGGATCTCTGTCCCGCAATAACAATAATCCTGAAATGACCCGAGTCTGTATTTCTATATGAATAACATTATTTCTCACTACCATTTTCACACTCCTGTTAACCAGACGAACGGATTCCGCCCTGCGCCGTGACTGTTACATATTCATTATTCTACAACAACTGTTAAATATCCGTACAGTGAAGCGAACACGCCATTTTGCCCACTTTCTCCACTGGGATGTAGATGGAGCTCTCATGCTTTTCCTGAACTCACCTTTCTGTAAAGCACCACCGAGACCAGTTCCTGAAACACAGCCGGATCCAGAAATCGATATTTTATTCTTAAACTGGATTAGATTAGATCGGATTAGAAATGTCCCTTGAGGAGCTCAGGGATTTATATTACAGATCAGTAGGTGGATCAAAAAAAAGCTCCTGATGGAAAATTGCACAGCTTCGGCTTGTTCTTCGTCTGGGATTATGGTGTGTGTGTGTGTGTGTGTGTGTGTGTGTGTGTGTGTGTGTGTGTGTGTGTATTCCAGCGCAACCTGCAGGACTGGAGGATGGATATGATGGGATCTCAAACAGTCAAGAGAGTAGAGCAGGGATCCCCAAACTTTTTTTTTCTCAGAGGGCCACATACATTTTTGCTTTCTGTAATGGGGGGCCCTATTAAAGAAATGTTCGCCTCACACCACCACAGTCCGGGTTCGATTCCCCTCTCGGCCATGTGTGTGTGGAGTTTGCATCTTCTCCCCGTGCCTCTGGGTTTTTTTCTCCGGGTTCTCCGGTTTCCCCTGGTCCAAAAACATGCACCATAGGTTGATTGGCACCTTGGAAAATTGTCCCTAGTGTGTGATTGTGAGTGTGTGTGTGTGTGTGTGTGCCCTGCGATGGTTTGGCATTCCATCTAGGGTGTATCTTGCCTTAATGCCCATACACGCCTGAGATAGGCACAGGCTCCCCGTGACCCGAGGGAAGATCGTATAAAGCGGTAGAAGATGAATGAATGAGATGAATGATCAGGAGTCACCAACCTTTTTGAACCTGAGAGCTACTTCATGGATTACTGAGTCATACAAAGGGCTACCAGTTTGACACACTCTTCTGAAATAACACATTTGCCTTTAGTTATATATTATAATTAATGACACTGATGATTTCTCACAATAAGTATCAACAGTGAGGTAACTAACATTTTAAATGCATCTCACGGATAGAACAGGCCTGAGAGCTACTCATGTGGTCCTTGGGGGCCACCACGTTGGTGACCCCTGTACTAGATACTACATTTCTTTACAAGCGATATATTAATTAACTTTATTACCACTATGATGACTTTTTTATATTCAGTGCTATTCAGAATCAAAACATTAACTTGCATATTAATTCGTGTGAACTGTGTGTTGTTTCCGAATGGTGAGAAGTCCAATGTCAGGTTCCATTCCTGCCACAGTCTCAACGACTGATGCAAATGTTCATAAGTGAGTCTTGATCTCATCAGAGTTTTCATCAGTGAAAAGAATATCAACTAAAATAAAAAGAAACGATATACAAGCACAAGCTTGGGAGCGACTTTAATATTGCCTGCCGAGAAAATAAAATATTTATGCATGAACGGGAGCGGGACAAAAATAACATATATCGAATAAGGAGGCGGGACTGCCGCATCACTATTGTGATTGGTCTGTCTTTCCGACAGCCATGGTGTGATTGGTGCTTCCTGGATCAGTCACGCCTGAGGCGATTCCCACAGTGAGACACTGTTGTTTGTCTCTATTCCTTCCTACTCGGACCAATGAATCCTTTACACATATATTAAACTTACATTTTTAAAATATAATTATTCAAAGGGCCGTATCAAATATGGGGGCGGGACGTAGTTTGGGGACCCCAAGGTTTCTCCTATCTCTACAAAGCGCCACAATTATGGGACAGCCTTTTGGAGGGATGATGGATAGGAAATGTTTTGGTGAACTGAGATGTTATATTTGGATGAACTCTCATCACTCAGGTTTGTTGACAGGACATCTATTCTACCAGAGATCCCTCACCTCTGTGTTATCTTTAGTTTTTTCCCTTTTAGTTACTCTGCCATGGGTAGTCCTGTCTGAGTCCCTGCTTATACTCGAATCACGCTGTTCTCAAATCTTAACACAGATGTAATGAGATGCAATTAAATTCACAGCCTTTTGAACTCGTTGTAAGCCATGTGCACACATTTGGATATGCATATTCCCTCTCTGTTTAGGCGTTCTGTCTACAGAGAGACGGCGATTTCATTCAACAAAAGCAAAGGCTTGTGAAAACGCTCTCCAAAGAGGATACGTTTGAAAACGCCACTGAAAGCGATAATGCATTTTAGGCTACACGAATCCGAATAAATTCGAGTGTTCATCCTAAAAAGCTCCACGTCGACATTTTCCCAAATTGCTCATTTACACCGAAACGTCCTAACCGCTCACACCCCTGTACTGCACATTAACAACATGGAAGATACTTTGACCTGTGTCATTTTTCAACGCCAATGACAACATTGTTTTCAAAAGCCTCCATTTTCACCGTCAAAGTTAGGACATATTTTTAAACGTAAACAAGCTGGAGAACATAATTTTTTGCTGGCCTTATACATTGCCGCAATGTTTTAGAGAGCTAGAAAAATTGTAC
>JACRUU010000019.1:23581506-23604006 GCA_030449085.1 Kryptopterus vitreolus
ATAAAATGACTTTGAATTGAAGAAGTGAAATGCTGGGTTGCCAGATCAGGACCAGACATTCTTCTATGTATACTTCTATGTATAATAAAAAGTAATAAATAAAAATATAATATACAATTAATATATATATATATATATATATATATATATATATATATATATATATATATATATAATAATATAAAAATAGAAAATAGAATAAAAAATATTATAAGCATTACTACAAAACATACATTTTATAAGTTGAATAACCTTATGAAAGTGCTTATGAATCTTAATAACATGCTACACTGTTAAAGTATAATACAATAATGTTAATAATTAATTCATCGTAATTAATATCTACCTATTAGTATATATATACAGACGTGGACAAAATTGTTGGTACCCTTTGGTCAATGAAAGAAAAAGTCACAATGGTCACAGAAATAACTTTAATCTGACAAAAGTAATAATAAATAAAAATTCTATAAATGTTAACCAATGAAAGTCAGACATTGTTTTTCAACCATGCTTCAACAGAATTATGTAAAAAAATAAACTCATGAAACAGGCATGGACAAAAATGATGGTACCCCTAACTTAATATTTTGTTGCGCAACCTTTTGAGGCAATCACTGCAATCAAACGCTTCCTGTAACTGTCAATGAGACATCTGCACCTCTCAGCAGGTATTTTGGCCCACTCCTCATGAGCAAACTGCTCCAGTTGTGTCCGGTTTGAAGGGTGCCTTTTCCAGACTGCATGTTTCAGCTCCTTCCAAAGATGCTCAATAGGATTGAGGTCAGGGCTCATAGACGGCCACTTTAGAATAGTCCAATTTTTTCCTCTTAGCCATTCTTGGGTGTTTTTAGCTGTGTGTTTTGGGTCATTGTCCTGTTGCAAGACCCATGACCTGCGACTGAGACCAAGCTTTCTGACACTGGCTAGTACATTTCTCTCTAGAATTCCTTGATAGTCTTGAGATTTCATTGTACCCTGCACAGATTCAAGACACCCTGTGCCAGACGCAGCAAAGCAGCCCCAGAACATAACAGAGCCTCCTCCATGTTTCACAGTAGGGACAGTGTTCTTTTCTTGATATGCTTCATTTTTTCGTCTGTGAACATACAGCTGATGTGCCTTGGCAAAAACTTCGATTTATTGTCTCATCTGTCCACAGGACATTCTCCCAGAAGCTTTGTGGCTTGTCAACATGTAGTTTGGCATATTCCAGTCTTGCTTTTTTATGATTCGTTTTCAACAATGGTGTCCTCCTTGGTCGTCTCCCATGTAGTCCACTTTGGCTCAAACAACGACGGATGGTGCGATCTGACACTGATGTTCCTTGAGCATGAAGTTCACCTTGAATCTCTTTAGAAGTCTTTCTAGGCTCTTTTGTTACCATTCGGATTATCCGTCTCTTAGATTTGTCATCAATTTTCCTCCTGCGGCCACGTCCAGGGAGGTTGGCTACAGTCCCATGGATCTTAAACTTCTGAATAATATGTGCAACTGTACTCACAGGAACATCTAGTTGCTTGGAGATGGTCTTATAGCCTTTACCTTTAACATGCTTGTCTATAATTTTCTTTCTGATCTCTTGAGACAGCTCTTTCCTTTGCTTCCTCTGGTCCATGTCGAGTGTGGTACACACCATATCACCAAACAACACAGTGATTACCTGGAGCCATATATATAGGCCCAATGGCTGATTACAAGGTTGTAGACACCTGTGATGCTAATTAGTGGACACACCTTCAATTAACATGTCCCTTTGGTCACATTATTTTCTGTGTTTTCTAGGGGTACCATCATTTTTGTCCATGCCTGTTTCATGAGTTTATTTTTTTACATAATTCTGTTGAAGCATGGTTGAAAAACAATGTCTGACTTTCATTGGTTAACATTTATAGAATTTTTATTTATTATTACTTTTGTCAGATTAAAGTTATTTCTGTGACCATTGTGACTTTTTCTTTCATTGACCAAAGGGTACCAACAATTTTGTCCACGTCTGTATATATATATATATATATATATATAATGTATTTATTGTTTAAATAATGTTTGGATGTTGGTTTTACGTGCTGAAATTTTACTTGACTTGCTGATGGATTTTCACACCTCTCGAACTTCACAATATGGTGTGAAAACTGTGAACGACACTTCTGTGGATGAGAACACAAAGGAAAACAGTGAATTGAGTTTGTGCTGCCAGGAACTTATAATAAAAATAATCACTCTTTTCAGCTGTGTTGAGCAGGAAAGCCTTTCAGCATACACAATACACTAATACACTGTCGTGTCCAGGCTGCAATACTAGAAGGCAAAATCGAGAAGAACAGGAATGCTCATGTACTTGTTCTCGGCGATATCTTTCTGCTTAGTGAATTCTGAGATACACACCATGGTTATTTGAATTACTATACATAAATGTCCGGTCATCTTAGACCAATCTGGCCATTGTGTGCCATATATTTTGGGATGTTTTTCATTTTATAGATGTTATACTACTCTATAGAGTGTGTAACATACCTGGAAAATGAGCAGTCCCTGAAATGTGATAGCATAATAGTGAAAAACTAATCTGAAACTTGTGTGTGGCTATGTAGATAAATTCATATTTATCAGTAACATTCAAATGTTACTTATAAATTCAGGGTAAATGTGTAATATCTATGGGCTCGGAGCTATTCCTTATTTAATCTCTAATATGATTCTGTATATGTTACATAGAAGGGTGCAAGACGATTCCCTGCATGTGTTCCCTGCAATGGGTTGGCATTCCATCCAGGGTGTGTCCTGCCTTAATGCCCAATATATATATATAGATATATATATATAGAATATATAATATATATATATATGCCAACCCATTGCAGGGAACACACACACACACTCACATTCATACACTAGGGACCATTTTTCCAAGCTGCCAATCAACCTACCATGCATGTTTTTGGACTGGGGGAAACTGGAGAACCCGGAGAAAAAGCCATATATATATGTGTGTATGTATATATATATATATATATATATATATATATATATATATATCTTATATATATATATATATCTATATATATATAGATATATATATATCCATAAGTACTTTCCACACATACATTATAAATATACAGGTTCTATATAGTGTGTTATATAGTGTGTTAAACCATCTCAAAAGGTACTATGAAAAACACTCACACCTACCCCATTAGGTGGTAAGTAAAGAGCACATCTCTTTATATCCCTACAGGAGGTAAAACAAGCGCCTGCTGGTGTGTGAGAATGATGGATCTGGCAACACAGCATTGTATCTGGTTAGGAAAGGAGGAACGGGCTCCACCCCTCCAGACAGCATCATCACCATCACCATCATCGGCAGCATCAGCATCAGCAGCACACGGAGCGAGCCAGAGAGACGGAAAAGGAGAGATAGAGAGAGAGAGAGAGAGAGAGAGAGAGAGAGAGAGAGAGAGAAGAGAGAGAGAGAGAGAGCTCCTGGGCTCACAACCTGCTGCTGCCGGTGCTCCTATCCATGCATGTGAGTACTGCCTTGCTCATTTCTACTCATTTGTAACAACTAATGCATGTTTCATTCATGGGTCTGAGTATTTCTGGTCTCTTCATTGTGGTCTTCTTGAAAAGACAGAATTACTAATGACGTGCTTCCTTGACGATATCATGCGTGTGTCACTGTATCTCAGTGTAAACGTCATGATTGGGGAGTTTGTTTTCTTTCGACAAATGCTCCTTTCTGCTCAGACTACATCCTGCATAGAACAGCAGCACCAAATAACAACTCATATACATTTGTGTGTGTGTGTATGTGTGAGTGTGTGTATGAGGTGCTAACCTGAAGCGAAACCCCAGTGTAATTGTGCACATGCTGAAGTGCGGCTTCATGTTACACCTCTGAATCCGCGCTGCACGGGTTTAGAGGGTTTAAGGTGAAAAAAGCTTTCCTCTAATCCCGTTATAAAGCAGCTCGGTCGCACACGTATCCATCTCCGTTCACTCTCAAAGGATATGGTGGGCACAAAAATAAACAAACAAACAAAAAAACAAATAAATAAATCCTGATCGTTCATTTCTGCTGAAATTTTATTGAATAAAGAAAAAGAAGGAAATTTTACTGACATTAACGTGTGAGATGTTGGTGAGCAGGAGCAATACTTTTTTTTTTTATTTAAATATCCCAAGATAAGCAAATATAACATATTTCATTATTTAAATCAAGTGGAAAAATAAATAAATAATATATATATATATATATATATATATATATATATATATATATATATATATATATATATATATTTTTTTTTTTTTTTTTTCCCCCTACTTTTCTGGGTTAAATGTGACATGCACAAAGAATTCAGCTCATTTGACCTTCAAATATCAAGTCAACAACAACAACAAAAAACATGTATATTATTATCACAATTTTTTCTTCTTTTTTTTCTCTTCTTTCTTCTTCTTATTGTTATTATATAAACATACAATATAAAAACACAATGAATAGCCAACCAAGAATATTTACAATTTACAACAAAGATATATATATATATATATATATATATATATATATATATATATATATATATATATATTTTGCCAAGCTGTCAATGTGTGGCTCTTGAGCAAGGCCCTTAACCCTCTGTGCTCCACAGGCCACCTATTTTGTCGAAGCCCATCTTCTGAATATCGAAATGTATTATGTTGTAACGTACATGTGACAAGTATAAAACCTATTAATATAACATCTATTGAATATATCGTAGCACCGGAACGTACACTAGTGTATAACTAATATTCCTTTATAACTCTTCCTAAAATACTTACGTTGTTCTAATGGACGATTTATTTAATATTTTATTCCTGTGAGATTTTTACAAGCGTGGAAATATTAAGTACCAACCCCTGCTGCTGTTTGACTTGGACTCGTTTGGTTAAAGAGGACACGCGACAGGACCGTTGAGCAAAGCTGGTGTTGTTCCTCGAGCTCTGTGTCACTCCACATGTTATTGTGTGCAGTGAGTCCTGCATGGAAGCACACAAACAGCGACATCTTTTTGTATATACGTATATATATGTGTGTGTGTGTGTGTGTGTGTGTGTGTGTGTGTGTGTGTGTGTGTGTGTGTGTGTGTGTGTGAATTCATACACGTCTCAGACTTGCTTGATTTAATACCCGTGGCAGTTTCCGCTTCAGCGCAGTTATCACAAGCTAATGGGAATCTGTCGTTCCTTCAGCCGTTTCTACAGTAACATGAAGGAGCCGCTGCCTCGTTCATCCCTCCTGGACCTGCAAGTGTGTGTCAGCATGTTAACATTCGGGGGTTTTCTCCGTTGCCAGATCAGATGTCGAGCATGAGACAGTCACGAATGTTGCGGACGGGATGAACGTGAGGGAAATGGCTCCGTCTTTTAATCCCGAGGCTCTTTTGACATTGAGCGGTTTCATTGTGACCTTGAGCGTACGTTCACAGCTGAGCACAAGATCCAGGCAGCGCTGTGGGACTTTCCCATGGGCCTGATCAGGCAGGCTCTCCTTCTCTCTCTCTCTCTCTCTCTCTCTTTCTCTCTCTGTCTCTCTATACCTATCTATCTATCTATATGGAAAAAGTTGATCATCTGACCATCAAATTCCTTTTGATTTCTTTCTTTCTGCTTCCCATCTGAACATCATTCCACATTTACATCCCAGTTTGTGCTCTGGGAAGATGTTCTTTCTTTTTTTTTTTGAAGAGTGTTTATGGAGATGCATTCGGCCGGTAAAAATCTGGTACTGATTTGATTAGGCGAGAAGGAAGCCCTGGGGTGTAGTCGCCATTCACGTTCATTACTGTTCAATGGGGTTGGAGATCTTTCACGTCATACGGAAAGCAGATATTCATCTTCATGCACAGGGAACAAGTTTGGATCTGCTGGTTCAAATGGTCTCTGGAACCCACATAAAGTTGTGCACCTTTGAGTTTGGGGTGACAGTTTGGCAACGAACCAAGATCTTTGGGAGAACAGCCAAGAAGAGAGGAACAAAGCGCTTATTCTTCTTGTGGAAGGTGATAGCAAAGTGAGGTGCTCAGTTGTATGAACACGATAAATGTAAGTAGCTCTGGGTAAGAGCATACCATAAATGTGAAGGAAAAGTTCCCATACTTGTATCAATGGGTATTTCTGGTCAAGCACCTCATGGAACATTGGGTAACACTGGGTCACAAGGGTTCCTGGGTACATCCTCCCTGCATATGCATGTGTTTCCACAGAGTCCTTGGGTTTTCTCTTGCCATGCAAAAGTTAAGCAGTAGGCAGATTGGTAAGTCTAGGTCAGGGGTGGGCAAACTCTGCTCAAGGGCCACATTGACTTTCAAAAGTCCCCTCCCCCCAGGCTGCGGTTAAGCCTGCAGGTTCAGGTGTCCCATTGTATTGCGAGGTACACGCGGATATTCCGTGGGCTTCGTGTCGAATAGTTGCCGAGGGAGCGGGTGTCCTGGTTCAACCTTTACATGCGGTTCGCTATGTTGCTGCTCGCTGCCCATACTCACAGTATTTGCGGTTTTACTTTCGGTTGGCGGGATAGTTTGCCCACGTCTGGTCTAGGTGAAAATGAGGGTGGCATCCAAAGTTTACTCCCCTCCTCAAGTGTTAAGGAAGGGTTAAGGTCCTTTGCTCAAGGGCCAAACAGTTTAGTGGTTCTGAGATTTGAATTTGGGAACTTGAGCAAACGTGAGACCTTGGACTGTGGACCAAATCCCAGCACTGCCAAGCTGCCACTGCTGGGCCCTTGAGCAAGGTCCTAACTCCTCCACTGTTCCATTTATAATCCTAGGTAGCAGAGCGCTGATAAGCTAAACCCTTCGCTGGACACTCAGGCTAACTTGATGTGTAACCTCCCTACTAGTAAAACATGATGTTTGTAATTGATTTGATAGTCGGCTTCAAAGTAAACACTCTTTCTTTTTTTGTTGCACCTTCCAGGCTACTATGAGGAAGCCACTGGAGTGCTGAAGGTCATCTGGAGTTCCTATACAGCAGCGGCATGTATCGTGTGTGCTAAGACGTACTAAGCCGAGTGTTGCATCATGGGTCAGCGATCACACCCCGTTGTCCGGAGGAAGTTCCGTCCAGCACGGATAATTGCGTTCCTCCTCGGGATCTTGGCAATAAGCTCCGTTTCCTTCTCCGCCCTCGGTGCCTTCTTCTCTTCCTCATCCTCCTCCTCCTCCTCCTCCCGGTCTGAGACACCTCACGCCCCTGCTCCTCACAGGACTCTTCTCTCAGTTAGCGCTAGCAATGATTCAGGGAACCAGGGCGATTATCCCGAGGACTTGTTCACGCTGGAACAGCGTCGGCAAGGTGCCGTGATCCTGCACATGCTCGGCATGCTGTACATGTTCATCGCGCTGGCCATCGTGTGCGATGAGTTCTTCGTGCCCGCCCTCACGGTCATCACCGAGAAGCTGGCTATTTCAGACGACGTGGCCGGGGCGACCTTCATGGCGGCCGGAGGCTCCGCCCCCGAGCTCTTCACCTCGGTTATCGGCGTGTTCATCTCGCACAGCAACGTCGGCATCGGCACGATCGTCGGCTCGGCCGTGTTCAACATCCTGTTCGTGATCGGCATGTGCGCCGTGTTCTCGCGCGAGATCCTCAATTTGACCTGGTGGCCGCTCTTCCGCGACGTCTCCTTCTACATCCTCGGCCTGATCATGCTCATCGTCTTTTTCCTCGACAACTACATAAGCTGCTGGGAGAGCATGGCCCTGCTGATGGCCTACGCTGCCTATGTACTCTTTATGAAGTACAACGCTCAGGTGGAGGCGCTCGTCAAGGGCTTGATGAACCGCAACCAGGTGGTGGAGGTGGCCGAGACGCAGCCTAAGGTGAGCCGCATACCTTCTCGAAGTTCCCACCCTTTTCCCCCTATCCTTCTCAGACTCTCCTTCTTCTCTACTCACCAGTGTATAATCTTCTCCTTCATCTGATTTCAAAATCTATCTTCTATTCATCCGTTTTTTTCCCCTCCTCTCCTTTTAGCAAATTGTTTTTCATTTGAACCTTTTATCCAACCTCTATTTTGGCACTTCCGTCTCGTCTCTTCTTCTCTCTTCTCCTTTCATTCCCGTTTCTTCTTCCTCTTCTCTCACATTCCATTTCTTATAGGAGATAAATTCCTTGAACCACTTCTTTCACCTCCTTTTTTTAATATCGCTTCTTTATTCCACTTATCCCACTTCTCCTCTCTCATTCTCTGGAGGCTCTTTCCTCGTCCCCTCTGCTCCTCCCTTCTCTTAACTCCTCTACAGCTCCTCTTTTGTCCTTCACTCTTCTCCCTTCACCACTTTTTCTTTTCTTTTCGGACAATCTCTCTCTTTTCTTTTAATCCTATAACTGCCATCTTTTCTTCTTTTATACCTCCTTCTTCCCACATGTCTATCTTTCCTCCACTCTCCTTCATGTCCTGTTCTCACCCAGTCTTCTTTCTCTGTTTCCTATCATCATCTCATCTCCCTTAAATCAGAATTCACTCCTCCTCTTTTTGGATCCTTCCCTTTCTCCATCTTTTGAGTCACTTCGTTCCTACACTCACTCCACTCTTCTCCTGTATTTTACTCTACCATTCTCTTGAGATTCTTATTATCTGCTCTTTCTCCCGTCCTCTCTTCTCTTAAAAATAACAACTCTCAATCCCTCTCTCATTCTTTCCTCTTCTAAACATCTTCTTCAAACATCTAACTACCTTTTATTCTTCTCTACCTCCCTCCGCAAACCATCATCTTCCTCCTCTATTAATCTTCACATGCCTTATCCTTACCTCATGTTTAACTCTTTTTCTTTTCCTCTTCTTATATCTTCATCTCATCTAATCTTCTATTCCCACCTTTGCCTGCCACCCCTTTTTTCCCTCAAACTTCACACCTTGACTTTTCACTCTTCCCCTTTCACAATTCCTCCCTCTTTCTTTTTGTACCGTCGACACAACCTTCCATCCTTCTCTTTCTGAAGATCCGACCTCCTCTTTTCTGCCCTTGACTAATCTGTACCTCTTTTCCTTTCCTTTTCCTCCCCTCTCTTGTCTCAAGATTCTCTCCTCATTAAAACAAACTACTCCGCATCCCTTTATTTTCTCTCATGGGCATATCCTTTCATCCCTCTCGCTTCCTTCCATCCTTTACCTACAGGCTTTCCTTCAGATCTACCTATCCGTCTCCCCCCCTCTCCTTCTCTCTTGCCCTGTCTTCACCTCATGTCCTTCCTCCTCTTGTCCTTGACTCCCCTCTCATTTTCTTCCTCCTTACTCCAGTCCACTCCTCCCTCCAATCCCTCCCTCCCGCCCTTCATTCCCTCCCTTCTTCCATCTTGCTCTGATCTGCATTTCAGGATTGAGCACCTGATAGTGATAGAGAGAGAGAGAGAGAGAGAGAGAGACAGCAAGACAGATTGATATTGAATAGGGTGACAAAGTGAAAATGAACGAGTGATGCTGATAGAGACATACCAATCCATGAAGAAATTTCTCTCTTTGCCCCCACCCCCTCGCCCCGCCACACACATTTTCACCAACACACGTCGAACACCGAAGAGTCGACCCTCTAGGTTGCCTGGCAACAGGTAGCGGTATGGTTAGCAGGCGAGACGGCTCTCCTCGCACTCGAGCACACACAAGCGACGCAATCATCCACGATTATGTTCCTTATGGTGCAGAGCACGGATTAAATACTCTGCGATCGTTCTCACGGACGGTAAACACATACGGATAACATAACGGCAGGATGAAGCTGAAAGCCTACGTGGTCTTCTTAGGCTCGGGTCTAGCACTGAACGTCATCCTGGGATCATTTCATTCCTCAAGGGGGGGAAAAGAAAATGTTGAATTTGCAAAATGAATTCACTTATCTGTTCTTCTCTTCTTTTATCATGTCGTCTCTTCTTCTTCTTCTTTTGTCATTTCTTCGTCTCTTCTATTCTTTTTTCATGTCTTGTCACATCTTCTGTTCTCTGCCTCTCTCTCTTCTCTCTTCTCTCTGCTTGTTTTCGAATGTCTTGTCATGTATTCTCTTTTCATCTTGTCTTATCATTTCTCTTCTCTTCTCTTCCCATTTCACAACCCTAAATCTCACACACTTTCCCTTTTCTCCATTATTTCATTCTTTACTTTCTTTTCCTGCTCTCTCTTCTTGTCTGGTCCGCATGTCCTCCTCAAAATGCACCCCCCCTTTCATTTTCTTAAATTTACTCTTCATTTCTCCTTTAATCCGTCTCTCTTCACCATTCCTCCTTTACCTTTGTCTGATCAGTTGGAATTATATGTAATATGAGTAACATATAGAGGAATGTAATGTATGCAAACGTTCACACAAACCGGGACATTTGTATATTAAATTAGAGGTGGCAAAAGCACACACATCATTCAATTAAGTGCAAGTATAGAATCTCATGTTGTAGATGACTCGAGTAAAAGTTGGAGTACTTTAGTGCCACTTTTTAACTCAAGTTAAAGTCTCAAGTTTTAACTTAAGTAAAAGTCACCTTTATTTATATAGCGCTTTTAACAATCAAGATTGTGTGAAAAAAAGCAGCTGTACAACAACAATAATAATAATAATAATAATAATAATAAATAACACACAGAAACAAACTTAACAAAATTCTAAACAATTAAGTGTTTAGAGGGGGTCAGTTTAAGGGGGGGTCAGTTTAAGGGGGGTCAGTTCTCCTGTGACCAACAAACTAGTAAACTTTATCCATGATGGTGGTCTATCAGTGCTGATCATCATCTGGATAAGGTCTGGATCAGGGAACTGCAGTGACCATGTGATCAGGATACAGACTGGATCTGAGGGGTGATGATGATGATGACCTCGGAATAAACAGAAGACCGACTAATATAAGCGAAGATGGATTCATTTTGTGATGCAAGGTGTTATGGGAAGTCAGACATAACTAAAATAAAGACATACTGCGTAACTGTTTTAGTGTCACACCGGTGACTTTTTATGTTAAAATAATTGAATATTCTGTTCCCTAATGAATGTCTCCGGGCTGAACATCCACCCTATAGAGCAATCGAAGAGAAAAGATGATCAGGAATTTCTTTTTTGTGATTTAGACGTCTGGTTACCTTTTGCCTTGTTCATTGTTAGCTTCATAAACTAGCCTAGGTCTGTGGCGCCCGTGTACCAAGAAATAATCCACCAGTGGTAGGTTCGCAGGAAATAGTGTGATGGGCTGAAAATGGCGCAATGAGAAGAAATGACCCAATAGATGAAATCTAATGCCTTGTTTACAGTAGAAAATGGAGATATTTGTGTAAAAATGTAGAGTGAAAACAAACATTTTGACTTAAAGCCGAACCGTCCTCATCACAGTATGTCCATTCGTTCCAGGTCCATCTGGGATAGGTGGTAGCTTAGTGGTTAAGGCATTGGTCTTTGGACCAGAAGATTGCAGGATCAAATCCCACCACCAACAAGCTTGGGCCCTTGAGCAAGGCCCTTAAACCTCAATTACTCATTTGTAAAGTCGCTCTGGATAAGGGTATCTGACAAATCCTGTTATGGTTCAGTGATGGCGCTGTTCATGTAACTTGGGGTCTTGGACCATTGCAATGTTAATCACGGTCCAAATTAAGTCTCCTAGTTTTGAGTTCATGTATCATTGTGGGGTTGAAGCATCCTCACACAGAGTGGTCTCCTATCGGGAGGACTCCATCCAGAGGTCCGGATAAATCGTTCAGGTCCAAAGAGACAGGAACACCGGTGTTCACCGGTGGGCTCAGAGCCCAGGGTCAGTCGTGATACAGTCTTCGTGAAGCACAAAGGGTTAAGGGCCTTACTCAAGGGCCCCAAGGGTGGCAACTTTCTGATCAGCAACCCAGAGCTTTAACCACTGAGTTACCACCTTCATACTGTTGTCTCTTTTGTCATTTATTCAAGAGGCCTTCAATATTTTTCAATTAGAACGAAGTTGTTATTGAACATGGGTTACACACACACACACACACACATATATATATATATATATATATAATATATAAATTTCATAACTTTCAAAAACTTACGCATCAAATTATCTTTACTAGAAGGTGAACAAGTATACATTCCCACGAACTTCAGCTTTAATGTAATAATATAAATATTGTAATTATAAGTATAGTAATTATTATAATATTATAAATAATATAATATTCTAATGTACTATAGTTCATATTTAAAAAAAAAAAAAAAGAATTTGAACGAACGCATATTATTTTATCGTTGACGTTTGTACCCGCGTTTATATATCTTGGCCTGGAGTGCAGTGTGAGATGATGGAGAGCGAGAGAAAGGAACTCGTTGTTGCATGTGTGGGATTGTGTGAAAGTGCGAGAACATCATATCAGTGTGTGTCTGAGTGTGTAAGTGTATGTGTGTGTGTGTGTTGCCGAGTGGCAGGTGAACATGGTAACATGGTGTCAGTGTTCTGCGTTTTTGGCAGCTGCAGGATCTATTCATCGACTCCGAGAGGTTTTTTATGTTTTCGCGCGAAGAGAGAGAAGCACACCATCCCTCTGAGACGGTTTAGCAATTAAAGTCCGTGTCGCCCATCTTAGCGGAAACGCAGCCCATGAAGCTGGTTCGCGCTGTAGCTCGGCTCATGCAAGATCCTGCGTAGAGACGTTAAAGCATCTTCTGGAACCATCTCCTTGAGTGAGGCTAGCCCGATGAAGCCCACGTGCCCATCATTCCCTTTCCTAGAACTCCTTAAAAAGCAATCTGTTTTTGTGGTTCTAAGCTTCATATAACACCGTAAAACTTTGATGATTTGTTAATTGTGCATTCACAAAAAGGAAGAACCTATAATAATAGTCATTCATTCATCTTCTACCGCTATATCCGATCTTCCATCTGGTCACGGGGAGCCTGTGCCTATCTTAGGCGTCTATGGGCATTAAGGCAGGATACACCCTGGATGGAATGCCAACCCATCGCAGGGCTACACACACACACATTCACACACTAGGGACAATTTTCCAAGATGCCAGTCAACCTACCGTGCATGTTTTGGATTGGGAGGAAACCGGAAACTCCACACACACATGGCCGAGACGGGAATCGAACCCGGACCCTAGCGGTGTGAGGCGAACCTGCTAACCACTAAGCCACCGTGCGCCCCTCTATAATAATAATGATGTAAAAACATCCAAGAGAAGAACATCAATTCCGAGTACATTCCTGAGCTAAAAATGTCGACGCTAGAATATAGGACTAGAATAGACCGGCTCACTACGATAGAACAACCCACTTTTATTCCAAAAATCGAGGAGGGTAAAAAAAACGCGTATGTGCATGAAAGCCACAGGAATCCACGCTGTGCTGACATTTGAATGATCCTCCTGGGAATGTTGTGCAAAATGCTGCTCCGAGTTGAACGAGTCAGTTCAAGATTTAGAGGGAAAGAAATATCAAAGTGAGGCAGAATCTTTATGACTGGAAATGGATCAGACTCTTCATTTTGAGCTACATCATGATTGTAAAATGTTCTAAGGCATCTCATTGGGTCAAGTATTCAATACTCATTGGGGAGTATTCAATCCAAGAAAGTAAAGATATTTAAAGTATATTTTAGTGTGTTCAACTCAAAATGAACAAGATGATGACAGCAGGGTCGCTGCTGTACAGCTTACTAGCGCTGCTACAGCCCTCTGACTCTTGAACTGACTCGTTCAACTCGGAGCAGCATTTTGCACAACATTCCCAGGAGGATCATTCAAATGTCAGCACAGCGTGGATTCCTGTGGCTTTCATGCACATACGCGTTTTTTTTTTACCCTCCTCAATTTTTGGAATAAAAGTGGGTTGTTCTATCGTAGTGAGCCGGTCTATTCTAGTCCTATATTCTAGCGTCGACATTTTTAGCTCAGGAATAGCTTCGAACTCCAGACTGCATTTATTCAAAACAATTGTAACCTTCACTTCACTGAAACGGTGCTTCCTAAGCATCAACATCAGATTGTAAAAAAAACAACTAGACATGGGACATTTCCTGAAGAAAATGTGAGTGATGCTTGCCGATGCAAACCAGAAGTTCCGGGCGCAAGCCCTTAGAGCCTGGTACGTTTAATATTTAGCATTGACTTCCAAATTTAGACACCAAAAGAGCCCGTTTTGGGCGTTTTTTCAGGAGGGGGCGGGGCCAGTGAAGCACGTGACATCAAATTATCCAGCGTCTGACTCCTGTCAATGTGCTGAGTGTTTAGACATGTCACATGACCCTGTGTGCGAGTTTTGCCATTTGGCAGATTTTTCATGTTTGCGACACGTGATGCCATGCAGCAGGGATATGTTCACGACCTACTCCATCTCACCTATGAGTGGATATGTCAAATGTGCATGTCGGCGAACATGGGCCGAACAGCGGAGCGTGAAATTTCCCCATTCATTCTCTATGGGGCCGGAATGTCGCGGATTTCCCTGAAATTCTGAACGAACAGTGTGTGGGGTTCGGGTGGTATATGATCGTGATCCACTCCGGACCCCCTACGGGTATGCAATATGTGCATGTCGGACACTCACAGGCTGAACTGAGAGGCACGAAAAGATAAAGATAGGCTCCATTCATTTTCTATGGGAAAAAAATCCCGCTTTTTGGGTTTGGGTTAAATGAGCTGGGATTGTGATTCGGCTCTATGATTCTCTTTAACAAATATAATTACAGTAGCCCCAGACCTCCATCCCTTCTCTCTCTCATGCTTTCTCTCATTCCGGAGTGTTAAGTGTTGATGAAACACTTAACCGTATGTCTTGCGTGAAGTGTAAAAATCAAACCATCCTGGCCGTAAAACATCAGATGTTTAGGACGACCTTAAAATAGCGATAGTGAAAGAGATGTATACCATTTTTCTTTCACTTTCTATTCTTAACCCTTAGTGGACTGCAGTATCCCACTCATTAATATCATACGGCATCCTTAATGATCATTTGTAAGCTTTATATGAAATCTCAAATGTGTCTATATAAATGAGCATATAAAGCATATTAGCATATTAGCAAACTAGCATATAAAGAAATATACCTATGGGCAATATATATATATATATATATATATATATATATAAGCATAAAAGTACAATTGTAGAAGTTGAAGTTCTTTTCCTCCAAAGGTCAGTAAACACTGTGTACTGGTGAAAACAGCAAACAAAACACAAAGGAAAATGCTGTTTGTGCTGAGGGTTTTTTTTTAATCATATAATCCAAGAAGCCAAGAATTTCTGGAAGAGATAGGTCTTCACTCATCGCTTGAAGATAGCCAGTAAGTCTGCTGTTCGGACATCTAGGGGAAGTTCATACCACCACCTCAGTGCAGGAACAGATAAGAACCTTGAATTAAACTTACATCTTACTCTAAAAGAAGTGGAACCAGTTGAGCAGGCAGTGAGTGCTGTATTGGGGGGTTGGGGGGGGTGGATTGAAGAGGTCTTTAAGTTAAGAAGGTGTAGGTCCATTTTTGACTTTGCTGACAATGATGGGTGTTTTGTATCGGATGCGTTCAACTACCAGAAGCCAGGGGAGCGAGAATTTTGGATCATTTTCAGTGGATGAATAACGTTCTGAAGTAGAACCTGCCAGCAGAGAGTTGTAGTAGTCCAGTCTCGACATGACGAGAGACTGAACAAGCACCTGAGCAGCCTGTGTGGATAGAAATGATCGAAGCCTTCTGATGTCGTAGAGAAAGTGTTGACAAGAACGAGTCACATTGTCAGCATGTGAAGAAAGGACAGTTGGTTGTCCAGTCCATGGTTACCCCGAGGTTACAAACATAGACTGAAGGATGAAGCAGAGAGTTGTGAAGGGTTATACTGAGATCCTGACCTATAGGTGAATCAGCTGGCATCAGTTCTGTTCTTCGGGTGTTTCCGTTTCAGACGATGGGCGCTCATCCACAAAGCCTGACAGGCAAGCTGTGATTCAAGCAGAATATGTGGTATCTGATGGAGGGAAGGAAAAGATCAGATGAGTGTCATCAATATAACACTGGTAGTCAATTCAATAGAGTGAGAAAAGAAGAGGACTTTATACTGAGCCTTGTGGGACACCAGTGGAGAGACTGCACGGGGCAGATATAGATCCCCCCAATGTTACCTGGTATAAGAGACCTTTTAGGCAGCTCCAGAGACAAAGACTGTTTTGTCTTATGGTTGACTGTCGAAAGCTGCTGAAAGGTCTCGGAGGAAGAGGACAGAGGACAGTTTGGCAGCGTGTAGTTTCTCAGTAACTGCCAGAAGGGCAGTCTCTGTGGATTGTGCTGTTTTGTAGCCAGACTGGTTGGGGTTTAGAAGATTGTTCTGTGAAAGAATAGACAGACAATTGATTAAAGACAGTCCGTTCTAGAACTTTGGAAAGAAAAGAGAGAAGTAACAGCAGTCTGTAATTGTTGATGCCTTATGGATCCAGAGCAGGTTCTTTTCTTCAAGATGGCAGTGACCCTTGCTTGCTTAAAGGAAAATGGCATCTGGACAGATGTTAAGGATCCAGTGGGGAGTTTGGAGATGAATGGTAGGAGGTCAGGTCAGGAGGGATGATCTCTTCTGTGGTCAAAGGTGTTGGAGCCTGTGGGTAGGTGGTGGGATAGCAAGATTGGATGACTTCCCTCGACAATGGTTGAGAACTTTGCCACAGTAGTATGGGATTCCTGGATGTCAGGTGTAGGAATAGTCATGAAAGGAGTGCGTGTCAGGCAGATTTCCACAATCCTCTTTTCATAGAAGGAGGACGAAGTATTTTGCCATCAGGGAGGATGGAGCAGATGGGGTAGAAGGGTTGAGCAGTGAAGAAACGATGTTGTGAAGGTTACCATGGTCATGGGCAAGTATTACCTTGTGAAAGAAGTCTTGGCAGAGGTCACATCAGAGGAGAATTTAGTCAGGAGTGCATGGTTAGAGGTCGGGAATTTTCGGTGCCACATCACATGTTGCTTGAAGTTGCTACTTTAACCAATCAGATTCTACACCAGCAGATTCTCGGCTATAATCTCATTACAAAGTCTGCTATAACTTGGATGAGGTGTCTTGGGTGCAAGAATCACTTGAGCCTCCATGATTTGATTCCAAAAATTCCCTCAGATAGATTACCCTAACAGATTCGGCACACGTCTGGCAGATTGAATACGGTTGTTTAAATCCTGGTTAAAAAATCCTGTTTGGAGTGTAACGTTGACAGATGATATCTACCTGCCTGATGTAATTTTCTTCTCAGCCTAATGCGATTGTATAAAATAGCCCATGTGGGGCGTGAAAGTGAGCAATCAGGCAGCGCTGATTACACACACTGATTGTATTAGTCTTGGAAATAAACTTCAATGAGGACTTGAAATTGAACCCTGGTATTACATTAGGCTCTTTTAAATATTTCGTCCATCTGCTAATTTGCCTGAGAATATGGCGGCTTTGTGCTCCCTGAGGTACAATAAATCCGCCGTGTTTCCTGATATGGACGGAATTATAAAAAAAATGAAAAACTGCTGCCAAGTCGATTTTTCTTCCATTTGATAACCAGGAGTTTGTTTTGTATTTATGTATGTATAACCTCTGGCTGGAGTCCTCTTCATTTCCAGACCCTTCTGTGCAGATGAAGATAGACCCATTACAAACCCAAGAACTATGAAACTGGATTTGGACGTTAATTAAGATCAATAGTCTACTAGTGGTTCAGGATCACAGGTTGCATGCCATCACCGAACACTTTAACAATGATTGACATGTAATGAATGTATACTTGGTGTTCAGGATGAGAATGGGTTCTCGTTTAAGTTTGGCTTCTCTCAAGGCTTTTTTTCCTCATACCGTGTCAAGCATTTTTTTTTCCTCCTCTACGGTTGTCACTGGCTCACTTGTCACGGACAATAGTGGCAGCCTGTGTATTTCACACGTAAGCCTTCAGTGGTGTCCTACTTGAATCTGTCTTCCTCTTAATACCATCATTATGAAACAATGGCTACAGAAACCTTGCAGTCTAGCAGAGCACCGCATCACAAACAGGAATCACATAAAATAGGAATGAATGCCAAAAAGCAAGAAACCCAGTGAACACAGTTCAATACATCTCCTTTCACTGAAGCCACAGCTTCACAACTTGCATAGATCATCTCGAGCAGAAGCATCCATATCAACCTCAAAAATTGATCCTGTGGACTTCAATTATATAAACTGTTTGGGCCGACCTTTCCTCGTGATGTCCTGCTTTTCTTGTAGGTGAATTTTCTTGTGACCAAATCGATTTCTTTTCAGTCATTGAAGAATGACAAACACAGCTTTTAAATCCACATGAATAGATTTGAGCTTGTGCAGTTTGCTACAGAGGCAGGTCGGGAGTCAGCAAGTCTCAATCGGATTGGTTAAAGCATAATTTGATTGGATAGAAACTCATGTTAAATTACACTCAAAGAGACTAGACGATTGAGAATAATATAATGCATATTCATGGGTAAAAATCTATTAAAAATGAATAAACAACATTGATGGCCTTCAGATAAAGGATATGCCGATTGGTAGAAGCGTTCTACAAATAATACTGGATTATATACAGCACAAGCAACGTGCTTTTTCTTATAGTCTCTACATTATCAGTTGACTTAGAATAAAATGTATTGATATTTTTAAACAATTAGAGCAGTGGTTTTCAAACTGGGGGCTGTGAAATTCAAGAATCTTGGGAAATTATTTTAAAAAATATATCTTTTACCTGTATGTCAGGATGTGAACTATGGTGTATTTAAAAAATAATAAAATGATACCAGTTTTACGCAGCAATTTCTATCTACCCTGAAATTTAACACTCTTTAAAATGGATATATTTTAGATAGATGATGCAGTGTCTCAGTTGATCAGGTTAATACAGAAGAGGCTTACACCAAAAAAAGGTACAATCTAAAGTTTTAAAGTAAAACTGTAAGCTTGAGATTTCTATAGTGCTTTTCACAATGAACATAGTTTGAAAGCAGCTTTATTGAATGTTAGAGTTATATAACATAATGTTAATATACAGTTTTATCCCTGATGAGCGAGCCTGGGGTGACTTTGGCAAGGATAAACTCCCTTAGATAATATAAGGAAGAAACCTTGAAAGGAACCCATCAAAAGGGAAACCCATCCTCATTTGGGTGATATCAAGAGTGTGAATATAAATGATAGAAAATACCAGAGTGTAAACAACTACCATGAACATTGCATTTTGTGAATGTGAGTAATGTCCTATGACGATGTAAACCAATGTCAAAAGAGGGGTTCCAAGCCTGGTACATCTCTACACAGTCTATAGAACCACTCTGGAGGGCTTTTTAGGGGTTTCCTGAACAGTGAACAGAGGGAAGAAGTGTTGGGATAGGTGTTGTTGGAAGAGATAGGGGTCTTCAGTCATCGTTTGAAGATCGAAGCATCTGCTCTTTGAAGGTTTGAAGGAACCTCAGGAAGCCTCGGGATGAGAGAGGAACCGTGGAGAGGAATTAGTGTAGCTGCTGTTCATAATATTAGTAAGGATCACATGTACTAGAGTACAAGGTTACGATGCGAGTTATGTGTAGGCCTTGTTAAAAAAATAAGTCTTTAATCTACACTTAAACTGAGAGAGTGAGTTTGAGCCCCCGACGCTGTCAGGAAGGCTATTCCAAAATTTAGGAGCTAAATGTGAGAACGCTCGACCGCCTTTAGTGGACTTTGCTATCCTAGGAAACAACTAGAAGTCCGGCGTTTTGGGATCTTAAGGAACATGACGGATTGAAGCATGTTAGAAGACTAGATAGGTAGATGGGAGCTAAACCATATAGAGCTTTATAAGTAAATAACAATACTTTGTAGTCGATGTCGGAATGTAACATGTAGCCAGTGTATGGATGATAAGATCGGATATGGTCGTATTTTCTTGTCCTTGTGAGAACTCTGGCTGCTGTGTTGTGAACTAACCGTGACTTGTTTATTAATGTTTCCAGACAACCTCCTAATAATGTATTACAGTAGTCAAGTCTGGAGGTCATGAATGCAGGCACTAGCTTCTCTGCATGATACAGATAGCATGTTTCTTAGCTTAGCAATGTTTCTAAGATTGAAGTAGGTTGTTTTCGTAATGTGAGTGATTTTCATTCATTTATTCGTTCATTCATTCATCTTCTACTGCTATATCCGATCTTGCTATATCATTAAGGCAGGATACACCCTGGTTGTAATGCCAACCCATCACAGGGCACACACACACACATACACATTCACACACTAGGGACAATTTTCCAAGGTGCCAATCAACCTACCGTGCATGTTTTTGGGACCGGGGGAAATGCCGGAGAACCCTGAGAAAAACCCCCTGAGGCATGGGGAGAACATGCAAACTCCACACACACATGGCCGAGACGGGAATCGAACCCGGACCCTGGCGGTGTGAAGGGAACGTGCTAAGTCCGGATGGGTTTGACAGTGAGATAACGTTAGTCCGTGTTCGAGATGGTGTTCCGTGTGCCTTATGGTGACTGTAGACAAAATAGAATTATGGTCCTCCCTGTGACTATGCGTGAAGCCTTGTGCTGCCATCTGTTGGCGTGCTACAAAACTAGTCTTGAAAACTTTTTTTGTATACCACTTTTAATTATGAGGAGGCTTTGAGGACGTTGTTATTGGAATTTTATTTAAGAAATCTTCATCGCCAGCGCTCTTTATGCTGGTAGGACTTTTTACTAGGGCAGGAGACTTGTCCAGACCAAAGAACAATAAATGGCCTGTTAATGTTTTTTATTTAATCGAAAAGACAGAAAAAACGAAATAAACGAGTGAAGCGAGCAGAATCCCTCGGGGATTAGTGTGAGAAGCTGAGAGTAGAGTCACCCCCAGCTTTTTATTGCTAATGGCGCGAAATAATTCTCTATCCATGAAGCTTTAATGAGCCTTCAGACTTTAATAAGCTTTTAGTAAAAGCCTGTCACCGTGGAAACATATCTGTGTGTGGTGTGTATGTGTGTGTGTGTATGTGTGTGTGTATATATATATATATATATATATATATATATATATATATATATTTCATCAACTCTGACTAGCTTTGCTGCCCCTGCTGAAGAAGAGCATCCCCACAGCATGATGCTGCCACCACCATCTTTCATGTTGGGGATGGTGTGTTCAAGGCTGATGTGTTGTGTTCCACCACACACAGCGTTTTGTATGTAGGCCAAACACAGCACCTTCTTCCACATGTTTACTGGTCACCTACATGACTTGTGGCCAAATGCAAACGGGACTACTTATTCTGTTTTGTCAATAATGGCTTTCCCCTTGCTACTCGTCCATAATAGCCAGATTGGTTAAGTGCATGACTAATATTTGTCTTGTGGACAGACTCCACAAAGGAGCCTTCTAGCTGCTTCTTGGATCAATGCGCTCCTTTCCTGACCTGTCAGTTTCGATGGATGGCTATGTCCTGGTCGGTTAGCAGTTAGCTGGTTAGCGGTTTTGCCATTCTCTTTCCCTTTTTGGATGCTGGATTGAACAGTGCTCTGTGAGATTTTCAGAACTTGGGATATATTTGTTTCAACCTAATCCTGCTTTAAATTTCTCCACAACTTTATTCATGACCTGCCTTAGTTTTCATGAGGCAGTTTGCTCACCAATCTTTAACATTATAAACTAAAATATTTAAACTTTTTTCCTTCCACTTCAGAAACATGCGAAACTTTGTGTTAATCTATTACATAAAATCCCAATAAAATACTTTAAATTTGTGGTTATAAAGTGACAAAATGTGGAAATATTCAAAGAATTTGTTTATATATATACAAACGTGGACAAAATTGTTGGTACCCTTTGGTCAATGAAAGAAAAAGTCACAATGGTCACAGAAATAACTTTAATCTGACAAAAGTAATAATAAATAAAAATTCTATAAATGTTAACCAATGAAAGTCAGACATTGTTTTTCAACCATGCTTCAACAGAATTATGTAAAAAAATAAACTCATGAAACAGGCATGGACAAAAATGATGGTACCCCTAGAAAACACAGAAAATAATGTGACCAAAGGGACATGTTAATTGAAGGTGTGTCCACTAATTAGCATCACAGGTGTCTACAACCTTGTAATCAGCCATTGGGCCTATATATATGGCTCCAGGTAATCACTGTGTTGTTTGGTGATATGGTGTGTACCACACTCGACATGGACCAGAGGAAGCAAAGGAAAGAGCTGTCTCAAGAGATCAGAAAGAAAATTATAGACAAGCATGTTAAAGGTAAAGGTTATAAGACCATCTCCAAGCAACTAGATGTTCCTGTGAGTACAGTTGCACATATTATTCAGAAGTTTAAGATCCATGGGACTGTAGCCAACCTCCCTGGACGTGGCCGCAGGAGGAAAATTGATGACAAATCTAAGAGACGGATAATCCGAATGGTAACAAAAGAGCCTAGAAAGACTTCTAAAGAGATTCAAGGTGAACTTCATGCTCAAGGAACATCAGTGTCAGATCGCACCATCCGTCGTTGTTTGAGCCAAAGTGGACTA
>JACRUU010000019.1:23609006-23621506 GCA_030449085.1 Kryptopterus vitreolus
TAGTAATTTAATATTTAATTTAATAGTAATTTAATTTAATAGTATTAGTATCATGGAATTGAATCTAGGTATCGTATTAAAGTCAAACTTTTATTATCGTGACAACACTAGTTTGCAATACATCCTCAAAATGATTAATAGTTATTGTTTCATATCGGTATCTAAGTCATACTGTATGTATCTTTAGTGTTTGGCATCAGCCTCAGTTGGAGTTTCTTCCATTATTTATTTCTCTTTAAATGCTCTACTTGGTGCTGAACTGTATGTTGTTGATCACTAGATACCACCAAGAGGTATCTAGTAAGGTAAACATTGCACCACCTACCTTGATTGGTGCTTTACATTACATTACGTACGTTTACGGCTTTGGGCCGACCCTTATCTAGAGCGACGGGTAAAGAGCCTTGCTCAAGGGCCCACTAGTGGCAGCTTTGTGGGGGTGGGATTCGATCTTCCAGTCCAGAGCCCAGTGCCTTAACCACTGATCTACCACCTCCCAGGCTTGTTGTGTGTTTTTGACGATTTATGTTAAAATACACTCAAGAATAAACAGGAATGACTTTTTGCAAAATTTAGTTGAGTAAATAGTAAACAACGGGCAAAAACATTGAGTGATGTTAAAACCTCTCCATGTGGAAACACTTCGGTGAAGTACTGATATATAAGTTTTTTGTTACGAGCTAGGGTTCAGCTGTCTGAGGATCACCTCTACACCAAAAACAGCCGATTAGAAGTGACGTGATAATTTGTTAGTTCGAATAGAATAGTATTTATTTGTCACGTGTACATTACAGCGCAGTGAAATTCTTTCTTCGCATATCCCAGCTTGTTGTTGGTAGCTGGGGTTAGAGCGCAGGGTCAGCCATGATACAGCACCCCTGGAGCACAAAGGGTTAAGGGTCTTGCTCAAGGACCCAAGGGTGGCAGCTTGGCCATACCTGGGCTCGAACCCGGATCTTCCAATCAGCAGCCCAGCGCCTTAGACCACTGAGCCACACCCCCCCCTAGTTGTACCCAGGATAGCGGGTTACACATAGTACCAAACACCAAATAGCACCTAACCCGATTAGTCAAACTAATCAGGAACTAAACACAAACCACAGGCGAACACAGTCAGGCAGTAAAACAAGAATCGCTATGGAAACGGTGACATGACAAGAGGAAACCATGACAGCTTGGTTAGCATCTGGCACAGTACAGATCATAGCGAAACCGTCCTCATGACAGCAAGACACCATTTTGTGTAGCAGGTTTTCTCAAGCTGCAGATTCTATTTTAAATCTGTCAACACGTTACGTCACAGATATTGTTTTTCATCGAACTTCTATAAATGCTATTTTTTTTTTGTTCGTTTTTGCTACAACCCACTGCGGGAGGACAAATAAAGCGACTGTGTTCGTCACTCTGGATCTTGATTTAAATTAAAGCGCACATTGTACTACACAACAGACACCAAAACATCATGAAGAAACTACGTCTGAACCCACAGAGGTTTTTTTTAGTATTATTCAATTATCGCCCATCTGTTTTCTTGTTCATCGCAAAGAAACAAACAAAGCATGAGTTCTTCTCCTTTTTGTTTTTTTTTACTTTTTATTTACATTCACCATATTTCACCATACGAAACCATCCCCAGTTTGTTTTTTTTATTTTATCAGTTTCAATTTACCCATGATGCAAAGCTCTATCGGTGAGTGTGTAGCGTCAATGACGTAAGTATAAGTAGGGCTTTTTAAACTTTTACGTCTCACACAGCCTTACTTAAACCCACTCACAAAACTTCAATTTTCACATTTGCACATAGATTAAAACTTGAATACAAAACAAAACTTTATATCATAATAATAATAATAACTTCATTGTTTCTGTAATTGTGTGGTTAATTTATTTACAGATTTTACTTGTATTTATTAATACATTTTTTGTTTTGTGAAGTTGAGTTTTTATTAATTTATGCTCTTTCATCCATTTTTGTTTGATTCATTTTAAACATAAACAAAGGACACTATAAATTTGATATAAAATAAAATAAAATACCCCTATAAAATGCTGCAGGTAAGCTTAAAAAAAATGAACAAAACAGTTAAAAAAATAAAATAAAAAATACTAATGTTAACCTTTATTATGTAACCATCATTATATGCATTTACAGTACGCTGCATATTTAATATTTTTATCTTCGGAAAATAAAATGTATCTGATAAGTATTTGCAGTTGACTCGAATATATAATGGGCTTGTTAGAATGAATGAACATTGGGTGTTGAGGATGAGGATGGATTCCTTTTTGAGTCATAGGGTCTTTTCCTAAAAGGTAACAGCGTCCCTGGAACACAAAGGGGTAAGGGCCTTTCTTAAGGGTAAAGCAGTGATAGTTTGGAAACACTGGGATATAGTTTTTTTGTTACTTTAAACATCTACAACACAATGAATTAGTGCTGCCTCACACCGCCAGGGTCCGGGTTCGATTCCCGTCTCGGCCATGTGTGTGTGGAGTTTGCATGTTCTCCCCGTGCCTCAGGGGGTTTTTCTCTGGGTTCTCCGGTTTCAAAAACATGCATGGTAGGTTGATTGGCACCTTGGAAAATTGTCCCTAGTGTATGAATGTGTGAGTGTGTGAATGTGAATGTGTGTGTGTGCCTTGTGATGGTTTGGCATTCCATCCAGGGTGTATCAGGCCCATAGACGCCTGAGATAGGCACAGACTCCCCGTGACCCGAGGGAAGATCAGATATAGCGGTAGAAGATGAATGAACGAATGAAAACACAACAAAGTGAAAAACATTCACCCAACACCCTGGTGCTCCATAAAATAATATACAGTACATTCATCCAAGTTAACACACAAAACTAGATAGAACAAACAGACCTGTACTCGAATTAATGCTGAGACTGAGAGCGTCTGTGTTTAGGACTCTGTCCCAGTGGGTGTGTTTAGGGTCTGTGGTGTCCTGGGCTGCTTTGTTGGTGACGAGTGCAGTAATTAGGTACCATAATTAGTCTCCTATAATAAGATCTACTTGAAGAAAATCAGGCCATTAATTAGCCAGTGACTTGATTTGTTGTATGTGTGTGTGTGTGTGTGTGTGTGTGTGGTGTGTGTGTGTGTGTGTGTGTGTGTGTGTGTGTGTGTGTGTGTGTGTGTTTTCTGCCTCTCAAAGTCGTTAATTGTCCGTCTGGAGTCTTTGAGGGCAGAATGAAAAATCAGCATCGGTTTAGAGCGTAAGACGTTAGACTTCTGATCGGAAAGGTCATGGGTTCAGATCCCATCGCCACCACCTGCCACTGCACAATGGATAAGAAGGGACTTGAGCAAGGACCTTAACCCTCAATAATTTAGCAAGCTGTATAAATAAGATAAATGTAAGTCACTCTGCATAGGAGCAAATAAAATAATTGAATAATAATAATAATAATAATAATAATAATAATAATAATAATAATAATAATAATAATTGAATCATTAAAATGATTTTTTAAATATTCATTTCTTGTTAATTCATTAATTTCTTATTCATTTCTATGTATGTTTATTTGTGATTGCTTGAATTGATCATTTTTGGTACGTGGCTCCTTTAAGAATTGTCTTCCACTTTTGATTGCTTTTGATATAAGCTATATGTTATTCCATATTTTTTAGGTTATATATAGTAAAATAGCAAGAAGAACATACATGTTGTGACGTACGCAGATAGGAGGTGTATTTCGGGGAAATTTAAAAAGAGTGGGTGTGTACACGTTGCTCTGTGTTTTTTGTTAATATAATTGGGATAGCTCAAAATGGGGCTCTGTTAATTATATGGGCGTGTAAAATTTTCCCTTTTTCCCATTTTCTTTGTTTTTCTTCACGGTATCCTCCCTCCGTTTCCATTGTTTTCTTAGAGAAAAGTGTTTTAAGGAGACTTTCCACTCTTGCAAACGCTTGATTATGTTAATAAAAGGTTCAGAACAGGAGAACATCAATCTCCTCAACACAAAGCAGAGTGAAGGAGCAGATCACTCACATAGTAATGCGTGCTGCGTTAATAAAATAAATGTGTTAACATGTTATTCACGTGTCCCGTGTAAACATGACCCAGTAAATATACACATAAAATTGTTTGTACCGGTACAATATATATAGTACTGTGCAAAAGTTTTAGGCAGGTGTGAAAAAAATGCTGTAAACAAAGAATGCTTAAATAAAAATATAAATAAATAAATATGAATAATGTTTTTTTTTAAATTCTGGTCAATTTACAAAATGCGAAAAATTGAGCGAACAAAAGAAAAATCGAAATCAAATCAATATTTGGTGTGAGTGACTTTTGAAGAACTAGAAGTAGTGGAAGTGACGGCACGACCCCCACAGAGCCCTGATCTCACCATCATGGAGTGTGTGTGGGATTCCATGATGATAAAGAAGGATGTGAGAACGTCGACATCCACAGAAGATCTGTGTTTACTTCTCCAAGACGGAACAACCAACCAGCCGAGTTCCTTCATAACACTGTGTGTAAGTGTACAGAGAAGAATTACTGCTGTTATGAAGGCGAAGTGTTTTCACACCAAATATTGATTTCACCTTTTGCACAGCACTGTACATAATAAATATGGATGGAATATACAGTAGTGCAATGATAGACATTACATTACATTTACAGTATTTAGCAGACGCACTTATCTAGTGCTTTAGGTCTCCACTAAGGATAAATTCATTCAGGTAGGGTTGACACAAACTTAGGTACACTTAGGTCTATACTCACATAATGATATAGCAGTGCAAATGGAGAAAGTGACAATGCAGAACTGTGCTTGTTAATATATTCTCACGATTAGCTGTTCAATACAGTACAGAAGGAGCTATTTTTCAATCTGCTTGGGCAGACGCTGAAGCACCTGCCCAACAGGAGAACAGTGAACAGTCCATGGTTGGGGCGAAAGGTATCTTTGACGATGCTTCTTTGCCCTTTCTAGGCAGCATTTGTTATGAATGTCCTCCAGGGTGGGAAGCTGAGCGCTGATGATTGGCTGGGCGGTTTTCAGCACCCTCTGAAGAGCTTTTGCGGTCTGAAGTAGTGCAGCTGCTGCACCACACTGAGTTACAGTTTGAGAGGATGCTCTAAATGATAGAGTGGTAAAAGTTCTCCAGTATCCTGTAGCACGGAAAGGATTTTTTTTTTTTTAAGTCTCCTCAGAAAATATATATATTTGCTGTTGTGCCTTTTTTATCAGGATAGAAGAGTTCAGAGACCAGGTGAGATCCTCAGAGATGTGGACTCCATGGAACTTGAAGCTAGGAACAAGCTCAACAGCAGCACCGTTGATGAGAATGGGAGCGTAAGTGTGATTGCCGGCTCGCCTAAAATCCACAATGATCTCATTTGTCTTCTTTATGTTGAGTTTCAGGTTGTTGTTCTCACGCCATGAAACTAGGTGCTGGATTTCCTCCCTGTAAGCCCTCTCGTCATTGCCCTTGATCAGGCCTACCACTGTGATGTCATCTGCGAACTTAACTATGTTTTTTTGAGGCATAGGCAGGTGAAAAAGGAGTATAGTTGAGGGGACAATACGCATCCCTGAGGAACCCCAGTGCTGATGGTGAGACTGGAAGAGGTGAAGATGTTCAGTCAAACAGCATGTGGTCTGTTTGTAAGGAAGTCCAGGGTTTCAGCTTCAAGATTACCTTAGAATGGCTAACTGTGTTAAAAGCTGAGCTGAAATCAACAAATAACATCATTGCATAAGTGTCGGGGGTTGTCCTAGTGAGTACGGTAACATGGGAATGGCATCCTCGGTTGACCTATTTGGCCGATAGACAAATTGAGTCCAGACTGGGTGGCAGACAGGCATTAAGGTGGATGAGGTCTTTCAAAGCACTTTTTTTGATGGTAGGGGTGTGTGCGATGGTACAGAAGTGAATGCTTTGACACTGTCATACTGATAGCAGACTTGGGGACAGTTGCCTGGGCCAAGTACAGATTGAAGATATGTTTAAAGACCTCAGCCAGCCGCACTCCACATGCTCGGCTCCATGCATTCACCCTGCCCAGTGTAGCACACACTGCAGAGGTGGACAGTGTGAGTGGCTGCTCACCTGGTAATGGTTTAGCTTTGAGCACGGGCTCTACACGCGTCAGGGGTCAGCAGAGTTGATGCACTGTTTCCCCTCCTCAGATTGACTCTGGTGGCGCTGTATTCTTCCTTATCGTGAGGCTGCATGCTGTGTTTTGAGAAGGGGGTAGACCTCCCGGTTCATCCAGGGCTTCTGACTATGAAACACTATAATTTTCCTTTGTGTGGTCGCATGACCCACACACCTGTTGATGTGATCAAATACAGAGTTGGTGTCAGTGGTGGCCTGTGCAGCGAATTCTCCAGTCTCCAGTCTGATCTGTAGCTGGAGACTGATGTAAGCTCCACTCAGCCAGACTTTAACAGTCCCGATTGTGGGTTTCACACGTTTAATGACTGGAAACTACTTGGCCAGCAGGATCTGTGAGAGATGGTCCGATTGTCTGATGTGGGGGAGGGGTGTGACTCTGTAAGCTTTGGCCACACTTGTATATCCATGGTCCACAGTTTCGTGTCCCTTAGTGAAACAGGACACATGGCGTTGGAATCTTGGCAGAACAGATCTTAAATTACAGTGATTAAAATACAGAGCGACAATAAATGCTCCATCAGGATGCAGTTTGTGCAGTCTGCAGTTTGTTGATATCAGAGCTAGGTTCTATCATTGCTGTGCTAGCCTTAGCATCCGGGGAGGGGGGTGGGGCATACATCTGTGGTATTCCCCTCGAGCTCCAGCATGCTGTTTGGGATGCCAAAGTTGAGCCAAGTGTCAGAAAAGAACAGTATATTGGAGTCTCTGTATGAGGGGCCAGATCCTGAGCTTATCGTTTGTTTTCCAGGGGCCAAGCATTCTTGAGATAAATACTAGGAAGTGCTGGTTGGTGTGGGTTTAGCCTTTAGCAATGCCTGACAGTTGCATCGGGTAAAGGACTCTCTGCGTTGCGGCTTCCTTAAAGCTCCCGGGGGTATCTGGTCAAAGGTGAAAATGAAGTTTGTGCAGATGTGACCAATATCCAAAAGTCGAATGTTATACTCGCAGGAATAAATCCTGCAAGCACGCGAGAGAATAGTCGCGTAAATAAGCGCAGATACAGCAAAACTGGAGAGACGCTGAGCGTCGCGATGTGTACGCGCCACCATCAGCACTTCTGATTAGAACTCACATGCATTCCCTTGGGTGGTAGCTCACTGATTAAGAGAGTGGACTTTGGACCAGAAGGTGATGAGGTTAAATCTCAGTAACCAAACTTCCCAGTATTATGACGTGGTTAAGGCTCTGGATTGGAAGGTACTACTACTGAGCTCTTGAGGAAGGCCCTTAAATCAACTCAACTATGATTTATGTTGTGATCATACATCATCCTAGATTAGGGCATCTGGAGAATGCCATACATGTAAATGAGAGAGTCTTCAGAAAAGACGAGTTTCTTTGGAGGCGATTAAGGCATTGGACTCTGGACCAGAAGGTCATTAGGGCAAACCCCAGCACTACCAAACCATTTTTGAACAAAGGCCTTAAAAACTCAGTTTTAAGTCACATTTGGATAAGATTAAGGGAATCTGCCAAATGCTGTCAATGTTCTTTGTACTATGACAAAGTTTTATCTTGTAAATTATCCACAATGTTAATTTACAATTATACATAGAAATGCTATGTAAGCTATTCTTCTCCATATAAACACTTCAGATCAACAACAGTGCATTGTACCACTTCCTCCTTATTAAGGCTTTTGTAAATTGTGTCATTACTTCATCAGCTGGTAAAAAAAAAAAACAAAAGACACTGTCAAATTGAAGACATGCACTCCGGTGGGACTCATTTGCACGTATGGGTTCCAAAAGCAACGTTTATTTTGTGGTAAATAATCACGCTGAAAGTGCTACATTGGCTCCTAGGTAGAAACAGCCCTAGTTTAACTTTCATTAAGGCAAATTTTTTTCTCCCCTAATCTTAAATGCTGTATTGACTTTAACAGTCCTTTGCGATTTGCGATTGACTGTATAAACATGATCCCCGTTGTCTCACTGTAGGATCTCCGCTTTCATAATTTCAAAATATACGGCAGTCCAAATAAGATGGCGCGCAAGAAAATGAAGTAATCGCCCAGACCCCTGTTCTCTCGCTAATGATAGATAAAGTAGAAAAAAAATCTATCATTTTGTCCCTCACAAAAAAAAATGCCGCCTTGATTATAAGAACATCATACAAACACTTCTTATTCCTCCATTACTCAAACCACCAGGTTTGGAACTCTTATTGATTCTCGGCTTGACAATCATCATAGGAGACGTCATGCTGCAGAAAGGAGTCTGGAATCTTCTGCCAGGAAAGACAATGGTGTTCGCAACGGCTATTAATCGGCTGTCGGTAAACAAACAAGCAGTCAAATACTACGGATTTCGGCCTCAGATTATGGGAATCTTTTAGGATTTCCGAAAATTCATCTCGGATGACCAAATCAGCGTGTGTTCAATTCAATTCAAATGTATTTGTAGACTGCTTTAGCAATACTTTTATTGTTCCTTATTATCCTTAGAAGACTTTCACCCTAACGACTGAAAAACTCTGTGAGACTTTATGAGGGGAAACCTGGAGAGAATCCAGACTCAGTCGTCGTCAACGACACCGAAATATTCATTCATTAGGTCCAGGAAGAGGAGCTGAAGTGCAGAAATGTTTATGCAAACTGTGGTCCTGAAGCATTGTAGCAGAATACTGATTTTAATTACAGTCCAAATCCCGTCTTTGACTGTATGTTAATTCGATGAAGGAAAGTGTGAGGTGGTGAATAAGTGATTGCTAGGGAACTTGTCGCTTAGTGGCCTTTTTTGATGGGGAAAGCTATGAGCTCAAGTCCCATCACCACCAAGGCTTTTGTTGTATAAATGATGTCATTGTAAGTCACTCGGGATAAAAGATTAGGCTATGAAGTCTTTATTTGCTTTTACACACACACACACACACACACACACACACACACACACATATCTTGGCTATTTCCTGAAGCACCACTTTAGTAATCTTTATACAATGCATTTAAGAAAAAAAATTCTGACATCAATTTCCTGAGCCTCGGAGCGTCGATCCTCCACCAACCTGCTGACCGTAGCTTTAAAGTCCTCCTCCAGCCATAAGCTTAGATATGTGTGTGTGTGTATGTGTGTGTGTGTATGTGTGTGTGTGTGTGTGTGTGTGAGCTCAGCGTGTGGCTTTTTCACTGGGTCATGATGGGCAGCTGTATTTTTAGCACATTATTTTTCTGCACACACACACACACACACACACACACCAAGCGATCTCGCCCTGTCTACAAGATTACAATTCAATAAAAATCTTTCGGGGGAGCTGGAGCATCAAGAGGCGCGGAATTGATTTTTTTGCCGCATTTTAAAACCTGCGGGAAATGACCTTCAGAAACCTCAGCTCAGGCTAATGTAGCGCTAAGCACTGACGCCGCTCCCCTTTCATTCCAATATGGGGGGAAGTATGTGAAAGTGGGGCCGGGAAAAACTGCTCCCTGTGTCAAGTAGTTATCTGGAATTCAGAGCAAATCTTAGCAGGTCTTTGGATTCATCCGGTCCAGATTAACAAAATGTACGGCATTAGCAGAGAGAGAAAGAAAGAATGAATTTATGGAAGATAGTCTTATCCAGGGCAACTTACATTTATTTCATTCATGCAACCGAGCAGTTAAGGGTTAAGGGCCTTGCTCCTGGGCCCAGCAGTGGTAACTTAGTGTCTAAGGTATTGGTTTTGAGTTCAAATCCCTGCCAAACAACTCTTGGGCATCTAAACCCTACCTCGAATGCTCAGCTGTATGAATGTTATAAATATGGATAATAGCTTCTGCCAACAGCCATAATTGTAACCAAAAGTCCAACATCTCAACCAATGAGATACCAACTCCCTAATTTCTCCAATCATACCATTGTAATTTAATTCAGTTTTATTTGAAGTGAAGTTTTTATTTATATTTTTATAAATATACATTGTCCCAAACTAAGCTTTACAGAGATTAACCCCCTGTATTGACAAGCTGATAGCTTTGTGCCCTTGAGCAAGGCCCTTAACCCTCCCTACACTAGGGGTACTGTGTCATATCTGCTCCAAGCCTGGGATATGTGAAGGTAGAATTTCACAGTTCTGTAAAGTTGCCTTAATTTAAAAAAAAATATTTTTAACCTTTATATAAAGGTGAACACAAGTATGGTTCTTTAAATAAAAGTAAGACAAATCGAGCAAAAGTTCTTTTTGCTGAAAGCAAACATTAAAGTACCTTGACATTCTCTGGTAAAGTTTAAACTCATTCATAAAAAGATTAAATCAATTTTTTCAAAAGTAAAAATTAGAAAACAAAAGAATATTTGAACATAGAGAACATGTGAAGTGGCAAGGATGATTATTATTATGATACCGTAAAGAACTGTTTTGTGTATTTGTTTTTTTGTTTTATTCTGATCATACACACACACACACACACACACACACACACACAATTTCAAGCTGGATGTCTTTACTGATACTGAAAGTCATGATTAAGTAGTTTGTTTTGTGTAAAACACTTTAATTAGCTGATATGTTGTTAAGTTGTGTGTATTTTGTGTGTCTTACGTGGTCTTGTAAACATGTTCCTGTCTCACGTCCTTGTATTTTTGTTTTGTTTTTCTCTCTCCCCCTCTTTCTTTCATGCTTCTGTATTATTTCTGTAAAGGTTAGTCCAGTGCCAACAGAGGACGAGAGCAAGTTGTCGGTAGGTCTAGTCTACGTCTTTTGTCTGCACGTCTACGTCCGCACATTTCCCAGTGTGTTGTCTGGTTTTGTCTTGTTTGTCTGGGTGTTAATTGATAAAATAAAACATGGCTTTCATTCAGATAAACTGATAAAGTACACAACATTTAGCTACACAACATACTGCTAAACTACAACCAACTACACAGCACACTGCTAAACTACATCCAACTACACAACATACTGCTAAACTACATCCAACCTACACAACATACTGCTAAACTACATCCAACATACTGCTAAACTACATACTGCTAAACTACATCCAACATACTGCTAAACTACATACTGCTAAACTACATCCAACTACACAACATACTGCTAAACTACATCCAACATACTGCTAAACTACATCCAACTATACAACATACTGCTAAACTACATCCAACTATACAACATACTGCTAAACTACAACCAACTACACAACATACTGCTAAACTACATCCAACATACTGCTAAACTACAACCAACTACACAGCACACTGCTAAACTACATCCAACTATACAACATACTGCTAAACTACATCCAAACTACACAACATACTGCTAAACTACATCCAAACTACACAACATACTGCTAAACTACATCCAAACTACACAACATACTGCTAAACTGCATACTGCTAAACTACATCCAACATACTGCTAAACTACATACTGCTACTCTACATCCAACTATACAACATACTGCTAAACTACATCCAACTATACAACATACTGCTAAACTACATCCAAACTACACAGCACACTGCTAAACTACAACCAACTACACAGTACACTGCTAATCTACATCCAAACTACACAGCAAACTACACACACTGCTAATCTACATCCAAACTACATAGCACACTGCTAAATTACATTCAAACTACACAACATATTGATAAACTACAACCAACTATACATTCTACTAAAGGGCATCCAGCTACACAACATACTGCTACACTACATTGAGCTACACAACATACTGCTACACTACATTAAGCTACACAACATACTGCTACACTACATTAAGCTACACAACATACTGCTACACTACATTAAGCTACACAACATACTGCTAAACTAGTTCAGGCTTTAACGTTCCCTGATTTATCTCATTAGTAATATCCGAAGTACTTTAAGCACCAAAAAAAATTTAAAAAAAGGACAGAGAATGGATGAAAAGCAAGCTGCACCATGTGGCCGTCTTGTCTGGATTAGTCAGCTTTTTTTTTTTTCCAAGCAAATCGAAATTTCTGATGCAGCAGATAAAAAAAAAAACATCTTGACTTCCTTTTGAAAACATCATAACCGAAATGTTCAATTCAATCTTCACTGTAACTCAAATGTAACTCAAAACATGTCATCCTCGATTTTTACGTAATTATTGCCCTTGAAGCGTTTCAAGGTTCATGAATAAGCACCATCTCACACACACCTGCAGAGAGTCTCTGCAGCTGACTCCTTCAAATAGAGCTGACGTGTTGCCATGGCGGCGAGCCGAACGGTGCCCTTTTCCTCCCCTCTGCAGATCCAAGCTGCGTTTCCGCTTCAGCAAGATCTGCACCCTACACACTTACCCCTACACCCCATCACCTCATTCTAACATGGGTCATTCACTTCGAGATGTTCAGGTGACCCCCGGATCATTTGATACACCCACGTCTTTTCATCAT
>JACRUU010000019.1:23624006-23699006 GCA_030449085.1 Kryptopterus vitreolus
TTCCTGGTTCAGGTCTAACAGAAAACACTTGAAATAGTCGTTTATTTGGACATAATTCTGGTCATCCTCTCAGGAAGGTTTTCATACATGATGTGCTTCTGAGCTTCCAGTTTGACTTCATCGCTTTTCTTCTCTCTGCTTGTCTTTCCTTTCTTCTCCCCCCCCCTCTATTTCCTCAGAATTTGCTGACTCTGGTGAGTGAGTTATTCTCTATAAATCTTCTCATCACCCTGTCCTTCTCCCCTCCGTCTCAGTATAGTGTGTCACTCCGGAGATCAGTGATGATCATGAATAATGTTTTTTCCTCCTCATATCATTTCGTTTTCTTTCCATTCGTCTATGTGGGATTTGCTGATCCGTGTGCGGGAGGTCGTGAGTGTGTGCGTGCGTGCATGTGTGTGTGTGTGGGTGTGTGTGTGTGTGTGTGTGTGTGTGTATGTGCGCGCATGTTTGTATGTGTTTATTTCGGTAACTTCACATTTTTTCTGTGACCTTTCACTACAACTGTTCAGTCGGGGCACTTCAACTCTGGAGAGACAGACTGATATAAAAGACAGACTGATAGAGTGAGAAAGAGGTAGGTCAGATGACAGACAGATAGGTAGGCCAATAGATAGGTAGATAGAGTGTTTGATGGGTAAATGTTTATCTATCTATCTGTCCATCTGTGGGTGTATATGCTATATACATATGTATAGATGGGTAGAGGTAGGCATATCTTTGAATTTATCAATGAAAGACAGAGAGAGAAAGATAAGTAGGTAGGTAGATAGGTAGGTAGGTAGGTAGATAGATAGATAGATAGATAGATAGATAGATAGATAGATAGATAGATAGATAGATAGATAGATAGATAGATAGATAGATGGATGGATGGATGGATGGATGGATGGATGGACGGATGGATGGATGGATGGATGGATGGATGGATGGATGAGCTGTGTCCTCATGTTTTGCAATGCATTCAACTGTAAGTAGGAGTGTCTCTGGACCAGACAGACAGATAGACATCTAGAAATATAGATAAAAGAATGATAGACATTCAGATGGATAGATGGATGGATGGTTGGAAAGAAGCATAGATGGATAGACATGGTGGCACACAGACAGATAGATATACAAATATAGATAGATAGATAGATAGATAGATAGATAGACAGACAGACAAACAGACAGACAGATAGATAGATAGACAGAGAGATAGATAGAGAGAGATAGATGAGCTGTGCATGTTTTGCAATGCATTCAAATGTAAGTAGGACTGTCTCTGTACCAGACAGAAAGACAGATAGACATCTAGAAAGATAGATAAAAGAAGGATAGACACACAGATAGATAGACTGATAGACATGGTGGCAGACAGACAGATAGGTATAAGTATAGATAGATAGATAGATAGATAGATAGATAGAAAGAGAGACAAACAGACAGACAGAGAGGTAGGTAGGTTGACAGACAGAGAGGTAGGACATTTTTCCACCTTTGATCATGCCCGTGACCCTTCCCTACAGCTGTGCACTGCGAGCACTTTACCTCGGTGGAACAGCGATCCGATTAAATCCGATTTGCTTAATAATTTATGAAGGCCACATAAAGCCACTCAGCACGACACGGTATGAGATCACCAACATCTGACTGTGTGAATGAAGTGAGGGAAGTTCCTCAGCGGAGAGATGCTCACTCTGATTTCACACTGATAAAATCACTGCTCCAGGGTTCGGACAGTCCAGTTTGGGTTCGCATATTGTTTTTTTGTATTTTTCAGACTGCTTTCTTTTTTTTTTTTATCTTTTTAATATAAATAAAAAGCATTTTTTTAAATGTAGTTAAATGAGTAAAAAGTAAAAATATGTCAGTTATATACACATATATAAAATGGAGACATGAGGTAAAGCCAGCATGTTTGTCTATCAGCTTAGGGTGTATATATATATATATATATATATATATATATATATATATATCTATATAAGAGGTTAGTTATATTGAGGAGTTATAGAATGTATGGAGGATGGATGGATGGATGGATTGATTGGATTGATTGGTTGATTGACTGACTGACTGACTGACAGATAGATAGACAGTGTATCGACTAGCATGCACAAGGTAAATAGAATCATGGCACCATAAGAGGGACTCACTTCCAGGATTCAGTGATATTTTATTTACAGAGTGAGAGGGGAGAAATTGAGAAATGAGGTTTGTAGCCTGGTGTGCAGAAGCTTCCGGTTAGCGGAAAGCGAGCAAGTGAGATCCTCATTCTGTAGCGAAGGGACGGTGAGAAAGGTACCCTGTTTCCGTAGAAAGAGGGGAGCTTTTGAAGGTGCGTGTGGTGCCGTCTCTGTACAGCGGCTTTCCAAAATCAGCACCCCTTCTGCTAGTGGTGTTTGCAGTGCTTGCCTGCACCCCAGGAAATTTTTCCGCTGATGTCTAAGTGGTGTTTTCATGGCTTTGCGATCAGTCTGTCGTTCCTGAGTTCACCAAGCACCTCCTTCAGGTGATGTAGGTGATCTGAATACACCCTAGACTGAATCACCACATGTTCTAGGTACACAGCTGAGACGTGCCACTGTGGCCTCAGGACCAGGTCCATATGCTGCTGGAAGCTGGCCAGTGCCCCATGTGTGGATGCTGGTTAACAGGTCCTAACCGGTTGAGGATTGTGTATGGGCCCTGCCAGTGGGCAAGGAATTTGCAGTTGGCTCTGGGAACCAGGAGTAAGACTTAATCACCTGGTCACCTGGCCGTCATTTTCTTAGCTGGATCAGGCGATTACACGTCCTCTGTTACTCATCTTTGCCTGTACCCGTTACACCTGCTCTATTATCTTATGATTGGTGTCAACCTTCCTATGTGAACCTGCATTTCCTGTACATACTCACTCACTGGGTAATAGGGGGCAGTTGCTCCTACCACACCTCCTTGGCCACATCCAACAAATCCTTCTACCGGATAGGAGCTTGAATGGGGTGAACCTGTGCTATCTCATGGCAAAGAGGACATATGGGAGAAGGAGATTCCAACCCCCCCCTTATCACCCACCTTTGGGCTCCATGTCTGGCCAGTGGAACCTGTCTTTTATTTTTATAGAGTGTCCCTGGAGCCAGATGGCCCTAAGAGGGTGTATGTGTGTATGTGCTAGGTGCATCACAGAGTTGGTTTTCTTTCTCTCGACCACCAGGGTGTTACATGGTTGTCCCTGCCAGCCCATGTAGTAGTATAGAAGTCCCTTCTATACTGTCCCTCCAGCTGTGTCACCTGGCTCCAGCAGTGCTTCAGGTAGGTTACAGACTGGTTAGGGATAAAACCTATCACCAATGGCCACTCATCTTTGTTAATTGCTATGCGGATCCTCCTGGACGTCTCTGTGTATGCAGGCTACCAGGAAGGTTCTTGTTGTGCTGCCGTCGCAAGCTATAATTGACGATCTAACTATGGCAATGCTACTACCCGAATCCAGCAGTACCTCTTTGATTTTTCCATCCAGTTTCACCTTGATGGCCGGTATACAGGGTCATGTGTATCACACAGCCCGCCAAACTTGGCTTGTTTCCTGTGTGCCCGACCTTAATCCTGGGTCAGTGGCTATTGGCTCATATAAAGGTGAGGATTGTCCAGGGCCCATTATGTTTATCGACTTCCTTTGCCGACTGCTGAACCTGCTGTTTGTTCTGTGTGCCAGTGACCGCATACCTTGTTCCTTTCCATTTCAAGTGGGGAGAGGGCATATTCAAGTGCTTTCACTGCCTCATTGGGGATCCTTGGGTCTGGCATCCTGACTGCCCTTCCCTGTCTTTTTTTTACATTTTGTTTTATACATACTTTATTGTATGTTATTGATCCTGTGAGGGAAATTTCTATGCTTGGGGAAGCTGGGGTCAGAGTATAGTACGGCCATGGTACGGCAGCCCCGGAGCACAGAGGGTTAAGGGCCTTTCTAAAGGACCCAAGGGTGGCAGCTTGGCGATGCTGGGGCTCGAGCCCTGACCTTTAAATTAATAGCTCGTTGCCTTAAACCACTGAGCTCCACCCATCTCCAATGATGCGTGGCTGATTTCCTTTACGGTTGGAACCACCTCTTTGTGGCCCCTAATAAATCTCCCATTCTACATTTCCACCTGTGAAAGTTCACTGCTACATTTCTTGATGACAGCCCGTATACATCCGGAATTCGGAATTCTTCCTTTAGTGTGTCGTAGCTGGATGTTGAGGAGGAGAAGGGTGTAATATGCAACAGGAGCATTTCCAGTGAGGTAGGGGGCAATGAGATGTGTCGTCATGTGATGCAATGCATTCAAATGTAAGTAGGAATGACCAGACATACAGACAGAAAGATAGATAGATAGATAGATAGATAGATAGATAGATAGATAGATGAGAGAGTGAGTGAATGAATGAATGAGTTTCCAGTTTGGATTCCTTTTCATTGGCACAAATGGTCTATTTTATTTGCCATTTTGAGACATGATCCAGTTTTGCCATGGGTGTACATATGGAGATAGTTTAATCAAACTGTAAACTCCATCGAAAACTTCAGACCATCTCTTCTTAGAACATTTATTCGATTTCATATGAATTATACACCTGGAGATATACTTGGAGGTCTGTAAATTTTGCTGCCATTCCGCAGCTTAAAAAGAGAGTTATTGGTTAATGTCAGTCAAAAATGCTATTGCAGATCCGGCTGACAGAGAACAAGACATGAACAGTTTTCCTCATCTCATTAATCTGTCACTCGATGGCCTGTCACGACAGGCAAATGGTGGGACCTGCTGTACTGAAGGTCCAGCTCTTTTTGGTGGCGTTGTCCAATAAGGCATCAGAAATTTGTTCTCTTTTTCCAAAAGTCCAAATGAGAAGCATTCATGCATTACATTTTGCAACTCTATTATTTAAAAACTGTTATGTATAGAAACACCAAATTTGGTGAATACCAGTAATATCACACCCCATAAACATGGAACATCCAGCATCACAATTTTTATAATGGTGGCGCTGTGGTGCATCATTGTACCGTTTTTCTGCATATCTCCTGAACCATATATTGTAAAAGAAACTTCTTTTTCTAGTTTATTAAGTAAATTCATTGCTCAAGACACAAGAGTCAGTGGATCCCAATTTGTGAACAATAAGTGTTGGGAAAGTTACATGGGGAAGATTATAGATTACAAATTGCGCTATTCAAAATGTAATAAGTAGTGTACCTTTTTAATTACTTTATAAAAGTAAAGTAACTGATTACATTTGTTTAGTTATGTTACATATTTTTACATATTTACTAATGTTTACATATAAATTGTTTATGGGGATTGGGTGCGGGCGAAATTTAACTGTAACGAATTACTGTTACTTTTATTTTGTATTGCAATTACGTAACACCGTTGTAACTAGTTACTCCCCAATCCGATCTCAAGGCACTTTCATGACATGATTCCTTTGCTGATTTTTAAGCGTGTGTGTTTCTTCAAAATACCCTTTTTTTGTAGGGAGCACTTTTTTTTTACATTCTATTTACCGCTTGCTGAGAGTAAGAAGCAACATCCCGAGTATGGGTGAAAGGGATTTTCATGCATTTTTTATGTTGCATTTTGCACTGCCTTTTCACATGCTTGAATAACTGAAAAGTTGTGTTGTGAGCACTCAGCCCAACTCAAAAGCATTTTTTGTATAAGAATTTTATTCTTCCATTAATAGCATCAGTAAAATACTAGGACTGACACTGCTGAGTGTCATTGTTGAGACGTCTATCTACCTCCCTACCTCTCTACCTGATATATATATATATATATATATATATATATATATATATATATATATATATATATATATATATATATATATATATATATATATATACTGTCTCTGGAAATGAGTATATTTACATTAAATCAACAATTCTTCCTATATTTTAAAAACCTGTGTTTTAGTTTCTGCTGGATGCCACAAGACGGTCAAAATCTAAGAGTTGTAGAATGGTCCATGACATTCATTCATCACAATGAGCCCATTGCAACTTTGGGTATGAAATTCTTCTGTCTCGGGCACCTTTCTCAGTTACTCATTCCTCTTAATTCACTACTTTATTTATACTACTCCTATATATATATATATATATATATATATATATATATATATATATATATATATATATATATATATATATATATATATATATATATATATATATATATATAGGGAGACACAATGGCTTAGTAGTTAGCACGTTCGCCTCACACCACCAGGGTCCGAGTTTGATTCCCGTCTCAGCCATGTGTGTGTGGAGTTTGCATGTTCTCCCCGCGCCTCAGGGTTTTTTTTCTCCGGGTTCTCCGGTTTCCCCCCAGTTAATTGGCACCTTGGAAAATTGTCCCTAGTGTGTGAATGTGTGTGAATATGAGTGTGTGTGTGTGATTGTGTTTGTGCCCTGCGATGGGTTGGCATTCCATCCAGGGTGTATCCTACCTTAATGCCCATAGACGCCTGAGATAGGCACAGGCTCCCCGTGACCCGAGGGAAGATCGGATATAGCAGTAGAAGATGAGTGAATGCATAAATATATATATATATATACTGTAAGGTATAAGGTGTATATATAATACATATCTAATACTTACATTAGAGTTCTGCCAATGGTTTTGCCTGATTTATGATCTCACCTGCTATGGGCTTTGAAATTGAATGGAGGATTATCCCGTCTTATCTGTCCCTGCATGGTCAAGAAAGAAACCCTGCAGTCACAGGTGCCAATCACCCTGGACACATCTGTGTAGAAGAGTCAAAAGAAAAAAGTTACACACCACCAAAGTTACAGTAAATCTCCCCCAAAAATTGTGATTTCTACTAAAATACTGCAGCATTGAAGCTTTGTAATGTACTATGCAAGGTACAATGTACTAGCCTGACTGTGCCATTTTTATAGTGTATCGGAACAATTGGCCCCAGGCAGTGTTAATTACTTACTGTTGTGTGAAGAATTGACAAGGTTTCTCCAAAACACAGCAAGCAGCAGGGGATTTGTTTGGGACGGCGGGTGATGATTCATCGCATCAGTTGTTTTTTGTTTTTTTTCTTTAGTTTTTATTTTTTCACTGATGGCCCTAAAATAGAACAAAACAAACTTCTAACAAACCACAAAGCGCTTAAATAGCATTTTATTTAATGCAGAAATAAAGGTAATCACTCTGACAATCACACATTTATTTTATTAAAAGTCATTTTCGTATTTAGGTTTAGTGGTTAGCACGTTCACCTCGCACCGCCAGCGTGCGGGTTCGATTCCCGTCTCGGCCATGTGTTTGTGGAGTTTGCATGTTCTCCCCGTGCCTCAGGGGTTTTTTCTCCGGGTTCTCCGATTTCCCCCGAGCCAAAAACATGCACCGGAGGTTGATTGGCACCTTGGAAAATTGTCCCTAGTGTATGAGTGTGTGTGTGAATGTGAGTGTGTGTGTCCTGCGATGAGTTGGCATTCGAATGAATGAATGAATGAATTTTCGTATTTACATTTAAGGTACTTTGGTAGACGAGCTTTTCAAGAGCGACTTACTCTTGCAGATATGCAGTTAAGGGCCTTGTACAGGGGCCCAGTTTGATGCAGCTGGAATTTGTACTCGCACTCTTCAGATGCAAAGTCAAAATATACTAAGCTACACTAAGCTATATATATATATACATACATATATATATATATATATATATATATATATATATATATATATATACTTGCCGAGCGAGTAGTGGATATTGATCTTTCGGCTTGACCTCTGAACTGTTACTGTGGTTATCTTTTTTGAAGACACACACACCCATACACACTCACACAATCTATGCCTTCAGTCACACTCCATTTCTCCTGCTGTGTTTATACACAAACTCTAATAATGTTCAAAGTTGTAAATCAGCTTTTTACTGGGTTCATCCTTCATTGTGTAACATTTCATCACACGTCCATGCAAACACAAACCCAGACCCACACAAACACACACTCTCCTCCTGTGCGTTACAATCAATATTAAAAGCTTTGTGCCTCCCGGCAGGCTGGAATTCCACGGGTCATTCTGCAAGGTCAATGGCATCACTGTTTAATGACCAAACGTACACAACACATACATAGACCATGTCATTCTCATTTTCTGATTCATTTATATCTTGGAAATATTCGTTGTTGTTTTTTTTCCCACTCCAACTCAATTTGTATCTAATAATTACAATGGGCCAATTCAAGAACTGGTCTTCTTGCAAAAGAGGCGAAAACACAAATTACAATTAGAGTAAAGTGACTAAAACGTGACCTAGTGTTATAGTGAACGGGCTCCCCAAATGCTGAAGAGCCCTTCAGAAGACAGCTGACTCCCTCTTGGTGATACAGGTAATTTACCCCAATCTGTGCCCCTGGTTTGTGTGATTGTAGTATAAAGTATCAATGAGTACCTTAGCATTTAACAGTAGTGGAGCCACTGGAGCATGGTGAGATCTGAGAATATAATGAAACTGTATCTAAGCAGGTACTAGAGAGTGAGAACCACCCACATGACGAACAGACCCTTTCCAAGATGTTGGGGCTGATGTATAGCACTAGCTTCTCCTTTCCGTACAAAAATCAACACAAACTAGCTTTCTGTCCGATGCCTTTATTACACTATTTGCCATAGCAGATCCCTTTCTACCACACCATAGGATGCCATCACCCGAGTACTTAAAAGCTCAAGGGTTTGACACTTTTAAGGCAGGCTTTTTCTAAGCAGAGTCGAGATATATTGTGTTTCCCAGAGACCCGTTCCCTTTTATTCCATGTTCTATGGTTTTGTATTTTAATTAATAAAACTGCAAATGGCTTCTACAATCCTAAAAGATTCCTACAATCCGAGGGTAAAATCTGTTAGCTGCTCGATTCACTGACGGCCAATAAATGGCCATTGTGATCATTTTCTCTTCCGATTAAATTCTTGCACGGAGATGTCCTGCAGTGTGACTTCTCTTACGACAACCATCAAACCAAGGACCAATAGTAGCTTTGAACCCGTTGCACAATTAGTGTGAATACATCAAACCCACAAAGAGAAACCGCAGAAACAATTGAGGTGGACTCCCTTTTTTTAAAGACTTGTCATGATTGTTTTTATTTGCTGATAGCTGGTCTGATCGGCGTGACTTTTTTTCCGATCATGTTTGTAAAGACTGACGATTAAAATTCATGAAGGACTATTAGAACTTGCACAGTATGTGCCTGTAGAGAAAAAAAGAGGGAAAGAAAAGTTCGATGAATGCAACAGCAGGCAGTAGTAGAAATCCTGACTCACAGGTCCATCCACTGGATTGGCTCCTTGTTTTTAATATTAGGCAGAGAACTGGTAAAACATTAAGTACAACCTTTCAGTACTAGCCTGCCAGCACCAGGTTCATGAGACTGGGAACGCTCCAGTCTATTACTCCTATCTATTATCCTTACCTTATAATCTACTTCTGACTTGCTATATGACCAATGTACTTGTGGACCAATGAGTTTACCTTCAAGTTTACCTTTTAAAGGAGTTTCATAGAAATTCTTCTGAAGGAACCCTTCATTATGGGTAAGAGGGTACAATTGTGCTTTCACAGCTTTACACAGATAATATAGGGATATATTTTTTTAAAGATTTCTCTTTAGAAGTGTGGCAAGGAAAATCTCCTTGAGATGGAAAGGAAGAAACCTTGACTCTAAACCAGACTCAACATCGTTAATCACAGCTAAATGATGTTTAGGTGATCGAGTATAATATAAGCCGCAGCCTTGTTTATGATGAGTGACACTGAACCGAAGTTGGCTTTTTAGGATCGACAGCTGTTTTTTTTCCTCCTTAGTTTGATTGTCTTGTGTTTATTTAGATCCGGTATCTTGTACCACACAAAAATGCTTGGGAGAGAATTCACTTGGGTAATGGAGATCCGTAGTGGCTCATTGCATGGGACTGCTTCAAGAGCCCTTGCTATCCCTGGTATCTTTACATTGCATTGTTTATTCCTTGCTGCCTAACTGGGTAAAGATGGTTCCAGGAGACAGGAGATTAAAGTGGACCAGTGGAACCGCTATATGTCATGCTCCTCCACTACCAACCACCAGTGTCCCTCATTTGCTGTGCATGTGTGAAGGAGCAACAAACCTCAGCAACTCAGTACCAAAGGTACCAACAGTGGACTACATTTCTGAACTGAAATACCCCACCTGTGTCTAGGGCGGTAGCTGCTTGATGGCAAGTGGGCTTTTGCCCCTAATAGCATTCACATCACATATACAATAAGGTTACATTAGCATTAGATATGGAGGTTCCTATTGGCTCCTGCTCCTGCTTTAAGGTGTCAACCAGTGCGGCTTGTTGCACAAGTCAAGGATCAGCTGTTGAGGTTGATAGAGGATGGCCGGGGACTTCGGGGCTCCTGGGGATTTGAGAAACCCCATATCTTATCAAGTCGGGAGACTTCCATGTCAGTATCACTGACAGTATCAATGTCATTATACTGACATATCACAATGTCAGTATCACTGAAGTAAAAGAAAGAATGATGCTTTATTCTTGGTCATGTAATTTTACAGCAGAGTGTTAGGATACTGGGGTCAAAGCACCATGTCACAGCACCTCCGGGGTGCAGAGACCCTTGTTCAAGCCCCCCAAGAGTGGCAGCTTAGTGATCCCGGGTCTGGAACGGACAACTTTCAGAGTGAATAACCCAGAGCCTTAACCACTAAACTATGACTTCCGATCATGTAAGGGTGAACAGGAAGACATCCCCCCCTCTCATTTATTGACATCCCAACATTTCAGCATACTTACAACAAAACATTCAATAAACTGTAGTAAGTCAAGTTCACGTTTTCTCAGCGAGAGACAAGACATAATAAGAATCAGGTGAAAGTAATCATGTTGTAACTGTCTGGGTTTTTTTTTGCCTCCTATTTTTCCAGTAGGAGTTACAATAGTAACAAGTAGGTTAAAACTAATTAATGATCTGGCATTGTGATTAACTATTTCAATAGTAAATGTGCTAAAATACGAATGTAAGTTAGAGATAAAGCATGACCTAGGAGAACAGTACCAAGACATAACATTTATAAAAAAATGAAAAAAAAACAATTAGTTTTACGATTTAGCATCTCCGCTAAACTTTGAGCTAGCATTATAGAAACAGCCTGAATAGACAGTAGGTTATCACATGGGCTGTCAAGATTTACAATTATTTCTGAGTTGATGATTCATTCAAACGTACAAGAAAATGGGTTTTAAAGCTCTGTAAGTATATATATACTATATATATATATATATATATATATATATATATATATATATATATATATATATATATATAAAAATACCAGCCACCTTGTGCTGCATTCTGGCATTACATGCAACATCTCAGACAGCTAATTAGCATTGTGTCTGCTAGACCGCGCTACATTATGAAGCTGCCCGCGAGTTGGGCAGAATTACTTTGCTGACTTTATCTACCCTACCTTTATGTTTGCCTCCTATTCTGTAGCTTGACTTATTATAAATTCACCTCACTGCCATTCAGTCTGATAATGTTATTGCATGGCCATAAAGCCTGTTTGTTATAAAAGAGCCGTGGCACTGTCTGAGTTATTTATGATCTCGGAGCAGCCTGGGAGTTTAGCCAGTCTGTCTGGCAGACGTCCATATCCATACACAGCTAATAACATTAGCCCCGGTATTTTTTGCGTTGCGATCCGATCAATCGTGACATGTTAAATTTGGATTGCAATCTCGAAAAACCTGGCAGAACAGAGCTCTCTAACGGATTGGAGTGTTGTGAAGCCAGGGTGACATTGGAGATAGGGAAAAATTTGATGTTAAAAATGGAAACGTATATCGTTTTTCTTTGGTCTAGCTATCATGAGGGGAAAAAAATACAATTATATAACGGGAAACAAGCTGTAAGTAGAATTACAGTTAAATATGTTTATACATGAACACACCAACACCATCTGGTATCATAGTAGACGTATTGATGGGAATAGTGATGCGAAGATCAGATCACTTTAATGACTTGGATCTGATTCATCCAAACAATTGACTCTTTTTTTGAGTCATTTAGTATTTGATTCCATTGATGAAATAATGTAAAATGGATAACAGGATAAAACAGTCTTATACTGTTTGACTGTAGCATTCTACTGAAACTGAAAACAAGCTAGCTCATATATTAAAAGAGATAAAACATAAATAGCATTATTCATAACATTATCTTTAAACTAAGGCACAGAGGTGGGCCATACATTTCTTGTCCATCCTGATGCATAGCCTACAATACAATATTAATGGTTAATATGAAGTGATACAATTCACCCCTTTTGCAGTATGATGCAGTGTGATCCGATTTCAATTCGATTCAATACACTGCGATGCAATTCACTATGTTAGCACTTTTATTGCTTCATTTCAGACAGACAGCAAAATCATCAATTTACTTAAGTACCTTATGGCTTCTAACATATGGCCCTTTCACAAACAAGGTAAATAAAGAGATCAATTTTTCTACAGGAAGATGCAGCTCTACCTCTGCCATGTTAATCTTTATTCTATGTGATTTTCTGGCAGTACCTCATATTCACAGTGAGAGAACACACTCGAGAAGACGTTTAGCGAGAGAAAAAAATCAATCTACATTAAAACATCTGTAAATAATAAAAGTATAGTGCATTTACTCGTAAAAACAAAGCGTTATCAATTCTAATATGTTAACAATGATGCATCGGCATCCAGTTTGTATATTGTATCTGATGCAGAGTTTTATGCTAATCGCTCTATCTTTCTATCCCTAGTCTGAGTGTGTGTGTGTGTGTGTGTGTGTGTGTGTGTGTGTGTGTGTGTGTGTGTGTGTGTGTGTGTGTGGGCGCGCACGCGTGTGTCTGTTTAATAACGTTGTGTTGTCGTACTCCCTGATGCACTTATGTTAGTGAGACTGGGTTGAAGAGAGACTTTCCCTCAACCATGTCATTCTCACATCTCTCTGTAATTCTCACCTCCACCTTCTTGTGTGTGTGTGTGTGTGTGTGTGTGTGTGTGTGTGTGTGTGTGTGTGTGTGTGTGTGTGTGTGTGTGTGTGTTTGTGTGTGTTGCCTTACACTTGTCTTTGTGTGTGATGTTGTAGAGCTGGGGACTTATGGCAAGCTAAAATATTATCACTCAATGACTGAAGAAGGTAAGATCCTTTCTTTCCGTGTGCAATTCATCCTCACCTTCCCTTCCTCATAACCTAACCCCCCCATCAGTCTTAATGTGTGTGTGTGTGTATGTGAGAGAGAGAGAGAGAGAGAGACGTTTTCACGCTCCTGCTTCGACGGTTTCTCTTGGTGAGATTTCACTAACATAAGTGCAAATCGTGTACGACAATTTCATTTACTTGTCCTTTTTTCTCGTTCCTGTTTTTCTTTCTGCTTTTTTTTCCCAGTTTCTTTCCGTCCCTCATATCCTCCACACACACACACCCCCACACCCCGAGCATCCCACGCCTTCATTCCATTCTTCAGATACTTTTAAGCAATGTATTGGTTTTTCTGCTCGTGTGAAAATCTGAGAACACCAAAGTTCATGTTCAACACACAGACACACACACACACACAATAATGCATACACACAATAAACATACAACATGCACACACACCATGCACATACACAACATGCACAAAACACCCACAACAAAAAAAGACAAAAATGCATGTGTGTTTTTGTGTATATGCACACACAAAACACACAACAAATAAACAACATGCGCAAACACACACATAATGCACAAATGACCTGCGATACTTTAAAACTACAAAAAACACACACACATGGGAAGTGAAAACCTAAGAACACAACAATGTTAATAGGTTTTTAGAAATAGCAAAACTCTTTTACACAAACACACACACACACACACACACACACCTCCATCGTGGAGCCGATGTGAGGATCGGTGCGAGTCACTCTGGGAGGAGTTTTGAAGCAGCAGCAAATGTAATAAAGACCTCACACAAACACACACACACACACACACACACATGTTCTCTGAATCAGTAATTACACTGATGATATGTCTGGTTAGAGCAGTAGGTTTGAGGACGTGGTTTAGACTGCTTTCAAGATGAGAAATTCACTCGTGTGTTGTCGGGGTGAACGAGTCAACGCCGGCTTCTAATTTTAGCTCCGTCCTCATTGCTACGCACTCTTCACACACTTTGATGTCACATAATAGCGCGGCATTTCACCTGCTAATTTTCCCACACAGAGGCAACAAGTGTTTTTCATTTATTATTTGCTCTCATGATGTCTGGTGCTGAACAAGAACGCAAGAAAATCCTGAGAAGACACAAAATCGACGAGTTGCTAGTACATTAGACTCGACACTCTTATTGAGTAGCTAGCCAATACAAACACATCACACATATTAAAATCAAAGTAAACCATATGATATCATTTCAGCCAATCAGGGTGTTCAGATCAGAATTGGTCAGAATAATAACATTATTATTAAGTAAGTCAAACTACATATATACAGTTTTCCCAGGGTTTAAGAAATGCCTGGGAAGATTTGACATGTATAGATTCGTGGACCGTTCTTGGCTGTCCTGCTTTCTTTGGTCCCCAGGGAACCACCGTGACCAGTATCGCCACGTCCGGCCGTCTTTCTGAAACATTCTCACCGTTCAGATGTTTTACTGCGGCTGAGCGTTTAATCACCATACGTCTTATGTAGACATCAGAGGGTTTAATGCTACAGCACTTCAGCAGCACATGCTGTTCCAAGAACTAACACTGATGTCCTGTTTAACAATCTCTGGACGGGCCCGTGACATGTTCATCCGTAATAGGACACGATATCTACATATTACTAATTGTAATTGTATGAGAGGTGGTAGCTCAGTGGTTAAGGCATTGCCCTTTGGACCAGAAGATCGCAGGTTCAAATCTCACCACCACCAAGCTGCCATTAGTGGGCCCTTGATCCATTGGGCCCTCAATTACTCAGTTGTAAGTCGCTCTGGATAAGGGCATGTGCTAAATGCTGTAAATGTATTACCACAATTTTAACATTTATTTTTATATTTGTAGAGTTTGACTAAGCACAGCTACGGTTTTCTAATACCATGTTGTTCTGTAGCAACAGCTCACTACATATAATATAATATTTACGTCCGTGGTAACATACGTGGTAAAATGTTTGGTTAGGAGACATTTATGCAACCTTTGTCACGATTGATAACGCTTCCTGATATATTTTTGCAAATTTGTCCTTGTGACTTAAGGAGAATACCGGATTCCCACTATGTATTAATTCCCATTTTACGCAGAAAACTTCCCAGGCACGAGTTAGAGATGTTAAAAAACGGGGGTCTAGCATTTTTGTACCGAAAAAAAAACATTCCATGAGGTAGTCAAGATATATATATATTAGTTGAGAGACTCCTGTGAATCCGACCAGCCAAACATTGCTGTTTCAGTGAATAAGACACAATTAAACTTAGAATAAAATGATCTGTGTATTGGTCGCCGGACATTTGTGTAGACAGAATCTTCCTCGGCATTGCCGTGACGTTTTAAAGTGACAGTAAGGAAACAAATGGCAGGCGGAAACACTGTTTTTCTCATGTGTTGTTTCAGATGTTTCAGTGCAGAAAATCTAAATTTGGAAAATGATGGAGCGAGATTTGTGTAGGCATGGCCTGAGGCTTTGGGTGTCTGATCGGAAGGTTGGGGAAGGGGTCAGGCCTTGGTATGGGAAATGCCCTTCAACATGTGTGCTCCAGGGGCACTGTATCATGGCTGACCTTGATGGCTTATTGAAGACTATGTAGTAACTTTGTTTTTTGTGTTGAACTTATTGAATGGTCTTTAGCTACTGAAAAAAAGATAAGGTATACAGAAGTTGTTTTTTTCCTTCAACCAAACAAACAAATGCATTTTTTTAATAGATTGTAAAAAAAAAAAACCTGTACTGTTTACTGCTGACCCTGGAGACTGAAGACAAAAAATTTCAGTTAATATTACTTTTAACAATACCATACAAGCACATAGTATAGTATAGTATAGTATAAGTGGTATAAATTAGTATAAATGTCTTCATTCCATGTGATTGGTGATTCGGAAAGCCTATTTTGCCCCCGCCCACTTTAGTCCAAGCAAAGTTTACAATGTGTGGTATTGAATTAGAGCATCTGTCGCCTGAGGAATTTATCACCTAAACGCACTGACCCCTAAAAAGGTCATGTGATGCAGATGTGCACATCTGTAGGGGTTAGATTAGTTGGTCCGGGCCACCGCTGAAGGCTACAGACAGCCTGATGGGCCGAGAGCCAAGTGGAGTTAATGATTTTGTCAGGAAGGTCATGAAGTGATAATCAGGCTGTTATCGAGAAACAGAGCATGGTTTTGTGTGTGTGTGTGTGTGTGTGTATGTGTGGGGATATGAGCGTGAATGTACTAACACGTGCTATTCCAATACCGTAAACATAACTTTTTTGTTTTAAATATATAATTAGATGTAAAATTCATCGGATTACCTAAAATGCCATAATCCAAACCTCTGTTCTAAACACAATCTCTCTCCTCCACAGGAAAGTTCCGGGAGAAAGCGTCCATCCTTCACAAAATTGCCAAAAAGAAATGCCAAGTGGAAGACGCGAATGGAGTGGCTGGTGAGTTCACCTGGCGCATTTTATAACTAGCGTCGTTATTTCCTTTGTCATATACAGTAGGCTACACACAAGTGTATACACACAAGTGTATAGGGGTGTAACAGTACACAAAATTCACGGTTCATGCGAGCTTTGGTTTTTAACTTCAATTGCAGTTCAGTCGTGGGGAAAGAAACTCGACGTCAAATCTGCTTGCCGTTTTTTTATTAACGTTTTTTCACTCAACGTCCAAACTGTTGAAGCTGTACATAAAACGCAAAATAATGTAGACTGCTTTGAAAACGTTGGCCGACGAATGAGAGTGGCAGGTGAAAGTCAAAGGATTTAATTTCTCCTCTTTAATATTTGTGTTCATATTTTGTAATATTTGTAATCAGACATAATAAAAAATTTCTGCCGTTAAAACGAATGTGCAATTTTGACGGCACAAATATATGTGTGTAAAAAAAATTATATATATATATATATATATATATATATATATATATATATATATATATATATATATATATATATATACAGACGTGGACAAAATTGTTGGTACCCTTTGGTCAATGAAAGAAAAAGTCACAATGGTCACAGAAATAACTTTAATCTGACAAAAGTAATAATAAATAAAAATTCTATAAATGTTAACCAATGAAAGTCAGACATTGTTTTTCAACCATGCTTCAACAGAATTATGTAAAAAAATAAACTCATGAAACAGGCATGGACAAAAATGATGGTACCCCTAACTTAATATTTTGTTGCGCAACCTTTTGAGGCAATCACTGCAATCAAACGCTTCCTGTAACTGTCAATGAGACATCTGCACCTCTCAGCAGGTATTTTGGCCCACTCCTCATGAGCAAACTGCTCCAGTTGTGTCCGGTTTGAAGGGTGCCTTTTCCAGACTGCATGTTTCAGCTCCTTCCAAAGATGCTCAATAGGATTGAGGTCAGGGCTCATAGACGGCCACTTTAGAATAGTCCAATTTTTTCCTCTTAGCCATTCTTGGGTGTTTTTAGCTGTGTGTTTTGGGTCATTGTCCTGTTGCAAGACCCATGACCTGCGACTGAGACCAAGCTTTCTGACACTGGCTAGTACATTTCTCTCTAGAATTCCTTGATAGTCTTGAGATTTCATTGTACCCTGCACAGATTCAAGACACCCTGTGCCAGACGCAGCAAAGCAGCCCCAGAACATAACAGAGCCTCCTCCATGTTTCACAGTAGGGACAGTGTTCTTTTCTTGATATGCTTCATTTTTTCGTCTGTGAACATACAGCTGATGTGCCTTGGCAAAAACTTCGATTTTTGTCTCATCTGTCCACAGGACATTCTCCCAGAAGCTTTGTGGCTTGTCAACATGTAGTTTGGCATATTCCAGTCTTGCTTTTTTATGATTCGTTTTCAACAATGGTGTCCTCCTTGGTCGTCTCCCATGTAGTCCACTTTGGCTCAAACAACGACGGATGGTGCGATCTGACACTGATGTTCCTTGAGCATGAAGTTCACCTTGAATCTCTTTAGAAGTCTTTCTAGGCTCTTTTGTTACCATTCGGATTATCCGTCTCTTAGATTTGTCATCAATTTTCCTCCTGCGGCCACGTCCAGGGAGGTTGGCTACAGTCCCATGGATCTTAAACTTCTGAATAATATGTGCAACTGTACTCACAGGAACATCTAGTTGCTTGGAGATGGTCTTATAGCCTTTACCTTTAACATGCTTGTCTATAATTTTCTTTCTGATCTCTTGAGACAGCTCTTTCCTTTGCTTCCTCTGGTCCATGTCGAGTGTGGTACACACCATATCACCAAACAACACAGTGATTACCTGGAGCCATATATATAGGCCCAATGGCTGATTACAAGGTTGTAGACACCTGTGATGCTAATTAGTGGACACACCTTCAATTAACATGTCCCTTTGGTCACATTATTTTCTGTGTTTTCTAGGGGTACCATCATTTTTGTCCATGCCTGTTTCATGAGTTTATTTTTTTACATAATTCTGTTGAAGCATGGTTGAAAAACAATGTCTGACTTTCATTGGTTAACATTTATAGAATTTTTATTTATTATTACTTTTGTCAGATTAAAGTTATTTCTGTGACCATTGTGACTTTTTCTTTCATTGACCAAAGGGTACCAACAATTTTGTCCACGTCTGTATATATATAAATCCTCGAATGTCAATTATACTCCATATTTCATTATTAAATTTAGTCAGATCTCATACATAATATATATATATATATATATATATATATATATATATATATATATATCTATATATATATATATATATATATATGCTCACTTGTGTATTGTGTCTGTGCTTTCGTCTTTCATCTAAATACAAATGATAAGATTAGCCCAGAATTCAGAGTCTGTAGATATTATAACAAAACAGCAACTTGTTGTTCATGTTTCTAATTTGCAAGCTGCTTTTTTTGTTCCCCGTCTGATCCGCGGATGAAAGTGTCCACACATGCACACGCTTCACTTATTTCCACACACCAATTATGCTAACAGAGCCACATTACCATATTAGCATCTTAACACAACTAAAATGGCATGGCGCCATTCACGCACGCTTTCTTTGATGTTCTGTCAGACCGGCATTATGAATGTTCAGATTTATTTTTGCACACACACACACACACCACACACACACACACACACACACTCACACACACACATGCACACCTCCTTCAGCTGACTGTGCTCGAACAGTATGTTGTGTTTATTTTAGATAAGAACCTTCCGAACAGCTCCAGCGTGGAGGTGGAAGTTTCTCCTCCCCTGAATGGCACCGCAGGCCAAGAGGGCGACGCGGTGAGTCAGTGCAACACACACACACACACACACACACACACACCTTTCAAAAAGTCTTTTTCAACTTTTTTTTTTATACCCTAATGTTGCTACATCCTGCACAAAAACATCAGACTGGAACATCTGGGGCATTTTTTAATATTCATATTTCTTAATATTCTTTTATACTGGATTTAGTATCAGGAAAGATTTCACAGTAAAAACAGTGAGCACCGGCCCGTCTATTCATCTATACCAGTATAGACCTCTATACCTGTCTAGCACAGTGGTTTAGTGGTTAGCACGTTCGCCTCACACCTCCAGGGTCCGAGTTCGATTCCCGTCTCGGCCATGTGTGTGTGTGTGGAGTTTGCATGTTCTCCCCGTGCCTCAGGGGTTTTTTCTCCCAGTTCTCAGGTTTCCCCCCGGTCCAAAAACATGCACGGTAGGTTGATTGGCACCTTGGAAAAATTGCCCCTAGAGATGAATGTGTGTGTGAATGTGAGTGTGTGAGTGTGTGTGCGATGGGTTGGCATTCCATACAGAGTGTATCCTGCCTTAATGCCCATAGACGCCTGAGATAGGCACAGACTCCCCGTGACCCGAGGGAAGATCGGATATAGCGCTAGAAGATGAATGAATGAATGAATGAATGAAAAGGTGTGGAGTTTGATTTGCCATACTATTCCATTTTCTATAATACTCTAATATTAAGGATTAGTAAAAACAAAAGCTACGACTACATGAGATACTCCTAGTGTTATTGAGATGAAGTTACAAGTGAATGATCCTGTGTGTTGGTGAAAAGATTTATGTGCATGGTGTATTTCCTGTGGATGTGGTTTCGGGATACGTCTGGCCTCGTCTCAAGGTATCCCAGACAGCACTGAATCTCCTGATCGACATCGGTATCAAAATACACTACAGAATGTTTGGAAATTGATTTCGCCAGCCTTAGACTAATATATAAGGTCATATATAAGGCTGTTTTTTTTTCATGCTCTCTTTCATAATCCGAGTTCATGTACCTTCTTAAACTACATCTATAGACCATGTGACTGAAACCGAAACGTTTCCACAAGGTAGGATTTCCACAGCTCTACTTAGAATTGTCTTCGTATCACATTATTAATGTTGACAGATGTTAAAACCAGATGTGAACAGGACCCATTCCTGCTCAACAGGATCTTGTTCCAACACCCAAACCAGACCAGTAGGGTTCAAAACATTAATATTAGTGTATGTGCTGCTTTTTGAACATCCCATTCCACATTTATTCTTCAGGAATGTCCTATACAATTGTGTTTCACCAGGTTTGTGGAAGAACTACATATTGTGATAAAGGGTGTATGAATTATTGAAGTTTTAATGCTCTGCATTGGAGGTTTTGGTGAAGAGCACATAATGTCGAGGTCTTGATATTTGTCTAGATCGTAATTCAAACACAATGGTGTTAGTAAAGTCAGGTACTGGTGTAGGCGAGGTGAGGAGACCTGGGGTGCAGTCAGTGTTTACAGTGTTCAGTAGGGTTGGTAACTTCTTTGAATTCCCCATGTAGCTCTTGAATAACTGAAAAAGGAATGGTTTTATGCCTTTCGTTTTATGTGATCTGCATAGAGTTGCCAGATCTGTACCAAAAGAATGAAAGTATTAGTATTATAGTATAATCACTATTACATACAACAATACATACAATTTCTTTTTAGCTCAATGAATTTCAGCTTTTTCTGATGTAGAGGAAGATCCCCTGCAATACTCCAGCCCTTATTAAGATGAACAGGTGTATATATGTATGTATGTATATATATATATATACAGTGGCAAGAAAAAGTATGTGAACCTTTTGGAATTTCATGGTTTTCTGAATAAATTTGTCATAAAATGTTATCTGATCTTCATCTAATTCATTGGTATTGACAAACACAATGTGTCTAAAAATAATAACACCAAAAAAATCCAATCTTTCTTGTCTTTATTGAACACAATCATTCAACATTCAAAATGGCAGTGGAGAAAGTAAGTGAAACCTTCGAATTAATAACTGGTTTGGCCACTCCAAAAGGTGGATTTTGTTTTTCTGAAGACATTCTGTTGTGGACTTGCTCCGGTGTTTTGGGTCGTTGTCCTGTTGCATCACCCACTTTCTACACAGTTTCAGCTGATGTACAGACATTCTCACATTATCCTGAAGAATTGTCTGATATACTTGGGAATTCATCTTCCCCTCAATGATTGCAAGCTGGCCAGGCCCTGATGCAGCAAAGCAGGCCCAAATCATGATGCTTCCTCCACCATACTTTACAGTTGGGATGATGTTTTCATGACGATATGCCGTGCCCTTTCTACGCCAGATGTAGTGCTGTGTGTTTTTTCCAAATAGTTCAATCTTAGTTTCATCAGTCCACAAAACATTTTGCCAATACCGCTGTGGAGTGTCAATGTGCTCTTTTGCAAACTTAAGGCGTGCATGTTCTTTTTAGTAAGCAGCGGCTTCCTTCGCGGTGTCCTGCCGTGGATACCCTGCTTGTTCAGTGTTTTACGTATTGTAGACTCATGAACAGATATGTTAGCAAGTTCCAATGATGCCTTCAAATCTTTGGCTGTCATTCGGGGTTGTTTCTTTACCTCATTGATGAGTGTTCGTTGTGCTCTTGGTGTCATTTTGACGGGGCGCCCACTTCTAGGTAGAGTAGCAACAGTCCCAAATTGTCTCCATTTGTAGATTGTTTGCCGAACTGTAGACTGGTGAATTTCTAAAGTCTTTGGAATAACTTTGTAACCCTTGCCAGCTTCATGTCAATCAACAATTCTTGATCGTAGGTCCTCTGAAAGCTCTTTTTGGTGAGGCATGGCTCACATAATCATGTTCTTCTTGTGCAGAGCAAACTCCAAAGGTTTGAGGGGTTTTTATCAGTCAAAGTATCTGTAGTCCACACCTCCAAACTTATTATCTTAACAAGACTCCAGGTGTGCTAAAACCAATTAGCTCCAATTAGCTTTTTTGAGGTCATTAACTCAAGGTTTCACTTACTTTTTCCACTGCCATTTTGAATGTTGAATGATTGTGTTCAATAAAGACAAGAAAGATTGGATTTTTTTTTTGGTGTTATTATTTTTAGACACATTGTGTTTGTCAATACCAATGAATTAGATGAAGATCAGATAACATTTTATGACAAATTTATTCAGAAAACCATGAAATTCCAAAAGGTTCACATACTTTTTCTTGCCACTGTATATATATATATATATATATATATATATATATATATATAAATAAAATCAGTCCTTGTCTTTACAAACACTTTTGTGGTTGAGTTCATCTCACCAAATCTCCAAAAAATCTAGAGGAACATCTTCCCAGAAAAGCGTATCTTATTATAACAGGAACTAGATCTTCAATGTTCAAAAAGCATAACATTATGCATCAATTACATTTTGCAGCTCGCGTGTCAGACTCTGGCTTGGTGGAAATGTCACAGGAGCGTCTTTCATGTCAAGTTCAGACGTTTTATTTACACGTGTGTTTTTCAAATGATGTCATGGCAACGATTAATAGCAGAAGGTAATATGGGTAGAACAAATTCAACCTTCGTACTGTATCACACACACACAAACACAGGCCCTGGCTTCCCTCTTGTTTGGTTGATGAAAAGCCGACCACCTCCTGCCCCCTGCTGGCGCTGCACGGTGCCAGGCGAACAGATGGCACAACTTGCATGTAGAAAGGAACACTGCCCTCTCAATGTCACCGTGACAACCGGGTCACCGGGGGCCTGAAAACACACACTTTATTCCAGCTCTCTTAAGACACAACATTGGATTATACAGCCTGAGACACACACACACACACACACACACACACACACACAAAACAGCAACATTGCTAGTTGTTCAGGGTGTAAATGTGTTTGTGAGCTGTAAATGATCAATACAAATTCTTTAGGAGTTTCTACTAAATTTGAACCATCAGTGCCTCTTTGTTATCTGGACATGCTTCTGTGTGTGTGTGTGTGTGTGTGTGTGTGTGTGTGTGTAAAAGAAAGCAATTTTGCTGATGCTTTGCTCTCCCCTCTGCTAAACTCCCTTCGGATCTATTTTGGTCGGCCCACTCTTGCCACCGTCCCACGATGCACCTGTGTGCGTCTGGCAGGAAGCAGTGGTGCTGGCTCGGCACCTGTGAGCGATGCGAGTGTTCCTGCTCGATAATTACACCACTCCTCCTGCTCACGGGCCCTGATCACTTTCTCATACGCACACACACAAACACACACAACACAACACAACACAACACACCCACCCACCCACAGACACCACATGAGCTCAAGGTCAATTTAAAAGCTAACACCTCGAATTGCAGCTATTTTTACCTGGAAATGGCAAAGAAACCACCTCACGCCTCCGTCACCTCGGCGAGGAGAGAAAACCAATCTCAAAATAGCGCCTAATCCGAATTCAATAACGACAGCGATTTCCAAATCTCTGCCCCTGCACAAACGTTTTTTTTTTCGTATATGTGTGTATACATTATTTTTTATCGTTATATATCGATAATTATTTATCGTTATTTATATTTATAATTTTTACTTTGCTACTAGTTGTTATTACAGAATGTATAAATAAATTATATATATATATATATATATATATATATATATATATATATATATATATATATATATATACATTTTTCTGTTTTGTTTTGTTATTCGACTTTCATGCTGGGACTAGGTGTGCTTTTCCCCCTGGTCCTTTGGTCCAGTGCATAATCTTGGATGCTTTTCAAATCTCAAGCTAACCAGGATCCACTGATCACCTGGGAGGGTGTTAAAGATGGAGCTCACACACACAAATACACAACACACACACACACACACACACACATGCTTACAAATGAGCTGTTCTGATTCAGCAGTTTCCTTAATGAGCTGTTGCTGAAAACATCAGTGTGCGCACCCTTTCATGTCCGACATGAATGCACACGCTATTCACAAGCCAGAATACACATATACACACACACACCAATCACACCAATGTCCTAGAGTTTATAAGTGGTTATAAAGTGGCTGAACCATCCAAGGACAGCCTTCTTCACTTTAACCACTGTGATATGGCCATCTTTGAAACATCTTTCGTCACATATACGTACATTACAGCATAGTGAAATTCTTTCTTTTGCATATCCCAGCTTGTTGAGAAGCTGAGATCAGCTATGATACAGTGCCCCTGTATAGACTGTATAAGGGCCTTGCTCAAGGACCCAAGAGTGGCAGCTTAACAACACCAGGGTTTGAACCCCTGACCTTCCAATCAGCAACCCAGCTAAGTGGTTAAGGCCACTGAGCTTCACTCTCTCTTTCCCCCCATAAACTTCTCCAATGTCTTTCTGCGACTGAGCGTCTCATCAATATACTGTCTTATGGTGAAATCTTCAGCACCACATTCTTTCCAGTGCACACAGTATCACTGGTCACCGCCATCTTGCTTAGCGTATTAAGAACTGGACTTGCCTGTGACATGTAGCTCAGTCTTTCAGGTACTCCATGGAACTCTATTGGTTGTTGAAGCCCAAATATTGCCTAGTTGCCACTCTTAGTGCACTTGAGTAAGGCCCTTTACTCCTTTCTTAATACCCCTTTGTGAGTCATGTCAGTAATAATGTCCAAAATGGTGTTGCTCCTTTCAGGTTTCAAAAGCAAAATCAGCTCCCTAACAACAGTACAGCTCTAAAGAAACGCTCATTGCAGACCACAAACACGGCCACCAAGGACATGGCCTCCCCGTGCTACATACATACATACATACATACATAAATCAAGCGCACTTGAGTACTCATCAAGTACACCTGGCGTCACGCGCTCTATAAATAACCCACTCAAACATTCGGTCAGAGTGAAGTGCAGCCTCGTTTATCGGTGTTTGTTCATTTGTTTGTTCCTCCTCTGCTAATTAGTTAGCCTTGTTTTGGTTTGGCCGCATGCTAATCACCTGCTCGCCGCTCTGTGTATTTGCATTTCGACATCACCCATTTTCAGCTTCGGATCTGTCCTGCTTTAAACGGTCTCTCCTGGGATTCAATGCAGCGGTTTACAGGATCTGTAGTGTTGAAGATTTCTTGTTACTGATTAGCATTATCTTAGATTAGCACTGTCAGTTGTGACATATTTTGTCCATTCTTATCAGAAGATATTAATACCACTAGACCAGGGGTGGGCAAACTCCGGCCCGGGGGCAAGATCCGGCTCCTTGGTTCTTTTAATCCGACCCGCTGAAGATTGATACACAATCAAATCCAAATCAAATCAAAACGCGGCGCAATGTCTAAACCCGGGGAAAATGCTTCTTCGCCGTACCAGAATAAAGTATAAACGCACAACAGCGTCTGCATACGCACAGTGATAAGAATGGCAGAAGAATATAGAGAAGCTCATGTACAGCTTGAACCCCATTCATCACCAATTCGAGACACGGTATGTGCACAACGATCGACCCCCACCCCACATGCCTGTCAACAATACACGATACGACCACACCCGTCAACACCACAACACATAGTAAATGGTATATTCGTGTCCACCCCTCACTCGTAGTACAGTGGGAATAATGAGAATGATATTGTGGAGAAAATTGTGCTTGTGGAAATTGACATCCTGAGAGGCCATTCAACATTCAATTCACTCTTATCTATGGTCTCAAAGCAGCTTTACAGACAAGCATTGATTAAAAAAGTTATAAGTTTAGGGGGCCTGTTTGTTTGTTTGTTCTTTCTGATTATAAGTGGATCCCTAATAGGTAACACATTGGTGACTGTGGTGAAAAAAATCTCGCTGAGACTTCACGATGTACAGTAAAAAAATAGAGAGGAGCCAGACACAAAAGACTTCAGCATCAAATGTCCATTCATTACACATCCATGTTCAGTGACGAGCAATGTTGATGCAAACTGTGGTCCTGAACCATTGTAGCATGATATTAAACAGTTTCCCAGTAACTTTATCGCTCATTGTGTAGAAACATTCATAGCTGTACGCAATGGCCTCTACTTGAAAAGAACGCCATCCAGAGGTAGGAGTGACAAAGAGAAAGAGGAGGAATCATTATCATTATGTAGCTGGAGGCATTAAGATACCGAAACAGGTTTGTGTGTCCTAGCTCTTCTCTGCAAATTAGTGTGCTTCTAACTTTGTGATGACAGTTGGAGAGATGCCAGGTATCGCAGTGTAGTGTCTCCATATAGTGTATTTAAACATCATATTGGGTTGTGTTGGAATACGATGACGCAGTGAACATTTGCCTTCTTAAAATTCAGGCAGTTCTTAGCAGTGATGGGGCTTTGCAGCTCCGTTTCAGACAGGCTTCATCACACCCCAAGTTTGTCCTGCCACACCATCTGTTTCCTTCCACAACTTTTTGTCTCCCTTTTCTGCCAGAAAGAATTGTTTCATGCTGACAAACTGCACAGTCGATCACAGTATTAAAAAAAATGTGTCATGTGTTTTTGCTGAGAAAGTAAAAAATTTGTCAACTTTTTTTTTTAATGGTCAGACGTAATTGATTCTCTTCATGCAGAAATACCTATAGTCAATAAAAGTTGTGTATTTAAATATAGGGCCCAAAGTTGACCCATTATGACCTTTGATTTGGTCCACCATGTCATATATGAGAATAAAAGGAACAATTTCTTCATTTCTGATTGAACATAACATTGTTTGTTTAAATTTAATGCTGCAGAAACATCAGTAGGACCTCCTTGTGTGAGCAGTTTGATTTAATGTTAACTGATAAATCTCACCTACATAATATCCTGACACCGTTAAGCCGAAATTGAAAAAAACAAAAAGAAGCTCAATGCCGTATCTTTTATTAGAGGTCACGGATTACAGACATATAGCTATATTTTAATGCCTTGAATGCCTCAGTGGTTACGGCTCTGGGTTATTGATCAGAAGGTTGAAGGTTCAAGCCCCTGTATAGCCAAGCTGTCAGTCTTAGGACTTTAAGTCCCTTGCTTAACCCTCTGTCTTCCAGGGGCACTATATCATGCACGGTGGTTTATTGGTTAGCACGTTCGCCTCACACCTCCAGGTTTGGGGGTTCGATTCCTGCCTACGCCATGTGTGTGTGCAGTTTGCATGTTCTACTTGTGTCTTTTTTTCTCCGGTTTCCTCCCTGGTCCAAAAAAAAATGCAGGTTAATTGGCACCTTGGAAAAATTGTCCCTAGTGTATGAATGTGTGTGTGAATGTGAGTGTGTGTTCGATAGAAGATGAATGAATGAATGAATCTTCATAAATGTGATTCGCACCGCGAAGCAGTGCCAATGATACGATCCATTAAGACACACATGAAGCAGCTAGTGATGTTATACAATTCATCCCATTACAAAGCAGTATTCAATTCAACACAATGTGACTCAGTGGAAAAAAATATGATTCAATACGGTACAATTAGTTCACTTACATCTTTAGTTCAGATCATCAATTTAATTAAGGGTCTTCTGATTAATATTGCATGGCCCTTTCACAAACACACCATTGCAGTACAAAAAAGATGACGTACAATCAGATGTTTCTTTTCCTGTCCCGTAAAAAGGAAGATGCAGCTCTACCTCTGCCATGTTAATCGATATTGTACAGTATGTGACTCTCAGGACACGCATCGATCAACTTTGTGTTGCAATGCATAATATGTGTGCTGAGAAAACGCGCTTCAGAAATTGATTAGCAAGGAGAAATCTGTCTAAGATATCAGTCACAAATTGTTAGTCACTTGTTAAATAGTAAAAGTGTAGCGCATCTACTAATAACTACTGCGTATAGAAATAAATCGTTGTTTACCAACTTGTATCCGATCATTAAATGTATTGGCTGTCATCTTACCATAGCATTTTCTTTAAAAAACAAAACAAAAACATTCTTATATGAAAAAATTTGGGGGCCTCTGCTTTAATCTAACAGAACAATGAGAATCATTCATTATCTTCTTCTACGGCTTTATCCGATCTCCCTCGGGTCACGGGGAGTCTGTGCCTATCTCAGGCGTCTATGGGCATTAAGGCAGGATACACCCTGGATGGAATGCCAACCCATCGCAGGACACACACACACATTCACACACTCACATTCATACACTAGGGACAATTTTCCAAGGTGGCAATCAACCTAACATGCATGTTTTTGGACCGGGGGGAAACCGGAGAACCCGGAGTAAAACCCCCTGTGGCACGGGGAGGTTTGAGGCCAGCGTGCTAATCACTAAACCACCGTGCCCCTATGAATCATTCATTAAATTATAAAATACTTTTGTCTATTCCATCAACTACATGTTATCAGGTTTGTTTGACTTTATTTATTACAAATGATTCATGTTTGTATTTTAGTATTTAGATATTAATTTATGTAGATATTAATTTGACATATTAACAACTGTTAATGTGGTACTATAGTGATATATAAGGGCCTTCTAAGAAGTGCGTGTGTTTGTGTGTGTGTGTGTTTGTGCATGTGTGTATAAGAGAAAGAACAAACCTCCCCCGGGAAGATGTTCCCGCTGTCGGAGTTGCTATTGGGCCGCCTGTTCCAAGCACTTGACCCATTTTTGATGATGCTCGAGTCAGAGACGTTAATGGAAACACGACTGTGTATGCAGTCGCATCTGATAGTGTGTGTGTATGTGTGAGTTTGTGTGTTTTTCCTTCCCGATCACCAATGTCACAGCTGGTAACCAGGAGACTACTAGGTTCAGCTGTACGCTCACACAGGATATCTTTTAGCCCAGACGCACAGAAACGCACAAATGTGACGAATATAAGCGAGTGTAAAGTGTTAGAACGGGACGAATGTAACGTGTTTAGTGACGCATCAGTGCAAAAATCACTGAGCCTTTGTGCCCAAATGTGGAACAGTGTCCTGCTTATCGGAGCCACACCTGATTTATCATAGATTTTATAAGGTCAAGTCTTTGTATTGATCGAGAGCACAACTGGCGAACCCAAACACACCTTACTTCTGCGACATGCTCAGGCAATTGTATGTTGTGCAAGTGAGAATTACACCACTCTGATTATCTAAACGTATTTGTATTGTGTGTGTCCAGTTACATAACAGTTTGAAATTATTCTATTTGAACCAGGGTGATGAAGATGATGAAGATGACCAGCCCCTGAGCCTGTCCTGGCCCGAGAGCGCCCGGAAACGCTTCACGTACCTCTTCCTCCTACCAATTGTCTTCCCGCTGTGGATCACTCTGCCCGACGTCCGCAAACCCGTGAGTGTGTTTGATGAAGTCTAATTTTTGACAACCAGGAATTTGTGATTGATAGGGGGCGCTATAGATTAACTATTGGGAACGAAATCTCCTCTTGATCCATGAGACAACAATACACTATATTAAAGACTACACATGAAGCAGCTACCAATGCGATGTGATATGGGTTTAATATATTGCATTTACATAATGCAGTTTGGTAACAATGCAACATTTACTTCCTGATCACGGACCGAAATCCAGTTTGTTTTTTGGCATTTCATAGGAAAAAGGTTCTTTGGAGTAACTGGACTGCAATAATCTTTCAATGAATCATAAAATTAGAATTGTCTATTGAACAGGCTCTCTGTATTTTTTTATATTTTGTATGTTTTTATTTTTTATAAGTCATTTATTTATTTATTTAGATACTAATTTGTCTGTGGTTGAGAGCAAATGAAGAAATGAAGGCAAATCAATCTACATAGAAAATCTTGTTCACAAATTATTAGTTAATAATAAGTATTAAATAAAAAAGTATAGTATAGAACAGGAGTCGGCAAACTTTTTGGCTCAGGGGCCACATTGACTTTTAAAATTAGATAGACAGGCCTGAACTAATAATTACCATCTACTAATAATTAATGAATTAATTCATTCATCTTCTACCGCTTTATCCGATCTTACCTCAGGTCACAGAGAGCCTGTGCCTATCTCAGGCGTCTATGGGCATTAAGGCAGGATACACCATGGATGGAATGCCAACCCATCGCAGGGCACACACTCACAATCACACATTCACACACTAGGGACAATTTTCCAAGGTACCAATCAACCTACCGTGTATGTTTTTGGACCGGGGGGAAACTGGAGAACCCGGAGAAAAACCCCCTGAGGCACGGGGAGAACATGCAAACTCCACACACACATGGCCGAGATGGGAATCAAATCTGACCCTGGAGGTGTGAGGCGAACGTGCTAACCACTATACCACCATGCCCCCTACTGATAATTTGAAATATAAAAATATATGTTATATAAACAAGTCATTTTTTGCAAACGTACACTGTTTTAAATTAAAGCATCACGTCGTTAACCTTTATACCGATGCAAATCGTGAAATCTGATCATCATTACTTTGTGCCCACCTCCTAAATCTATCAACTCCACTATCATTTCCACTAATCAGACATTAGCAAAAATGTCCAAAAGGTGCCATTATATCTGCTTAAGGGTGATTATTTCCTATTTTTTATTCTGAATCAAATCATAAGATAATAAAGAACAATTACTGAACCTGAACAGTAACCATCGTTTTAATAATCGTTTTATTATTGCAGACCTCAAAGAAGTTTTTTCCCATCACGTTCCTGGGCGCCATCTGCTGGATCGCTTGCTTCTCATACCTGATGGTGTGGTTAGCCCACCAGGTGCAGCACACTAACACAAACACAGTACACGGGACAAAACACAAACATGCCGCAGTCAAAACATGGCCATAGTTTGGGTCTCAAACACAACAGATACAAGTAACATAATTATTACTAAAAAGACCCTTACAGAAGACTTGGGTAAACAGACTCGAGATGAGAGGATGAGTATTGGAATTATTTTCCATCAGGTTATTGATTCATTTGAGAAAATGACTGGATCAGAAACACCTCCTCGTGTAGCTGCCAAAAAACAAATTTGCCGGCGCTGCTTTGTGACTCATTAGCGCGTGGAAGAATGACTCAACAAATTCCTTTGGCTTTATGAGCAACTTATCGGCATCTTTTTTTCCCTTTTCTCTTTTGTTAGCGTCCGAGTGTAGGCCGTCGGAGTTTGGCAGTTTGTAAAGTTGTGAAGGAGCAGAAGTTACAGTCATAAATGTAATGTGGCTCGCTTTGGGGAGTCATTGGGGAGATTTCAGTAACAAAGTCATTACTGTACTTTACTAAAGCATTTCTATCTGGAGAGATTCTACTTTAACTTCACTGCATTTTACACAACTAAACCAGTCGTTCCTTTTTTATTTATGAGGATTGAAATAATTGGTCAGGAATGCAGCAATCCTCCAAAATTAGAAGTGAGACGCTCTGTTTTGTACTTATTGTGATTGACGCTTGGTGGTTTCTGCATATCACTAGCATAAAGTTGTAGCTCTATGTTGTGTTATATGTTGTTTGCAGCTCTATGTTGTGTTATATGTTGTTTTATGGAGCACCAAGATTCTGGAGAAACATTGTCTCATTTTACAGTGTACTGCGTCAGCTATATATAGTTGTAATGACAATAAAACCTCTTGACTCGATTTGAACATCAAGCAGAACAGTTTGTGAGGAATCAATGATGGAAGAAACTCCTGACTGCTGTGTTCAGAGTACATTTACGGCATTTGGCAGACGCCCTTCTCCATTTACAACTGAGGGTTAATGGCCTTGCTCAAGGGCCCACTAGTGGCAGCTTGGTGGTGGTGGGATTTGAACCGGCGATCTTCGGGTCCAGAGTCCAACACTTTAACCACTAAGCTGCCACCTCCCAAGTAACACTTAGAATCCACTGGGTTGATTAAGAAAAGAGTCTTGTGACCAAAATGATAATAGGAACATTATAATGAATCACATACTGTGACGGCCTTGTGATGTGACGGCTGAAATTTGATTGGAGAGAATTTCCGCCATAAATTGACACTCCTTGTAGTGGTGCACGTAGATAAAAGGCTATGAAATAAAGAAAATATTGGGAATAATTTAAACCAAATTCGTTGATGAAAATATATTATATTATATTATATATATAAGTCAGTGTTTGTTATAGAGTCCTTACACTGTGTACAAGTTTGATAATCATGTAACTCAACACAAACCTCTAAATCTTTAAGGACTCTGGTGTAAAGTGGATCTCGTTCCAATACTACTCTGTCTCGTGAGCAGGTCGGCGAGACCATTGGCATCACGGAGGAGATCATGGGGCTGACGATCTTGGCAGCTGGAACCTCCATCCCAGATCTCATCACAAGCGTCATTGTGGCCCGGAAAGGCCTCGGGGACATGGCGGTGTCCAGCTCGGTTGGCTCCAACATCTTCGACATTACAGTAGGGTAAGAAAACTGTGACACCGCTTCATGACTCCACTGTACTCAGTGTTGGGGAGTAACTACTTACATGTTCATTCATTCATTCATCTTCTACCGCTATATCCGATCTTCCCTCGGGTCACTGGGAGCCTGTGCCTATCTCAGGAATACCAACCCATCAGACACATATTCCGGGGGGAAACCGGAGAAAAACCCCTGAGACACGGGGAGAACATGCAAACTCCACACACACATGGCCGAGACGGGAATCGAACCTGGACCCTGGCGGTGTGAGCCGAACGTGCTAACCACTAAGCCACCATACCCCATCCTACTTACATGTTATGTAATTTAATTACGATATAAAAGTAACAGTAATTTGTTGCAGTGACTGAGAAAAAACATCCTTCAACAATTTGATTCTGATGCAGCTTAATTAGGAACGATATAACCTACTTTTTCCAAGGGTTTGACATTTTTCTTCCCTTAGAATGTTAATTATAGTAAGTGCCACCTAGTGGACAAATGCACTACATTTTGAATAGGATCATTTGTAATCTGTAATCTATTACATTTCCAAAATAACACTTCCCAACACTGACTATACTACATTATATGGATAAAGGTATTAGAACCACCCACCCCCCTCAAAAAAATTAAAACTCATGTAGCACAAAATGTACAAAAACAAATGTATTGGTACAATATTGGAACATTAATTCTACATTTTAATAGAATAAATATTAAAATACTGTATTAAAACCACTGCTCTAGTGCTCCAACCATTTTGAACACCTTTGGGATGAATTGGAAAACACTCTATCTGCATCACGACCTGACTTTGCGAACACTGTTATCTCTATATGAACACAAAGCTTCATAAAATCTAGAAAAATAAACGGGGACATAATGTGGAATCTGATGTTTAAAAAGTTAATGTGTTCACAAACCTTTGTGTATTGTTGTTCACAATACATGCCCTCAAATGTCCTTCCAGAAACATTTCAATAAAAAGCGCTTCAAAATATGAATTTCTAAAAAGTTTATTGTTTTGCATTAATTGTGAACAGGGATCTTATAAAAGTGTCCGTGCATGCAAGGACTTTAATTTCACAGAATGGACAACACACCTTTCACCACTGAAAACATTTGGCCAGAGGTGTCAAGTAACGGAAGTACTCTATTTTTCAGCCGACTTTTTACTTCTATTTCATAACATTTTCACCCAATTGTCTGTACTTTCTACTCCTTACATTCTAAAAATATAAAATACAAGAAAAATACAAGAAAAAAAACCTATCCAGATAAATCACACCATCTAGCCATCTAGATCAGGGGTGTCAAACTCAGTTCCTAGAGGGCCGCAGCCCTGCAGTGTTTTGTTGCAGCCCTGCAGTGTTTTGTTGCAGCCCTGCTCCAACATACATACCATGTAGTTTTCAAATAAGCCTTAATTAGACTTGATTAGTTGGATCAGGTGTTTTTTTAATTATGGTTAGAGCTAAACTCTGCAGGGATGCGCCCCCCCTCCCTCCCAGGAACGGAGTTTGACACCCCTGATCTAGATAGAGTGAATTTTATTGTGGTTGGATGAAAGTACAAACCATATATCATTCCGACACTCTATTGGTTTGTTTCTGTCATGACACACCAGGACATGGAACCCGAATGTAAAACAACAGTATAGTTTACTGATGTGAATAACAGAAGCAAAGGATTATGCAAATTGTGTGCTTTGGGCGAAAGGAACTTAATTGAACTAGGAGATGAGTGGAGTATGGGAGAACTGGGAGCACAGGAGAATCAAGGAGTCCAAGCGATTAATGGTGAGTGAACGGGAGGAAAAGGAGAGAGAGCTTATTTAGAGGAGACTGATTAAGGAGGAACAGATGTGTGTAATTAGAAAGAGGGAGAAGTTGAGCGGGAATACTGTGAGCTAGCGGGGGCGTGGCTGGTGGATCTCTGATGGTTTTATCATTCATTCATTCATTCATTCATTCATTCATTCATCTTCTACTGCTATATCCGATCTTCCCTCGGGTCTCAGGCGGTATATGGGCATTAAGGAAGGATACACCCTGGATGGAATACCAACCCATCGCAGGGAACACACACACACACACACACACACACACACACACACACACACATTCATACATTAGGGACAATTTTCCAAGGTGCCAATCAACCTACCGTGCATGTTTTTAGACCGGGAGGAAACCGGAGAACCCCGAGAAAAAAACCCTGCGGCACAGGGAGAACATGCAAACTCCACACACACATGGCCGAGACGGGAATCGAACCCAGATCCTGGCGGTGTGAGGCAAACATGCTAACCACTAAGACACCGTGCCCCTTCTGATGGTTTAATTTTTTATTTATTTATTGTACCTTTTTTTTTACTATTGTAAGACTGTTTTCCACCGTGCCCCTTCTGTTTTTATTTTTCGTTTGGTTTATTTTTACCTTTTTTATTTATTTATTGTACCTTTTTTTTTTACCCTATTAGTGCAACTCTTCCAGATTTTTTTTTTCCTCAAACCTGTGTTCTTTTTCACCTGCACATGACGCAGCAAGAACTACTGGTTCATATATCAAACGGGTGTTTTCTCTTCATCCTCTGCAAATTAAGCTACACTAGGTAGTTCAGTAGAGAGACGTTTGAAAAAAATAGCGATTGGCCTAAACTTTTGGCCATTTTTTTCCCCTTACATTACTTCTATATTACATTACATTAATCGCTATTTGGTGGGTGGAACACACACGTCAGGAGAGCAGTATTCATTAGATTAAAGTGCTTTTATTTACAACCCTGGAGGCGTGTGCACTGTTCGTAATGTGTGAGAAGGCGGAGCTGTTGCGAGAAGCCAAAGCGGATCTCTGCTGGATGCCTTGTCGCAGCTGCTTCCTGGGTAAGGAAAGAGAAAGCCATTGCAGGTTAGTCGTGGCAGAGAGACGTTCTCCCCCTGAGTTGTCTTCAGTGGCTCCTTTTATACTTGCTGCTCTGCTCGAAGATGGTGGATCGGCTCCAGCAGTGTCTTGTTTAGCGACTCCGCTCTTTGTCCATGTACCTTGTTGTCTTTCTATAACACTGGTGCTGAAGAGGTACTGTCCTTTCAACACCTGGGGAACTGCTGGATTCAGAGCGCTCGCCTTTTTTGGCATGTGGGATGTGTGACAGTATCCCCTTCTGCTCCGAACCTCTTGTCCATATTGGCTGGGCGCAGAGGGCATGTCTACAGGAGAGAGTGTCGGCATTTCCAATTTTTCGCCTGCCCAGTGCTGCACCTGGAATGAGAAGTTTTGAATCAGAAACCAGCGGGTGATTAACGAGATGGTATCCTTTGCTTTTCCGTTTTACAGTGGCATACCAGTGGCAAGATAGCTCGGCTATCTTTGATGCGTCTGTGTGGAGGCAAGTTGGGGTTCCTCAGCTCCTGTATACTTGTCAGTGCATTCTTTATTGGGTGAACATGCTCTCTGCATCTTCAGACCAGTGGACCTTCTCAGACTGTCCCTTGCTAGTAAGCGAGAGTAAGCTATAGAGGAGGCATTAGGTACAAACTTCTGTTATAGTTGGCTAGTCCCATGAATGCAGACACTTCTTTCTTCATTGTGTGTTAGGGTTTGACGACCTCTATTATCTTCTCTTGTGGTTTTAGCAGGGCCATGCCAATGCCCTACCCCAGGTATTTTGCCTCAGGTGGCACGTTCCACCCCATAATCACGCCAGGACACACCTACAGTCTCATGGCAGATCGACCCGCCTCTCTCGCGTCCTTTCAGGTCTTTACAGGCCGGCACGCCGCTTCTCCAGCGTCCGCCCGAGTGCACCCGCAAATTGGCCCGTCCGCATTCCGGCTCCCGCCACGCTTGTCAGCTCGCGCCGACCTTGCCGCTCCGCTCCCTGCCCAGTGACTCTCACCTCGAGGCTGTTGTCTCTCTCTGTTTTCTGTCGTCGCCGGTTCCGCCTTCCACTCCTGATGTGCTGGCACACACAACATAGAACAACCAGAAATATTGGGCTGCTAGATTCCTTTATAAGACACATGGAACATTCTACTTGCAAAAATGTTTTCTCCTCATTTCCCTGATAATAAATATATATATATATATATATATATATATATATATATAGAGAGAGAGAGAGAGAGAGAGAGAGAGAGAGAGAGAGAGAGAGACATGATTATACACAGAAGAAAGAAGAAAAAAAAGAAAGACAGATGCAGAAAGATCTGTATCAGACACATATGGGAAAACATTCCTCCAACATTCAAAACTCCTCAGTTCTCTGTTCCCAGTCTGTTGCAGCTAAAAGTAATTATTTTCCCTTAAAATAGTATTTATTATCAGTCTAAGCAATTGATTGATGTTTTCTGTTTTATTTTCAGCAAAATATGTTTTCATGACATTTGCACATCACTCGTTTTGTTTTTATTTGCATTTAATTCAGAGTGCCAACTTTTTTGCAAAACCTCTATAATACTCATCTTTATTTCTTTCCTGTGCTCAGGTTACCGTTCCCGTGGCTCATGTACACTCTGACGAACGGTTTGAGTCCTGTGGTGGTGAGCAGCAACGGCCTCTTCTGTGCCATCGTGCTCCTCTTCCTCATGCTCCTCTTCGTCATCATCTCCATCGCCGCCTGCAAGTGGAAGATGAGCAAGCTGCTGGGCTTCATCATGTTCCTCCTCTACATCGTCTTCCTAGTGGTCAGTGTCATGCTCGAGGACAAGATCATCATGTGCCCCGTCTCCATCTGACCTCCTGACCGCCCCACAACACCCCCACCCCCCATTTTACTCACGCAGTCCAGCAAAGCACCCTTTCGGCGAAGCTCCGCCCCTTTTTCATCGACTTGAACCTCAGCTCTAGTTCCTTTAAAAAGAAAGAAAAAAAAACTACCCCTTTAACACATCAGTGTCTGTTTTCAGCCTGTCTTCACTATATACATGTATCACAGCTTCGTCCTCAGATCCATGTCCTGTGTTTATCCGAACCCTTCACTCGGGATGGATGGATTCATTTAGAAACTTTCTTGATGGCAGGTTTCTATTGGAGGGTTTTTTTTTTCTTGCTGGAAAGATATTTATCTACTAGTGCTGAGCGATACGTCACAGTTTGAAGGAAAGATTTACGGAAAAAACCACCAAAACCAATTCTGTATAATCCTTATTTAATCCCTAAAAGCTTTCTTTTTATTCATAATGATATTTATATGTACAAACGTTAGCAACGTTTAAATTATTTTGCTAATACAATGCAATATCTTTGTTCAACACGCGTAGGCAAAAGTGTTTTAGATCATTAATTGTTAATCATTAAATTTAGATTTAAAAAAAAAAAAAAAAAAAAAAGAAGGTACAAGCGAGACACAGAATAACACTAGATTACACGTCGCAAATCAAGGGGAAATACAATCAGGCGTTGCCATGGATACCAAGATGCAATTTTTACATATCTTTTCAACTTTATGTTTATTTACATCGAGACCTGTTATAAAAGTTATAATATAAGTAAGGGGGATAGCAAACGATTGACCCAACAGCAATAAATAAAATAAATAAAGACACAATAAATAAAAATAAAGCAGTTATTAATTCCTAGTTGAGAAAATGTGCACATATAAAATACAACTTTGCCTTTAAAAGGTTTGTTTTTACTTTGAAATAGTTTTCTACTCAATTTCATTACTTTTTATTAAAATTGCAAAATGATGACACAAAGCAGAGCGTTTACAGAGGAAGGAAGGAAGGAAGGAAGATGTTGGTGACAGCAAACTTCTAAATTCTCAACTCAGCTGAAAGTTGTTTTTATGGATGGAAAATGTATTTTGGCATTTATCCAAATTTAAGATTTGAAATTAGACATTTTTTCTTCATTTTTTTAAGACGATAAATGCTATCGCTCAGCACTAGTGGTTTAATTGGATTAGAAGAGACAAGAGAGAGAGAGAGAGAAAGAAAGAAAGAGTAAGGTAGAAAAAGTGAGTCTACCAAAGAACGAGAGAACGGATAAAACAAGAAAGTAAGAATTGTAAAGAGTGAGAAAAATGTCAGGAAAAATAGAGAGGACAAAAGAAGAGGGAAATAGAGAAATGAATGAGTGAAAAAAAAAGAAAGAAAGAACCAAAGAAATAGTAAGATATAAAAATTGAGTGTCCAAAAGACTGAGAGAGAGAGAGAGAGAGAGAAAGAAAGAAAGAGTAAGGTAGAATAAGAGAGTGTACAAAAGAACGAGAGAATAGATAAAACAAGAAAGAAAAGAAGAACCATAAAAGAAATATAAAGTAAGAAATGTAAAAAGTGAGAGAAATATCAGGAAAAATAGAGGACAAAAGAAAGAAAAATAGAGAAATAAATGAGATCGAAAGAAAGAAATTCAAGATCGAAAGAAAGAAATAGTAAGATAGAAAAAGTGAGTGTACAAAAGACTGAGAGAACAGGAGAGAGAGAGAGAGAGGTAGAAAAAGTGAGTGTACAAAAGACTGAGAGAACAGGAGAGAGAGAGAGAGAGAGAGAGAGGTAGAAAAAGTGAGTGTACAAAAGACTGAGAGAATGGATAAAACCATAAAGAAAGAAGGAGTGTGAGAAATGTCGGGAAAAAGAGAGAGAGGACAAAAGAAGAAAGAAATAGAGAAATAAGTGAGTGAGAATAGACAGAAAGAAAGATGTGAGAAAAACTAAAAGAAATAAATAGTAAGATAGAACAAGTGAGTGTCCAAAAGAGAGAGAGAGAGAGAGAGAGAGAGACAGAGTGTGTGCTATGTGCTATGCACTGCATGTGGTTTGTTGATTAGTTCGGAGCTGGGATTTTCCTCCACACTCGCCCGGACTTCCCCCGGGGTCGAACCCACAGCTGGGATGTGCAGGAGCCCTACAGCGAGCAGCTTCATATCAGATGAAGACCTTCTGAAATGAAGAAAGCCTTCCAGGAACACCTTTCTGTTGTTGTTGTTGTTGTTTGTTTTTTAAGCTTTCAGGAAAACATGGACAACCTGAACAAAACTGCAAACAAGAAGGATTTGGTGAATGTTAGCCGTCATTTTCTACATCCAGATGTTTATTTATTTTTCCTTCTCTTCAAATTCTCCTCCTTCCACTTTTAGAACTCATCCGCTCGGGTATTTCCTGCTTGTGCGCCACAGAGTCGAATAACGATTCTCCCTGACGATTGCTACGATAATCGATATAGCGGGTAGATCTAGTAGAAGTTCGCAGTATTGAACATAATTACCTTAAAAATGAAAAAACAAAAACAAAAATAGATCCATGATCTGTAACTCTGCACGTCCCCGACCTCCCTTCATTTCACACTCGTAGCGGTATAATCCGATTAGCCTAGATTAGAATAATAATATAGTATGCAAAAAGGAAGAAATAATAAAAAAAAAACACACAGTAAAGGAGAGGACTGTTGAGTAGATGCTTATAGACCTAGTTCAGTGTCAAACTAACCTGTAGATAGTTCTTTATATATATATATATATATATATATATATATATATATATATATATATATATAAATATAATAAATATTTAGTATCTAATCTCTCGCACTGAAGAGGCTATGTGCAATAATCCCATTCCATATTTACCGCTTGAAGCGCGGATTTGATTTTTCCGGATCATTCTTTTGTTTTTTTTGTTTGTTGTTTGTTTGTTTTTTTATTTACCTCATGCGTGAACACCGATGTATTGCCTAATTCATCATCTATATTCACTTTTGATCTTCTATTCAGAGGTGGTAATTTCCTACATGTTTTGTATGCCAAATAGAACAGCCGAAAGTGAAGTGTGTGTGTGTGTGTGTGTGTGTGTGTGTGTGTGTGTGTGTGTGTGTGTGTGTGTGGTGTGTGGTGTGTGTGTGTGTGTGTGTGTTGTGTGTGTGTGTGTGTGTGTGTGGTGTGTGTGTGCGTGTGTGTGTTGGGGTGTTCACTTTGTGGATTTATAGTATAAGGGCCACATTTTAGATGGACATTTCTGACCTTTCATTCCTATACAGTATGACAACTACGTTAAAAGCATATTTCGAACATTTTGTGAGCCACTCGGATTCACTCTGGAGTTCGGACCCTCATCCATTCAGTCACTAGGACAGAGTGATATATAAACCGACCTGATTCGATTTTCAGTACTGTTTCAAGTGTGCACACCTTCTGGAAAGTTCCGCAATGTTCCCATTGGAGGATCGATTGGTCAGGGAATGATTTCATATGTGTGATATGTTTGAAAGTAGATCCAGGACAGCATAACAATTCATCGCTCTTCCTCTTGGCTTGCCATGTTGGGCCTCACAAAACCTGCGGAACATAAAACAATACCATACGACGTCCAAAAACAAATGAATGTCTATTCTAGTAGGAAGGTCCAGCCGTGCCACTTTCCCAATGACCAATCCGTTAAACAACAAATTCCAAAACCCGTAAGAATTAATTGTAGCTTTGTGCTTAAAGATGGTGAACTTGTGATTGGAAGTCGTTGTTGTTACCTGACTGGCTCCGCCCACAAAGCTATCTCAAGCTACATGAGGCTGGATACACTCACTGTGCTGTCTACATCAGCATGACCGATCCTTACCTGTATGTAGCTGTATAATTGGCCACACCCACCCAGCTGTCTGGATCGACTCTGCCGAATGAGCTATCTGCATCTTCTACTCACCTACCAATATAATTAAGAGCTTTAGAGTCCTCAGGCCATGTTCTAAATACTGACCAATAAGAATCAAAATTCACATTTGAACAATTAGTTTAACAAAATATTCACATATATATATATATATATATATATATATATATATATATATATATATATATAGCTTTTTGTGAGGAGATGTGAGGTAAACTATCTGACAGACTGCAATATAATTATATATATATATATATATATATATATATATATATATATATATATATATATATATATATATATATATATATATATATTATATCACATTCATTTGATATAGATAAATTCATATACAAGTTTAGAATATGTTCTTATATTGTGTGTGTGTGTGTATATATATATATATATATATATATATATATATATATATATATATATATATATATATAGTATATATAAGAAAGAATAAAAAATTATCAGAACCATCTTACGAGTGGAAAACAAGGAGCATCTTAAAGGAAAATCGGAAAGGAAGCTTTATATAAATTAACAACCTATAAAATAAATACATTCATTAATTAATTTACAATTTTTTTTAAAAATCATTGAACTCGCCCCATAAAAAATGTATTAAAAATAATAAACTCAAATTAATGTTTACCTTTAAAGTGAATATATTCAATAGTAATTTAGGGAAGTGGTCGCTCCGTGGTTATGGTGATGGACTTTGCATTAGAAGGTTGTGAGTTCCAGTCTCAGCACCACTAAGCTGCCGTTACTACACCCTCGGCCAAACCAACTGCTTTGTTGTATTAAGGCAATAATTCCGCATTACTCTGGATAAATGTGATCATTTCAAATGGGAATCTAACAGGGAATTTTTAAACGCAGAAGAAACCCTACGTTCTTCATCCACCTTTAAATGTTTGAAATTTAAGTCATAAATGTATTAATGACACGCGTAGTGAGATTTATTTAGTTCTCAGAATCTCATCTTATTTTTGTTTGTTTGTTTGTTTGTTTTACAGGTTTTGATGTTATTTCATTGGCAAATGTAATCGCACATTTAAATTATTAATGAAATTTAAATGAGTACAAAACAAATTGATGCGAATATCAAACCAACAATTATTGAGAAATTTAATAATCCTGTCTGAACAATTTGAGATCTGGAAATGGAAACGATTGATGGAAAAAAAACAGAAAACAAAACAACCAAAAAAATAAACATTTTTATTTTAATTATTATTGCATTTTTACACTCTTTTTCCCTTATGATGTGCGATTACTTTTGATTGCAGAAAAACGCCACAGATGGATTTTCTTTTTTAATTAGTGTTTTTTCATTTTATATATTTAGAATACAATTTACCCTTTAATTATTCTAGCCATGTTTGTTTGAAACTAAAAAAATATTTTAGGTGCATTTATTACTTAATGACATTCTGAATAAAATGAAAAAAAAAAAGTCAAACTTAATGGACACCAAATAAGCGCATGACCACTCCATGACAAAAGCATCTAATAAAACTGTCTGTCCCCCAAAATATAATAGAATATTTAATAAATTATATTCATCTATAGGATATGAAATGTCTTTATTTTCTCATTTATAAATCTATATTTATATTCAATAAAATATGTCACAGCTGTGTTCCAAACGAGTGCATTTATTTTACTGTGTTTTTTTAGGGTTTTTTTCCCCACTCTCTCACCCAATGATTGTATGAACTCCACACGTATCTCCTTTTACGCAAGACCCTGATGTACATTTCAGCCACATTCAACTTTAACTTCAGAATGGACACTTTTTTTTGCACACACTTACGACTGTTCGGTTTTATTTACGGGACTGATACAGTACAACGGCTCACGCGGTTCTTCATCATCATCATCATCATCATCATCGTCATCATCACAGAGACGATATTTAACACTTTAACGCCTCAGGCCATTTCCATCACTGAATGTGTACATATATACACCGGATCATGTAACCTGTGTAAAAGAAAGCGTATATGTATAAATGCAAAGTATGTAATAAAAATAAATAAAGATAAATCATACTAATGTGTCCAGTGTCTATTTTTTTTTAGTAAGGAAATACCTAATGAAAGACTTTCAATAATATTTAGTGGTATTTATATCTCTTTATTTATATCTATTTTCAGAATTCTATAAAGGCTCTTTAATACTTAAATATTATATATATATATATATATATATATATATATATATATATATATATATATATATATATAATTGACTACCCTGTTCTCACACTAGATGGCGACATGTGAACACTTTTCAGCTAAAGGTTCATCGCTGTCAAGTTGTATTACGATGAATTGTTTTGAACATATTTACGCTATACTTTTTATTTATTGTAAGTTGTTAGTTTGTAACCGATATTTTACATTCATTTCTTGTTGCTAAACGGTTTATCAAATTGCTAAAAGAATATGACGTATATGGTGTATGGAAACCAAGTCAAGGGAGAGGTGTAGCTCAGTGATTTAAGGTGCTGGGTTACTGATTGGAATGTCTAGGTTGGAGCACTGGTATCGCCAAGCTGCCACACTTGGGCCCTTGAGCAAGGCTCTTAACCCTCTGTGCTCCAGGGGTGCCGTATCATGGCTGAGCCTGCGCTCTGACCTCAGCTACCAAACAAACTGGGCTATACAAAGAAAGAATTTCACTGTGCTGTAATGTATATGTGACATTAAAGGATATTCTTCTTCCTGAGAGTCACGACGAATATAGATTAACGAGGTAGAGCAGCATCTTCCTTGAGACAGAATAAGAAAGGTGGGATATGTTTTCGCAACTGAGCTGTGTCAGAATCAAAATGTTGAGTTTGGGGGATGTTGATGTGCGGACGAAAATTTCCGTCTGCTTACTGTTACTTTTATTTTGTAATTAAATTACGTAACACCATTACATGTAACTAGTTACTTCCCAACACTGTGCATCATAATATCAGAAGCGTATCGCATTGGTAGTTGTCTATGTAGTAGTCTATGCGGCAAGATATTTACCTGGTTTCATAACCAGCAGGGGATGAGGTTTTTTTCAAAACATATTGCGCAATATCACTAGTGTTACACTGATAAGTGCGACAAGCGTGGGAATTCACGGTGATTCCTAGATCATTCATTTTTTCCAGATAACCTATAGAAGCATCCACCATCAATAGTGTTATTATGGCGAGCACTTTACTGTAATGATTTTAACTACATGTAATTAAATAAAAAATGTAACCAATTTCCCTCGTATATCGTACTTTCTCTAGATCGTGGTAGCTCATCGAAAAAAAAAACTTCTTCTTCCTCTTACGATTGCTTGTTAGGCGTCGCCACAGCGGATCGTCCTTCACACTACCCAGTCCTCTACATCTACTTCTTTCCCCCCAACTACCTGCATGTCTTCCCTCATCACAGGCATAAACCTTCTCCTTGGCCTTCCTCTTTTCCTCCTGCCTGGCACCTCCACTCTCATCATTCTTCTCCCTATGCCCCTCCTCTGCACATCAATGTAGTCTACATGAGCTGTCCCTGTAATACACAACACCACTTTCTCTAAACCCGTATAACATCGCTGGTCTCACCACAGTCCTGTAAACTTTCCCTTTCACGCACAAATCACTCCTGCATCTCTTCTCCACCCACTCCACCCTCTTTTCTTCACTTCCCTAGCACATTCTCCATTACATTGCACTGCACTGTTGACCCACAGGTACTTACTCATCCACCTTCATCACATCTTCTCCCTGCAACCGCACCACTCCTCCTGTCTTTCTCCTACTGACTTCCATTTCTCGTCTCTTCAGCGTGTACCCACACCTCTTCTCAACCTTCTCCCTAATCTCACCACAAATCACTACATCATCCGCTAACATCAGAGGCTTTTATTGATGCAATCCCACCTCCAGCATTAACCAGTCCGTCGTCCGTACATCATACTGTCTTCACACATTTTATTAAACCACTCTCGAATACGCCTCTGCTACACCTGCCTTATGCACCACAATACCACAACTCCTCGCATGGAACCCTGTACGGATTTACTCTAGATCCACAAACACACTCTGACGCTCTGTATACGTCTCGAACGATATCCTCAAAGCAAATATCGCATCCGTAGTGTTCTTTCCTGGCATGAAACCTCTTCCCTCGTCTTCTCTCAGCGTAGCTTCCACTACTCTTTCTCATAACTTCATGGCGTCATCCAAACTTCCAAAATCTACTTCAAGCTATCTTTGAGTGAAAATGCTATAGTTATAAATAGTTATATCATGTTATATATAGTTATATCATGTTATATATTAAGCTTGTTCTATAAATGTTATACATTACACTTAATAATGCTGAGGAATTTTATCCAGACATGAGAATTTTGACAGCTTTTAGGATAGCTAGAATAAACTTCGATGAAAAGGTGCAGGATATTTGTTGGCACCTTCAATAGTACAACAGGGGCAGATTGTCACAGTTCCCTCTTGCTCCTCGCTGGTCTCAGCCCTGTTTCCCAATCTCTCCCTCCATAATTGCTGCACCTCGTTTCTCTCCCTCTTTCACTCCCTATTTAAGGCTCTCCCTCTTGTTCTTCCTGGGCCGTTCTCGCGACGGCCAAGGCTCACGAAGTGAAGTTATCCCTGTGATTAATCTCTATTCTATGTTCGCAGTTCCCATCCCAAGATCCGTTACCGGCTGTTCGCGTTTCTCTAACGTCTCCGATCTCCGGACGCGAACCTGTCCGCCTCTAGTCCGGCCGCTCTCCCATGCCAATGACCTCCAGAGCATACCACGCCCCTTGGCTCCTACCCGTGCAGAGCTGTGCTCACCTCTTTGTTTGTCTCTTTGTTTCCCGTTTTTCCCTGAGTGTCTGCTTCCGTTACACAGATGTTACTCTTACATATCTGCACAGGATTTTATCCTAAAGCCACTATGAATATGTAGTTTGGATTGGGATTCCTACTTTGGGTTAAAACACGTCATTTGAAAAACCACTAGCAGCTGCTGACTGAGCAAAGTCAAGAAAAAGAAGAGCAAACACACAATCACACTAGACCCGGTGTGAAAAGAAGCAAACCGCAACGGCACACTCGGGGAGAGAAAAGAGCAAAACAAAACAAAGTGAAATGTTACTACAGACATGTCTGGTCCTTGTTCTAGTCATTTGTAGGCGTCACAAAAGTCTAAATCAAATATTGAGGAAGTTATCAAGAGAAACATTGAAGAATTATTGCCAAAATCTGACTCGATCGTCTGCTGGTCACACTGATTCCTCAAAGTGAGTGTGATGGTGTGATTCACACATTCGATATGATTGGGAATATCGCAACCACTTACAAACTTCAAGACAAAGACTTTTATATTCGTGGCATTTATTAGACACCCTGTTCTACAGAGATTTACATTTATATCATCTAACTGTGCTGGTATGGAGTTAAGGGCCTCGTTCAAGGGTCCAAAGTGGCTGTTTGGTGCAACTTGGATATGAATTTTAACACCAGATCCAAAGTCCAATGCCTTATTCCAATGCCATCACCAGAATTCTAGCACCTCCAGTGGACAAAAAATACAAAACCAAAAGAAAGAAAGCAATTAAAAAAACAGAAAAAAAAAGCTACAAAAAATTCCAAACTACAAACATACGTTTTATAAGCGAAACACAAAGGTTGTAATGATATATTACTTTCTGCCGACAAAATAAGAGCATGAAGTCATTTTGTAAAACAGCAGCTGTCACATGTTTCTTCTAAAGCATAGGAGCCCATTCATTCATTCATTAATTTATTCATTCATCTTCTTCTACCGCTTTACTCTTGCTCAAGGGTCTACATTTGGGAACTCGTGAGCCTGATGAGCCTATTGTGTTAACCACTGACGTTCCACTTCCACTTCGACTCACAGACCATTGTGGTAAACCAGCACAGTGTCATTTCAGTTGAGTGCACATTTCACATTTTTCTTGTTTTTCTCAGTATACATACAGTGCCTCTAACTAAATTTATGTATCCCTGTTTATATTTGGTGAACCTGCGAACGCATCAAGGATATATGCAGTGTTGGGGAGTGACTAATTACATGTAGCCTTACGTAATTATGTACATTCAAAATAAATGTAACAATAATTTGTTACAAGGGGCACGGTGGCTTAGTGGCTAGCATGTTCGCCTCACACCGCCAAGGGTCCGGGTTCGATTCCCGTCTCGGACATGTGTGTGTGGATTTTGCATGTTCTCCCCGTGCCTCAGGGGGTTTTTCTCCGAGTTCTCCAGTTTCCCCCCGGTCCAAAAACGTGCACGGTAGGTTGATTGGCACCTTGGAAAATTGTCCCTAGTGTATGAATGTGTGTGTGAATGTGTGTGTGTGTACCCTGTGATGGTTTGACATTCCATCCAGGGTGTATCCTGCCTTAATGCCCATAGACTCCTGAGATAGGCACAGACTCCCCGTGACCAGAGGGAAAATCGGATAAAGCCGTAGAAGATGAATGAATGAATGAATGAATAATTCGTTACAGTTGCCAGTGTGTCCTGTCATAGCTATGCAAATATTTGTTTCTAAAACAATGTTAAATAGATTTTGTTATTATGAAGTCTGTTGTGCTTCTAAATTAAATGAACATAAACTTAATTCATCGGATATAGTGGTAGAAGATGAATGAATGAATGAAACTTAATTCAAGTGATGAAATATTTTGAAATTCTAACAGTAAACAAGAATTGAGTACTATAAGGTATTTTATATATATATATATATATATATATGTATATAATTATTATTAGCATAATTATTAGGCAAATAAGTATTTTGACCACATGTTATGCATGTTGTTGTACTCCAAGCTGCATAGGCTCGAAAGCCTACTACCAATGAAGTACATCAGCTGATGTGCATGTGTGTAATGAGAAGGGGTGTGGTCTAATGACATCAACACCCTATATCAGGTGTGCATAATTGTTAGGCAACTTCCCTTCCTTTGGCAAAATGGGCCAGAAGAGAGATTTGATGGGCTCTGAAAAGTCTACAATGGTGAGATTTCTTGCAGAGGGAAACAGCAGCACTGAAATTGCCAATCTTTTGAAGCGGGATCACAGAACAATCAATCGTTACATGGCAAATGAAATGAATTGTTGTGAACATTTTATCTGCATGTATTTATATTCCAAATCCTCAGTCATGTCTTTCAAACAATGATTCCTGAAGTCCAAGTTCTCCATGTTGTAATCCTTTGTGGTAATCCAGATATTTCAGGCCAGGCTGAATAAGATTCAAGTCTATTTGTTTGGTCCACAATAGTAAACAACACAACACTGCTTTTGAATTTAGCAGATTTTTCTTTTTTAAAAGTGTCCTGTTTGTTAAAGGATACAACACACAAATCATGCATACTGAGAAACCAAAAGCCACATAATATGTTGCAAAATTGAGTTATTTCAGTGTCCTGAAGTCAAGAAGAAGAAAATTCTAAAAGCATTATCAAAAGCAACACATTAAAAAAATGGCCAAAAGGTCACACAGTGAAGATAAACTTGTAAGAATGCATTCTGTAGCATCATGACATCGTGTTTAGGCTCTTGAGCTCTTCCAGACAGATAGGCCCCGCCACCATTGCCCCTTCCTCATCACAACTCTTGTGCCTAGCCACACCTCCGCATTGGATCGATTTGACCGACATCTTCGTGAGTCCCGAGCTGTTCGTCGCGATCGTAGAACGTCGTCCTGACGTGGATGAGTGGTCCGAGTAGGTTCCTTCGAACAGCCTGGCCATGAAGCCGAAGCCGGTGCGGCGGATGTGCGAGCTGCCGGCGAACACGTAAAGCAAAGGGTTCACGCTGCTGCTCAGGAAGGCAAACGCTGTCACGTTGGGCCGAGCAGAAAGTGCTTTGAGGTAAAGACTGGAGCGGCCCTGCAGCAGACCGATCACCTGGATTAAAAAAAACAGAGGTTTGAGATAAGATTGCTATTTTGTTTTGCAATAATAATAATAATAATAAAATAGACCTCCAGCACCTTAAACTACTGATAGCCTTAGACCTCCAGCACCTTAGACCACCAGCACCTTAAACTACTGATCACCTTAGACTACCAGCACCTTAAAGTACTGATCACCTTAGACCACCAGCACCTTAAAGTACTGATCACCTTAGACCACCAGCACCTTAAAGTACTGATCACCTTAGACCACCAGCACCTTAGACCTCCAGCACCTTAAACTACTGATCACCTTAGATCACTGATTAACCTTATTTCTACTGAGGAGACTAAGGTTATTTGGCGTTCAGGGAGCCCTACTTCCTTTTTTTGACTCAGTAGTTGCTTCACCCATATTCTATGCTGTGATTCGCTGGAGCAGTAGCATCTCTACTGCAGACAGGAAGAGACTAGACAAGTTGGTAAGTTCTGGAGATTCCCCTGGACTCTGTACATGAGGTGGGAGAAAGGAGGATGCTAGCTGTTACATCCTACAAGTCTGAAAGAATGATACAGAAAGTCTTTTCATCTTGCTGCTATTAGACTTTACAATCAGAACTTCTCCCAGTGAACTAGTCACTGTATTACGACTATTAATTCTGTTTCTTTAACTGTGCAATAAAAGATAGTCATGTTTCTGTGAATTAGCAACTGTTATATTACCCATGCACAATTTTTCTTTTTGCTATATTTTATTCTATCTGCTGTAACGTTCAAATTTCCCTACTGTCGGAGGAAAAAAAGTGTATCTTATCTTATGTTGCTGTTTGATAGTGTTATCATATATTGTCAGGATGCAAGCTGGGAGCGTCAAAATGCAGGACGGAAGCAGTGAGTAAAGTTCTTAAAGTCTTTAATTAAAACTAGAGAGCAGGTCAGAGGAGAGTTCAGAAGAAGAACGGAAAAAGGAGGGGGGAAAAAGTCCAAAAGAAGCAAAGAAAAAACAAGATCCAAAAACAGGGTAAAATACAAATCAAACAGAGTCCAAACCTCTTCCACAAACTTTTGGCACAGAATTAGAGGCACCAAACCAATAACCCAGCAATGTGAAGAAAGTGCACGTATATGTGTTTTCAGATCAGTCCTGATTAATGGGGATGTACTTTTAAAACGCAAAGGATGTGTTACAGAGACATTTTGAGAATATGTTCGCAATTTCACCCCGTTTTAGCTTTAACTTGACTTAAAATCTTGAGCCTTGAGTCATTCATTCATTCATTCATTTATCCAATCTTCCTTTGGATCGCGGGGAGCCTGTGCCTATCTCACGCGTCTAGGGGCATCAAGTCTTGAGTTGTTATTTCTAATTTAACCAAAAAAACCAAGGAAGCCATTTATATATATATATATATATATATATATATATATATATATATATATATATATATATATACATATACATACTTAGGACATCAAGGCAGGACACCCTATATGGAGTGCCAACCCATCGCACACACTGACATTCACACACTAGGGACAATTTTCCACCTTGCCAATCAACCTACCTTGCTTTTGGACATGGGGGAAACTGGAGAACCTGGAGAAAAACCCCTGAGGCACGGGGAGAACATGCAGACTTGACACACAAATGGCAGAGGTGGGAAACAAACCCCCAACCCTGGAGGTGTGGGGCGAACATGCTAACCAATAATCCACCGTGCCTCCCTATTATTTATTTATATAGAATTATTAGTAGATTTGCTATACTTATATTATTGAGTAAGTGACCAATATTTCATAAGTACATTGTTTTATAGTCGCTAAACGGTTGCTCAAGCTTGACTTTGTCACTACGGAGACTGACTCGTGTCCTGAGTCACATAGAATATAGATTAACATGGCAGGGGTAGAGCTGTAACAGAATAGGAAACGAACATCTAGGATTTTTTTTACACTACAAAGGCGTGTGTTTATAAAAGGGTCATGCATTAGAAAGTCGCTTAAGTAAGCTGATGATTCGCTGTTTCTCTCTGAATAAAAAGATAAAATAGAAAATCATATATTATACTTCATTGAATCGAATTGTGTTAAATTCCATTTTGGATCTTCACCAGTACCTGTAAGATGTTGATGAGATGGTAGGGCAGCCAGAAGACAGCGAAGGCCAGGATGATGAGGAGGATGAGGAAGCTGCCCTTTACACGTCCGCGAAACATGGCGCTGCGCAGACGGCAGATGACAGAGCTGTAGCACAACACGATGAAGGTGAACGGAACCAGGAAAGCCAGCAGCGTCTCTACAAGGTACTGGAAGAGCTCATGTTTCACGCTGTTCCAGTGGTAAGGAACACAGAGGTAGATGGAAATGTTCTTCTGCAGGTAGGGCTGCAGGTTGCTATTAAAAAGGGAGAGAGATGGATGGAAAAATAGTTAAAGTATAATTGGGATCATGGCTTGATTCACTGATTCATCAGAACTGAACGAAGTCTCAGAGACGTGTAGGAACTTGATAATAACCCAAACACCCGCGTGTTGTAAATACCACCAGACACGGCAGTCAATGACATGCTTGTGTGTCATCAGCTATGCCGGATTTCAGAAAAGTGATTATTATAATTATGCATTATTAATTTCCTCTGTAACAAAAGTATTACTGCATTGAATTATTGCAGTGTGCATTCAAGTGAACAGTTACTGTAATAAACTCATTATTGAGGGAATTGTCATGTATGGACATTTTCAATCTGGTTTCTCTTTGCTCTCTACCTCATGAAGTCTTATAGAGTTTTCCCCCCTCAATCCTGTCAATAGTGACTCATTCCTGAATGGGTCTTGCCGACTCAGCATGGCTTTTTTATTTAATGGTTTATTCCGTCAAAAATGAAATGATGGTACTTTTTCCCGTATAGCAATAAAGCCACTTGTTTCTGCCGATATTATTGAACTGGACAACCACTGGGCCTACAGCTAGAAATGAAATGATCGATAGAAAGCAAGTTGAAAGTTGAAAGTTGAAAGTCTATACAGTATATGACAAAACAATATTGAAAAATATATTTCATAAGCAACTTTAAAACAAAGAGTTATCCCTGTGCTTTATTTTTGTTTTGATTACAGATTACAAATGACCCTATTCTAAAGAAAGGTTAATGAGCTGCATCCAAATTAGTCTGTCCAGGGCGAATGTTTTCATGGGTCTAAGGCTGTTGCGACACCGGATTTTGATTTTGAGAAACGATTGTGAAAGGCGGTGCTGCAATCGGTGACTCAAGGCTAGCTCTGTCGTAATAAATAAGAGGTTAGGACACCACTCTAAATCCGAAAGTTCATTCTCAACCCTTTAAAAGAGACGAAACCTCCCCTGTTATCCCAGTATTATCCCTGTATACAGGTACGAACCTGCGGTAGAAAGGCATGGGCAATGCCAGGAAGAAAGCCAGGATCCAGATCACCATCATGATGATGTACAGAGTCCTCTTCTTTCTCAGCCTCTGAGACAGGAAAGGCCTAATGACCGCTAGCCAGCGGTCCAGGCTCATCAAGCAGATCAGATAAATAGATACATACATGTTGACGCAGCAGAGATAGTGAATGGTTTTGCACATCCCGGCGCCGAACTCCCAGCCCTTCCCTCCAGCCAGCAGGCGCAGGAAAAAGGGGGCACTCAGGAGCACCAGAGCGTCAGCCACAGCCAGATTCAGGACCAGGAGGCATGTAACGGAGCGGCGACGGACGCGACAGAGCACCGTCCACACCACAAAGAGATTCCCAGGAAAGCCAAGGAGGAAGGCAAGCACCAGGATGGCGATCCCAGTCTGATGGGACGACGAGGAAGCAGCTGAGGGAGCCGGTCTGGAGGAAGTTGCGTTGGAGATTAACGGAAGAGGGCTGATGTTTACGTCGGCCATTAGAGTGGACTCCAGTCAAGATGTTCGAGAGATGGAAAGTTTACCTGTGGTTTGTTCACTAAGGCTTTTTTGGGGAAAGAAAACAAGACCCGATTAAGAAAGAGCATGTGACTAATCACACGCCGATTTCTCAATTTAGGTCTTTGTGAAATTCAATTGCACTGGCTTATTACGTACATCCTTTGGACAGGATGTGTGTTTTTTGTGAAAGCCAGTATTTTACGTTTCATTCATTATGAATAGATTTTAATTTTGGCTCAGTCATTAACATCTGATCACACATTTTTATCTGTTCTAAAAGTACCTTCAATTAATAAGTGTTTAATACTCTAATCAATACGCGCATGGACAAATATGGATGCTTTGTGCAAATATACGTTAGTTATTAGTGAAACCAAACGCAACATAGCGCATGAAGACAAAATATTGTAAAACATGTTGTAAAGAAATGATGGTGCTATAAATCAACAGGTCAACAAAAGGGTACATTTTTTTTCTTTTTCTGTTTTAGTTTTTGCTGTGATTGTTTTAGTAAAATAAATGTTTTTAAATGTTTTTTTATGTGAGTAAAAAATGTGTTTTATGTTGAATTGTAATTTTGCCTCATGTTTTTGGTCAAAAAATGGTTAATGCTTAAATACGTTTATAATAGAGTCTAAGTACGATATTAGTATATATATATATATATATATATAGTCATATATATATGTGTGTATATATATCTATATATATTGGTAATAATATTATATATATATATATATATATATATATATATAGATATTATATATATATATATATATATATATATATATATATGTCTATATGTGTGTGTGTGTGTGTGTGTATCGATATTTTGTGTGTACTCAAAATTCAAGTTGATATTCGTTTGAGTATGTTTATATATTTATTTATTCATTATTATTTTATTATTTATTCTTATTTATTTTTATATTTTATTTTACTTTATTATTTAGATATTATAAGTTTTTTATTATTCCTTATTCGTATTTTTATATATTACTTTATTTATTTATTATAGTTATAAATAACATACAATATATATAGAATATAATATAATATATATTTTAGATATATATATATATAGATATATATATAGATATATATATATATATATATAATATATATAATATAAACAATATAAACATACTCAAAATTCAAGTTGATATAAAGTATATACATTATTTGAGTTATATTTGAATGCACGGTACATCAATTAGCTTAGCTTTCATAAGAACTAGTGATGGTTTCTGAAGAAAATCAGCAGGATCAGAGGATCAGACCAGATAAGACCTGCTGCCTTTTTGTCAGTGATGCTGCTCTCCATCTTTCTCACTCACTTTGATGCAAAACCACATTTCTGCATGTTTCCGAACACTGATGTGATGTGGAGTCTCAGATTTGAACTTTATAGGGCAGTAGACGTCTGAACAAGTTGGAATTTCATTTTACTGAATTATTGAGAAAAGGTCTCAAAATTATTCCAATCCAACATACAGGGTCATAAAACATATAGGGGTTATCCGTTTGTTTTTTTATATTAAGACAGGAAGTCACTAAAGCTTTTTCAAAAGACGATTCAGAGAAAAGTAAAAATCATGTACAGTATAAATAAAAAAAAAAAAATATAAATAATATATATATATATATATATATATATATATATTAGAGAAAGGTGTCTCTTCATGAAATGTGGGAGTTTAATTATTGGATTTCAGTCTAAATATTGATTTGACAAGAAAAAAATTAACATTAACACACAAAGAAATCTTACCTCAAGTAGCACGCTGCTTGAATGGGGACAAACACGACTGTCTGAGAAATAATCTGTGTGTGTGTGTGTGTGTGTGTGTGTGTGTGTGTGTGTGTGTGTGTGTGTGTGTGTGTGTGTGTGTGTGTGTGTGCGTGTGCGTACATGTGCCAAAGAAGGTGGAATGTAGAGTGAGACACACGAGGAAGAGGAACTGATTTTTTAGTGCAACATGCTGTCATACACACACACACACACACACACACACACACACACACACACACACACACACACACAGTGCCATATCAGCATCCTTGCCATACTGAAAATAAGGAAGCACTTAATTGTCTATCTGGCCTTGTACAGTAGAGCCCAGTCCAGAACGTCCATAGTTTAACACTGGACTGTAACTGCTTCCATCGTGAGTAAAACGGTGTTATTGGATCAGATCCTGCGAGACCTCAGGAAACACACACCACAACATCACACCTCACCATGGTCTGATTGGAGATAGCGTCTAGGAAATGTATCATTTAACATGCGATGCTATCGAGAGGTTCTCGTTTCATATCTCGTTTTTTTTTACGTCTATCGAGCAACGAAACACAAAACCACCAAACAGCTCACAAATTCATACACGTTCACCTACAGCAGTGTTTCACTCTCACACAGAGGGGAAATCCAGAACCAAACACAGCACAACATTACACAGGGAACCCAGGAATCAAGTCTTTCTTTCTGTTGTCTGTTTTTCTTGTTTTCTTAATGAACACTTAATTTCTCACATTTTCACACAAAAAAAGGGAATACAAGGGTTTTTTAACCTCTTTCTTTTTTCTTTTTTCTCACATTTCCTTTATTTTCTACTTTCTTTCTTTCATTCCCTTTGTTTCATTCACTTCTCACATATTATTTCTTTTCTTTCTTTCTTTTTTCCTTCTTTCTTTACAAGTTCACTCTTACTTTCTCCTTCTTTTCATTTTCATTTCATTTATATGACATTTTCGTTTGATTTTTCTTTCTTTCTTTCCACTTTCTCTCACAGTTCTTTCTTTCTTTCTTTCCATTTTGTTTCTTACATTTTACACTTACTGTCTGACACTTTCTTTGTTTGTTTTTGTCTTTACACTCTAACCTTTTCTTTCTTTCTTTCTTGTTTCTCACATTTCCTTTATTTTCTACTTCCTTTCTTTCATTCCCTTTATTTAATTCACTTCTCAAATATTCTGTCTTTCTTTCTTTCTTTACAAATTCACTCTTACATTCCCCTTCTTTTCATTGTCATTTCATTTCTATGACATCTTGTTTGCTTGTTTGATTTTTCTTTCTTTCCACTTTCTCTGACATTTTATTTATTTCTTTCTTTCAATTTTCTTTCTTACATTTGACACTTACTGTCTGACACTTTCTTATCTGGTACCCTAATCTGGTAGATCCCCTCTGAAAAGTCCACTCTTATTGATCTTATGGATCCCTTAAGTGAACGTATAATTTATTCAAGGAAAATGCATTGCAATATGTCACATATTCATATATCCATATGTCCACATATCTCTGTGTATTTGGGGGGGCTTGAGAGGGTACATGCTTCCAGTGAAAAAGGATTGCACGCCTAGGCAGTAGAGTGATGAAGGCTTCTGAACAATTGCATGTAAAATCAGAGCGTGTGACCCCCCGGGGAATATGCTTTTTTCCACTCTACCCAGTCGACATACTTTCCCGGAATAGGGGGGAGACGTTTGAGGATGACGGGGAGAATTTACATTTACATAGATTTTTTTACCCCTTGTGTTTCCCATTTCTCCCACTAGATGTCGTCAGAGTGTCTCAGAGTCTCAGAGTCTCAGAGTCTCAATAGTTTTTTTTGAGACTTTCTCCCAGGCACGTTAGCTTTTAGCACGTTTGCCTCACACCACCAGTGTCCGGGTTCGATTCCCGTCTCAGCCATGGGTTTGTGGAGTTTGTGTGTTCTCCCCGTGCCTCAGGGGGTTTTTCTCCGGGTTCTCCGGTTTCCTCCTGGTCCAAAAACATGCAGATCAGGTTTAAAAAGTATTATTAGTTTGGCCATTTCTATAGACATTCGAGCAATTTGATCCCCGGTATCGCCAAGCGACCACTCTTGGGTCTTTGAGCAAGGTCCCTTAACGTCTGTATCATGGCTGACACTTGCTGATAGTTTTTTTTTCCATTTTTCAGGACATGAGTTCATAAGTTATAGACTGCTGTCATCTGGATGTTTATACTTTTTTTACTGGGCGGCTCTTATGCAGAACGTCCCCTGGGTTTCTTCTAATCCCTGAAGCAAATATTTTCATCCAAATATTTACTGGGGTCTATGAAGTGACTACAGCTTGGTACCAATCTGGCAAGGGGATGACATGAAGATGTCCACTGGGCCTACCTGTTCTTTCATAGTGTACATTTCGTTCTTTCAATCTTCCTTCCTTTCTTTTTGCTGACACTCACGATTTCCTTACTCGGTTTTGTAATTCTGACGTGAATTTATGACAGTTGTTTACTTCCTCTTCTCTCTATGTTGCGCACACACACACACACACACACACACACACACACACACACACACACACACACACACACACACACATGCTGAAATATTTCACTTCCTGTACAAACGCTCACTCAACACATCCATGGTTCTGCCCAGACTCGCACCAGTTGCAAAACAATACATCTGTGCTTTTTTTTTTTTTTTTTTTTTTACTTTTTTTCCCCCGATATGAAACGCACACACTGCAGTAGGAATCGCTGCTACATCGACAGTTAACAATTTATCATATGCTAATAAATATGCCTTTGTATTGGGATGCATTATTTTACAAATATTTAAGCCGTTTTTTATATATTATTTGTAGATGCACTATAATTTAATTATTTCACAGGAGACCATTATTTTAGATTGATTTCTCCTCGTTTCTCAAGGCCGTTTGAGTTTGAGACCCCTTTATAGAATATTGAATATAGAATATTGGCAGCCAATATCATTTGTGTATTTGTGTGTGTGTGTGTGTGTCAGAGGTGGGAATACAAATGCTTTATTACTGTACTTAAGTAGATGTGTTTCTGGTATCAGTGCGTTACTGCACTATTTATTTTTCGGACAACTTTTTACTTTCAAATTAAATTAAATTTTAAATTAACAAATATAAAAAGGAGACATTAAAACGAGACTCGAGGGAACCCATCTCAGTTTAATCCATCAAACATCATTTATAAAGATTTTAATATGATTTATAAAGTCAAATATAAGAAAGTGCACAAAAATGATCCTTCAGCTGGAGATTTTAATGATTCAATCTCAAAAACATGTAACAGTTACAGACTCCCACCACGTGATCTGACAGGACCAAAAAAAAAAAATCAATAATTTAAATTAAATAATACAATTATATAAACTTTCTTTTTTAATCTTTATAAATTTCTCAAACCCTCATTAAAATGAACTGCCATTAGTCCTTTCCTTTATAAAACACTGAGGTTACACAGTAAGGTTAGATTACCAGCACACAATGTTTTGGCCACGCCCCCTAACACCGTATATGTTGGGTGTCATTTGGTTATTAATTACTAATATAAAATTATTATTATTATTATTATTATTATTATTAAAATAAATTCTTATTTTGGGATATTTCTTTTCATCTCATTACTCCTGTAAAATTAGGTACAAAAATGAAAATATGTATATTTACTTTATGGACAAAAATTCTGTGAATGAAAAATGGGCGTGTCCAACAACAATCCAAAACGTATGATTTAAACAGCAACACTTGGAATATTGTATATAGAATATTTACATTTTATCCATACACTCGCTGGAATATGAATAGCTGTACACCTGTTTATTCCTGCCTTTATCAGCCAATCACGTAACAGCAACTCAAATGATTACGCTTTACAACCACACTGAGCAGAAAAACACCTCGATATGTCTTGAAACTAAAATGATCTTTTCCATCATCATCTGTCCAGGTGTTCCTGTTAAACTGGCCTGTGTGTTTGCATGCTCAAGCATTATACACCAATTAAGAGTGCCAGATTCCATTTTTAATCATTTTGTCCCGCAAACTTTGAATCGCTTTAACAGGTTTTTTGGGGTATTTCAGATTTGATACTGCTGTACATTCACATCATTTGACTGATCTCATTAATACAACTAAGCAGTTATGGAGTTAAGGGCCTTGCTCAGGGGCCCAGGTGTGATATCAGTGTGGTTGGGGTTTGGCTTTGGATTAAAGTCCAATGTTTTGAATCTTATATTTCAGCTTTGAAATCGACCATTTTGGACTGAAACACATTCCTGGAGACTACCAGGATATCGCCAACATGTGTGAGGATGGAAAGAAAGCATTTTGTCGCCATCTGATGGACTGAGACATGATGTGCAAGAGATCACATAAATTTCCCAAGCGAGGAAGTATGAGATCAGTGTGAGGCTTTCATGTGCTTTGGAAAGTTTTTTCCACCTCCCCATCCTAAAACAGAGTCCTGAAGCTTTCCCACTCTCACTGCTTCCCATTTTGTATTCGCGGCGTTTTGATGTTAACACTGTTGTTTATGCTTGCTGTGGATTCCGACTCCTTATCGCGCAGACCATCGTTCTCTCCCACGTCGCTCTTCTGGTTCTTTAAATTGCGGGATGCAGAGTCGCGTCCTGCGGCCTCGAAGAGACGCGCCATGAAGGCCAGACCGGCCCGGCGCATGTACGCCTTTCCGGCAAACACATACAGGACAGGGTTGATGCAGCTGCTGATGAAGGCCACTGCGGCAGTGGTGGGTCTCATCAGTGTCCTGATTTTATGTCTGAGAGGATGGAAAGCAAGAACATTTAGCCTATTAACTTTATATATATATAAAGTTATATAGATCCATCCATATGTCCATGCATCAAATCTTATGCATCCATGGATAGATGGATGGATGCATAGATAGGTAAGATTGGTTGGATGGATGGATGGATAAGTAGATAGATGGATAGATACAATATATAGATAGATCGAATAATAGATTACAATGGATGGAAGGTTGGGTGCAAAAGATTTGTCTATCCATCCATTGGTGTATGGTTGGATGGATGGATAGGTGGATGGATGATGGATGGATGGACTGATGGTATAGGATGATGGATGGATAGATGGACTGATGTATAGGTAAGAGTGGATGGATGGATGGATGGATGGATGGATGGATGATAATGGATGGATATAAGATTGGATATAAGGATATGTCTGATGTATAGGTAAGATTTTGGATGGATAGATGGATGGATGGATGGATGGATGGATGGATGGATAGGTGGATGGATGGACTGATGTATGGGTAAGAGTGGATGGATGGATGGATGGATAGATGGATGGATGGATGGATAAGATTGGATATAAAGATATGTCAGATTTTATTGATGGATAGATGGATGGATAGATGAATGGATGGCTAAGATTGGATATAAGGATATGTCAGATTTTATTGCTGGATGGATGGATAGGTAAGATTGGATGGATGGATTAGGATGGATTGGTAGATCTTATCAGGGTGGGGATATGTCCCAAAATTAAAAAATGTGAACAAAGAAGGCAAAACACATGTTGCATTTTATGAGTATGTGAGTGCAGCTTACATGTCAACATACGGAGTCACAAGCAAACCTTCGGAAACCTGCGCATAATGAGGTAGAGAACAGGTTTTATTCGATTAGGAATTATATAAAACAAAACCAAGAGAAACACACACACACACACACACACACCTGCAGCATGTTGACAACGTGGTACGGCAGCCAGAAGAGCGCGAATGTGAAGACGATCAACAGAATGAGTTTCTCGCTGCGAATGCGTCTCTGGAAGCGTGTGCGGCGGATCCTGAAAAGAACCCGCCCATAACTGAGCAGGATCAAGCCGTATGGCAGAAAGAAACCCAGGATCGTCTCCATGGAGTACTGCATCACTGCCTTCAACACACACACACACTTAATAAATGAATGAACACTTTACAGCAGTGCTTCTCAACTATTTTCTGTTACACCCCCCTTAGGAAGACGTTTTACCTGTACCTGTCAAAAGCATTCCCGGGGTTACAGGCGCCCCCCTCCCTGGCATTGTGCACTGCCTTACAGGTATATACTCGAATCTGGGATCATCAGTGACTAATAATATATCAGTAACTTTATCTGTTTTTCATTTCGATTTACAACATTTGGCAGAAACCCTTATCCTTGTGTCGTTTAATGATTAGGGACCTTCCTTTGTAAGGAACAGAGAACTCTTGGTGGTGCATGTATTCAAACTCAAATTTCCACAAAGTCTAGCGTAACATTGTTAGGCATACGTGTGACAAAAAAAGTTGTTGGATCAATCTTTAAAATGATAATGTTTGTGTGTAAACTCACATATTTATGCTTAGGGTGCAGACAGTCGCACAAAGTAACGTTCCCTGAACTGATGGTCTTTCTAAAGACCAGGACAGGAACAGCCAGCGCGAGAGCCAGAACCCAGGTGACCAGAAGAGCCCGGCGAAGAGCCTTGGGCGTGCTGAAAGTGGCAAGATGCTGCGGCCACACCACGGCCACCATCCTGTGCAGGCTCATCAGCGTGATCAGGAAGATGGAGGCGTACATGTTGGCGCAGCAAAAGTAGTATAGGACCTTGCACATAGCGGACCCAAATTCCCAGGTCCTCTGGAAGAGGTAGATGACGAAAAATGGTGTGAGCAACATGAGCATGCCATCGGCGCAGGCCAGGTTGAGGATGAGCTTGGTGGTCACCGAGCGTCGTTTCGTCTGCGTCAAGATGCTCCAGATGACGAAGCCGTTGCCTGGAATGCCGAGGAGGAAGGCGACAGAGAGGATCACAGCTCCTGCTCTGGTTCCTGGGATGCTGGTCAGGATGTTTGTGGTGTTTGCTGACGTGACAGATTCCAAGGTGGGTCCTGGTGTGACGTTTGCCATGTTGATGATGAACGTCTAGGAAAAAAAACACAAGGCAAATCATAACTCACAGAGCTTCACAAAATAATCACTGCTCACCGGTTAGACATCTGAACAGCCTTAGAAATAATTGGCCTCATAACATCTTTCCAGAAATTCGTTATTATAAACGTCATTATAAAGGCAAATGGTGACTCAGTGTGGAAGTATGTTAAATCTGTCCACAAACTTTTGAGCCAAGCCCTTGTTGTATAACTTGACCCACAACCATTTCTCAGAAGGAATGCTTCTCCTTAATCATTCCTTTGAGCATCACATTTGTTGTCCCCATACAACTGGTTCAATCACATTAAACACCTTTGGCATGGATTGGAACATCATCGCAGGTCTCCTCACATCATCTTTCTCAGTATCTGATTTTGCTAATCAGAAAATAAGGTAAGAAACCCGTTCCTGAGGTAAGAAACCCATACTTGAAGTAAGAAGCTCTGTATATAAGGTAAGAAACTGATACCTGAGGTAAGAAGCTCTGTATTTGAGGTAAGAAGCTCTGTATAAGAGGTAAGAAACCCATACCTGAGGTAAGAAATCCTATATCTGAGGTAAGAAACCCATACCTGAGGTAAGAACCCCTATATCTGAGGTAAGAACCCCTATATCTGAGGTAAGAACCCCTATATCTGAGGTAAGAACAGCTATATCTGAGGTAAGAACCCCTATATCTGAGGTAAGAACCCCTATATCTGAGGTAAGAAGCTCATATCTGAGGTAAGAAACCCATACCTGAGGTAAGAAACCCATACCTGAGTTAAGAAGCTCTGTATCTGAGGAAAGAAGCCCATACCTGAGGTAAGAAACTCATACCTGAGGTAAGAAACCCATACCTGAGGTAAGAACCCCTATATCTGAGGAAATAAGCCCTATGTCTGAGGTAAGAAGCCTTATATCTGAGGTAAGAAGCTCTGTATCTGAGGTAAAAAAAAAAGCCATACCTGAGGAAAGAAGCCCTATATATGAGGTAAGAAGCTCTGTATCTGAGGAAAGAAGCCCTATATCTGAGGTAAGAAACACATACCTGAGGTAAGAATCCCTATATCTGAGGAAATAAGTCCTATATATGAGGTAAGAAGCTCTATATCTGAGGTCAGAAACCCCATATTTGAGGTAAGAAGCTCTATATCTGAGTTAAAAAGCCCAAACCTGAGGTAGGAAGTTCTGTATCTGAATTTATGGATCTGATTCATTGCAATTCAATGGATCGCCACAAATTCTGAAGGAACATCTAGGAAGAGTGAAGGTAATTAAAATGGAGCAAATGGAAAATGAATGTGGAATTTGCTATTCAAAATCAATCCCATGGTCCGGTGTCCACAAAGATGCTAATGCTAATTGAATTGATTACCGAAATGTTCCACCATGGCTTTAGAGATAAACCTTCAGCCAGCAAGGGAGAGACTTTCTAATTCACCACAGACACTAAAAGATAAAGGCTTTGTGGCATGTTTCACAATCACCAAAACATCGGAGACACAAGCAGATATTATGTCTGAGATGCCGGCTAACAATTAGCGGTTAGCCGTCTGTCTCTCGAGGCGGAAGTCCATTAGTTCCATTGACCCAACATAAAAAAAAACCCACAGCTCATTTGCCTAAAAGCAATCACGAAAGACCACCAGACTCCTGAAGGACCAACACAAAAACCTTTCTGGGATCACTCAGGACTCGCACTTTTGTGAAAACAAGCCATGTTTTTAAGAAAGTGCCATTACTGATTACTTCAGACATTCGGACATGTTGCTAATCTATGGAAATCTTACAGGGTTTAAATAAAATTGTATCCAGATAACAAATGTACACAAGTAAAAACTACAAAGATGGTTTGTTTGTAAGCAGTTTTCCTGAAACCCTAATGTTGCATTTACATTTATCTCTCAATGACCTGCATTTACCTCAGTAACTGAGGGTTGAGGGCTTTGCTTAGGGGCCAAGCAGTGGCAGCTTGGTGGTGTTGGGATATCCTTCTGATCACAAGTCCAGCATCTTAACCACTACCAACTACCACATGTAGCTTACGTGAAGGAAAGCATCCTTTATATGAAAGGTATCAAAAGTTTCTAGTGTAATGGTTCTAAATGGTGCTTTTCTAACCACATCTGTGATTTCATCATCAGCAAGTTCGAACAAGTTCGAAAATTCTGCATAAAATGGTGCAAATTTGCCATACGTTGATGATGCAAAAAGGCGTGTGAGGTGTTTAGAGCGGCACGCATGCTTTAAGAGCACAAGAATATCACTGTAAAACAATGAGGGATGAGGAAGAACTTCGACAAGCTCAACCCCCAGCCCCTTGTGCATGATGAACGGCAGAGAAATATCCACATGATCTCACTTCCGCACCCATCCAACTCGCCAGCTTTGGCTCCTGTAGACTCCGCCCTCTTCCCGAAGATGAATATACAGCTCTTTTGACAACATTGCGGAGAACCGCAGAAGCTTGACCTGCTTGACATGTTTTGGAAAAAAAAGACTTCCAGGACACAGCAGGGACACTGGGAGTGCTGCATTGCTGTGCAAGTGCACTATTTTGAAGGTGATAGAGCGAAAAGATCATTTTAAACACATTACAGAGATGTCTGGGGTCAGCCATAAGACGGCACCACTGGAGTTCAGAGGGTTAAGAGTGTCAACTTGGCAATAGTGTGGCTGGAATCCCTTCTGACCAGTAATCTAGAGCCTTATCCACTGGAAGTGACTTGTTAGAAAAGAGGTCAAGTTAGTGAAACTTACCTCCGGATGAGGCAGTACGGGGTTCATTCTTTCTAGTGAGGTAATTCAGATGCCTCTTTTCATCCTCTCAGACACATATGGCTTACACGCTATCACTAGCCACATCATTTCCAATTTCGTCTGATGTTTTGAAGTTTAGTAGTGTAAAGAGGAATGTTTGATACTCCCTGTTCATTTACGCCAGGCATGTCCAAAGTTGTGTCCAAAGTTGTGGCCTGTGTTCTAGTTTCCCCAGCCTCTGTCATAAAATGAATATGTGACCTGCCAGCATTGTTGACCACAGTATGGCAGAAGGTAGTAGACCTGTAGCCGCACTCTCGCCGCAACAGCACAGCGCCATGTGCTTTTTCAGAAGAGCCGGTCAGTCAAAAATGCCTCAAAGGCCAGCTTCAAGGTGGCAATGATGAGCACTGCAAAATCTTTTACTGAGGGTAAATTTATTAAAGACTGCGTAATGAAAACGGGGGACAAAATTTGTCCTGTAAGTAATTTTGGTATAAAAATGGAATAAAAAAATGTCAAATTTTCAATAAAATTTAAAAATTAAATAGTTAATTTGCATTTAATGTTAAAAGTTCAATGAACGTCAGGCAGAATGGCCGGCCCACGCATGTTTTCACCTCACTAAATCTGGCCCTCTTTGCAAAAAGTTTGGACCCCCCTGATCTACGCCAACAACAATGCCCTTCATCAGAACACTAGACAGAGCGAGCACCAAATAGATCAAAGACTCTAGAATGCCAACCGGATTTTATGTTAAATAACAAGAAAAATATCGTAAATAGGTCGCGGTCGTGGTGGCGCACTCCACAAAGCTAGACTGAAACTTTTAGTGGCGACGTCAGCGAGAACAGAGATAAGATCAGGTCTACCGTCACAATAGAGAACAAAAGTTCTCTTGCACTGATTTGTTCAGACGGCTTAAAATGTTTTCCGTAGAGTTACTGTTAGATTCCTAGAAACCACAGACAGATGTTCATCTCAACGAGGTGATGATTTGGAACATCACCCCAAGCCACTTCACCTCACCTACAGTACATCAGTACCTGATTACAACTTGAACGTGATTTCACAAATCTCCACTGTTTATGGGAACGTCGACTCAGAGGGTCTTATTATAACAGCAAGTGTGGATAGGGATATTTAAAAAGGTCACAAACACCTATTCTTATTCTGCGCTTTGAAATACTACTCCTCATTGTTTTCCACAATCTTTGGATTGAGCTGTATTTCATTTGTAAAGCCCTTCAAGCTACAATCCACTTAAATACCGAGACGTAGTGTATGTGAGACTGATTGCATTCAATTACATACCTATTATATAGAAAACCGTTGCTGCTAAATAAACACTACACCTCTCGTACCCGTGTGAAATCGACCATGCGCAAATCCATTAACGCTCTCTCGCCGCTATCAGCCCATGCGGTGAGAGTTTCCAGAACAGCACGCCATATGTGAGTGTTCAAAACACTCCTTTGGCATAATCAATCAATCTGAAGGGTGAATCTGCAAGATCGACTATACCTGTTTATTTCCAGAGAGCTAGACACACGCTGTTTTACAGAATATACCAATTATAGAACGAAAATTCAAATATAGCTATATTTATAGTATTTATCCAAGGTGAAAAGCCCAGGGCGACTGTAACGAAGGAAAAACTCCCTTAGATGGTATGAGGAAGAAACCTTGTAAGGAACTAGACTCCAAGGGAAACCATCCTCATCTGGGTGGCACCAAGCAATTATAAATCGTTATAAAAACAATACAAACGCCTGGTGCATGAGAAATATCATGAGCACTGAAGTGTGGGATTAATGAGTAATATCCCTTATATAGCCAAGTTTGAATTGCAGAACCAGAAAAACCTGAGCAATATTTGAATACACAACTGAAAATATCACATAATTGTGAAATAGAAAAGAAAAATGATACATGCTATTAAAGTTTATTATAAATAAAACGCTGTAAAGGGTGGCAAATGTATTATTGTGATACCCCTAAATAAAAACGAGTGCTTCCTTCAGAAGTCACCTAATTAGTAATTAGAGTCCACCTGTGTGTACTTAAATCCCATTATAATTACAGGTGGTCTGTGAAGGCCTCCAGACAGGACAGGAATAAAGTTGTAGAGAAGGTTAAAGCATGGTCAGGTTATAAAAAGCATATCTCATGAGTTGAACGTCTCATGGAACTGTTCAATCCATCATCCGAAAATGTAACGCGTAGGGCACAACGGCTTACCTACCAAGACATGAATGTCTATCTAAAATGACAAGCCGGGAAAGGACAACTGTTAATCATGCACTTCACTAATCTGGCTATTAAGGGTGGCAAGACAAAAGCGTACAATCAAAACAGTATGTATGCCGAAAACCTACCAATGCATATCAGCCTGAGCACACCATCACCCACCATGCTATGCGGTTGCTTTAGTTCAGCAGGGCCTGTGAAGTTGATAGGAAGATGGATGGAGCAAATCCTGGCCCAGTCAAATAAAATAACACAAATGTTTAGTGATTAAAGAATCATTTTTGCTGCAGTTAAACCAGAGTACAAAAAGGTACATCGTGAATTAAATCTGTGTCGAATGGAAGGTTCTATTCCGCTTTTTTACATTTATTTATTGATCTTTTTAATACAAATAAAAAAGTAGTATACTATATAGACGGTGAATTTAGACAGTTTTTGGACCCCTTCATCATTCTTATATTACGGTCTGATACTGCAATCTTCCAAATTATTAATTTTTTTGCATTATTCTACACTTAGTAACCCATAATGCATAAAAACAAACTGAATTCTTGAAATGTCTGATATTTTCAAATTTAACCCCAGATGTATTTATGTATTAAAACCAACAACGCTCTCAGGTGCCTCTTCTATCGCTTTCTGCACTTTCATCTCAATCTACCACACATCTATCTACAGTAGATCTCACAGCTCAGATGCATATCAGTGCAAAAATCATGCCACAGGGTCAAAGGAACTGGCGAGGTATAGCATTGTCACATATCTGGGAAATGCTTCAAAAACAATTGCTGCTGCACTGATGATTTCTAAGAGAACAGTGAGCTCCATATATCTCAAATAGACGAAATGTGTAACAACAACCAGGCCATTTTGAAGAGATGGATGCTTCCAAACTGATCAATCAGGGGAGAAGGGTGTAAAAGAATTGACCAAGAATGGTCACTTATGATCATGCTTACTGATCTCTGGAGATCCTGTGTGAAATTATGGAGACTGAGTGTAGACTAATGAGGAAAAAAATCAATTTGAACAATTAAATCAGGCTATAACGTAACAGTGGAAAGAAGTGAAGGCCATCTAAATATCTAAATACTTTCTGAAAGCTATAGCTAATATATATATATATATATATATATATATATATATATATATATATATATATATATATACACGCTATTATTATTTATTGTCCATAAACCAGATGTGGCTGCGGTCTCTCTGTAGCTGAAGAGATAAAAGGCACAAAAATCAGTTAAGGGAAAAAAATATAGCCGAGATTAAAAAAGAAATAAATAAAACGTGAGGATGAAAAAGGCAGAGGGAAGATTTGTGTAACATGTGGCTATGAAATGAGTCATCGCTTGTGAATGGATAAATATACGATGTACATACACGCACACTCAAACCAAGTATACACACACACACACACACAAACACACACGCTAGACTATTGTATTGGTTAATGAGTGAGGAACCTTTTTTGGGTACAAATAGAGGATCTACCTGTAATACTATCAATTAGAACATTTGTAATCATTTTTATGTTGCAGGAAATCATCTAAGAGGGGCATGCTGGCTTAGTGGTTAGCACATTCGCCTCACACCTCCAGTGTCCGGGTTCGATTCCAATCTCTGTGTGTGTGGAGTTTGCATGTTCTCCCTGAGTCTCAGGGGGTTTTTCTCTGGGTTCTCCGGTTTTCTCCCGGTTTCCTCCCGGTCCAAAAACATGCACGGTAGGTTGATTGGTCACCTTGGAAAATTGTCCCTAGTGTATGAATGTGTGTGTGTGTGTGTGTGTGTGTCCTGTGATGGGTTGGCATTCCATCCAGGGTGTATCCTGCCTTAATGCCCATAGACGCCTGAGATAGGCACAGACTCCCCGTGACCCGAGGGAAGATCGGATAAAAGCGGTAGAAGATGAATGAATGAATGAATGAAATCATCTGAGCATGTGAAAATACCTTGGACAAAATGTTCTTGACACTTGAGCATCAGATTTGTATGTTCTGTTGTTTTGAAAATCCCATTTCACACATAGTCTGCATTTCGTGTTATAATAAGATCCAATCTTCTGGAACGATTAGACTTTGTAAACTCCATTAGACTTTGTAGAGCCACAAGTGTGTTGGTAAAATCAGGGACTGATGTAAGTGAGGTGATCTTCCAATCCCCGTCTTCACTTAGCTGTGAGTAAAAATGTACGAATTCTCACACAATTTTTTAACTATATAAAGAAAAGTGACTGATTAAAACAGAGTGAAATCTGTAGCAGAAATAGAGCTCCCATGCTGGCTAAAATGCCCACTTTCTGTGACCTACAGCATTTTCCCAGACACCCTTAACCAAAGGGACTTGATCCTGTTTATATAACTGAGTAGATAAAGGTTAAAGCTCAAGGTCAAATAAACAGCAGATCCCAGGCCTTATGTCATGTTGCTCAATGTATTAGCTTCCCATAACAGCTACGTTTACCCTTTATAATGTGGCCCGGTCAATATAGAAAATATAATGTTAATTTTTGGTCATTGCAATTTGGACTGATGAGCTTGGGATGTCATTCATTCATCTTTTACCACTTTATCTGACTTCTCTGATGGGAAAACAACAGAACATACAAATCTGATGCTCAAGTGTCAACAACATTTTGTCCGAGATATTTTCACATGCTCAGATGATTTCCTGCAACATAAAAAAATGATTATTAATGATTATAAAAATGATAATTAACATCCTCTATTTGTACCCAAAAAGTTCCTCATTCATTAACCAGTACAATAGTCTAGTGTGTGTGTGTGTGTGTGTGTTTTCTTGTTTGAGTGTACGCGTGTATGTACATAGTATATGTATTCATTCACAAGCAAGGGTCGCTCTCCTGTGTTTTGGGGCATCAAAGCAGGGTGTGCATTCTATATACACCCTGTATGGAATGCCAACCCATTGCACACACTCTCATTTTCACACACTAGGGGCGATTTTCCAAGGTGCCAATCAACCTATCGTGAATGTTTTTGGACTGGGGGGGAACAGAGGACCCTGAGGCACAGGGAGAGCATGCAAACTCCACACATGTGGGAAGAATGCCATATTGGGAAGGCATTCTTTTGGAATATGATTCATGGAATATGAATCATTTGATTTCATATACGTCTGATTATTCTTACATGATTTATCATGCATTGATCGATTTAAACTACATATTTATAAAAATGCAGCTTTTCTTTTTTTCTTTTACATATTTTTCCCCTCGGCCATTATGCAACAGAGCAGAATTTTTCTTATACAGCTGGAGTTGGTTTACTTTCAGTCAAGTCAAATCCAGAAATCTGTGTTTGTAAACCTGGCAGTCACGAAAAAACCATTAAGAGAAAAGTTTCGGATCAGAAATCTCAAATCTGGATCTGAATCTGGATTAAACCTTTGACTGGATTTTTTTCCCCCTTTCAAATTTGTGTACAGTGAATTTGTGACGTGGCCAAGGAAACAAGCCACATATGTTTGACGTTATTCAGAATGACTTATGTCATATATACAAATCGAGCAGTCGAGGGCTTTGCTCAAGGACTTATCACTGGTACCTAACCACTGGGCTACCACTAGTATGTGCAATATTGCGTCAAAAAGTGATGTCTGGACAATGGAATCGATTACACACTATATGGACAAAAGAACATCTGATTGCATATCAAAACTGTTATCACAAAAACCTGAAGGCACACATTTGTATAGGAGATCTCTGGATGTAGTAGCATGAAATTTTCCATTCACTGAAACCAAAAGACCCAAAAACCTGTTCCAGTATGACATGCACTGGAGTCCTGACTTTACTAAAACTGTAATCCTGAAAGAAAAAAATTTATTGTAACATCTTCCCATAATAGGAAGGGGGTAGCTCAGTGGTGTAAAGCGCTGGGCTGCTGATCGGAAGCTCCGGGTATTGCTAAGCTGCCACCCTTGGGTCCTTGAGCAAGACCCTTAACCCTCTGTGCTCCAGGGGCGCCGTATCATGGCTGAACCTGACTCTGACCCCAGCTACCAATAACAAGCTGGGATATACGAAGAAAGAATGTCACTGTGCTGTAATGTATATGTGACCAATAAAGGCTATTCTATTCTAATAGTGGAGAGCGAATACTCAAGAAGCTCATAGCGTACATATAACGAGGTGTCCGCAAACTTTTGCCAATATAGTGTGTGTCACGACCGGAAAGGAAACACCAAACAGAGCCGAGTGTGTTCATTATAAAATGAATCAGTTTTTGACCTTACCTGGAGACGGGAAATTTGTGCCTCATTAGTGCAGGTGAGATCAAAATCTGACGCTTGCGCAAGAGCGAGCTTTATGTGGAAACGTCCAAACACGTCAAACACTGTAAAACACTGTAAAAAAGACTCGCAGGCTTTACATAGATTTACTTATTAACCTGATTATGCATGCGGGTGTTTTAGATTTGCTCTCGTTCCAGTCACCAGATGAGACGTCACAGACATCTGTGGAAAACATCTGGTACGAGATGAAAGCTTGTAGATCGACATAGGGTCAGGTGAAAATAACATGGTTATAAAAATCATAAAAGTTGTTTTTAAATAGCTTATAATCTAAAAAGGGGTGTGTGTGTGTGTGTGTGTGTGTAGGTGCTTGAAGGAAACAGGTATTTCGTATGCAAGTTGGACTAAAAAACGAGACCAGACTTGAGCAGAGTGCTGACGGGGATTGTTTTTTGGTTGAGAAATCGAACACACACATCTGTTTTTTTTTTTTTCTTCCTTTTCCTTGGGATTCAGTGTGAAGCAGCACTAAACAGTTAATACACACACTTTCAGGAACACAAAGCAGAAGAATCATGACAGGTTTTATCGTTGTTATTGATTATTTACAGAGTCATATCCATGGAAAGTGAAACACAATAATGAAACACAATGTGAAACACAATAATACCACCGGTACAAGAATACTAGCCAGATGTTCACTCATTCACGAGTGTGTAAAGCGAGGCGACACCCTTTTGTATCGGATAACAGACAAGGAGTTTTCTCCTGACTCAGACACGCACAGTTCTTTGAGCATTCCTTTCGGGGAAATGGGCTTACCTTGAGCAAGGATAAAGCGAAGAAGAAGAAGAAAGTAAATCTCTCACCTGTTTCTGACGTTCTGCAGGACAGGAGAAAGAGAGAGAGGGAGAAAGAGAGAGAGAGAGAGAAATCACTACAGTGTGCAAGAACAAAAACAAGAGTCAGCGTAGACGTCTCTACTTTCTATTAGTCGTCTGTTTGTTCTTGGTAGATTCCATAATTTCCACATTCCAGGCTGCTCTATCTCCTTCCTTATCTCCCTCTCTGTGAACTTCTACTTCTCTCTCTCTCTCTCTCTCTCTCTCTCTCTCGAGCTGTCAGCTTTCACACACATCAAAAAGAGGTGGAGTTTCCTTCTTTTCTCCTCCTCCTCCCCCTCCTCCTCATCTCTGATCATCTCATCTCATATCAGATCTTCTAGAAGATGATTTCACTAGTATTAAAAGGAACACACACACACACACACACACACACACACACACACACACACACACACACACACACACATGCACATCCAACATACAGCAGTGATTTGGACTGTTTCCGTACTGAAAGGTTATGTTTCAAGATTTATGTTTTAAGATTATGATCATTCATCAAATACATTTACATTAAGACTGCCTCAGATACCGTGGGGGTTTCATCCACATGGCCGATACAGGAGATGGGTGTGGTCCAGGTGTTGGGCCGTACATGAGATGGGTGTGGCCTAACAACATAAATAAAGGAGTTTTGTGTATTGAGGATCCTTATAGTTCTGTATTGTAGTGTAAAGATCTTTGGGAGGGTAAGATTTTGAAGCTAACATCGCTGTTGAAGACCTGCTACACTGATACCTTCAATAAATCCTCCCCATAAACACACACACACACACACACACACACACACAAGAACTCCGGCCAAGCTTAATTATTTTATGTATTAGAGAAATGCAATACATTGGCGAGCTACCCAAACCACTGCTCGGCTAAACCTAACAATTCCCTGTCCGTTTCCCAATCCTGAGTCGTATCCCTTACAGCAGCGTTCTGACTAATGCAGACATCTGTTCATGCCCAGTGTGAGTCATGTTTACGCCTATTTTCCCCCCCAAAACAAGAGAGACATGACAAATCATTATGTGGCATTTCAAGAGCTGTATGTCATTTCAAGCATGTAGAAATAAATTAGACCGACGCAGGACTACACAGAGCTACACAAGACCTACATGAGATATCACAGAGCTACATAATACCCACAGGAGGCTACCCAGAGCTACACAAGACCTACATGAGACATCACAGAGCTACATAATACCCACAGGAGGCTACCCAGAGCTACACAAGACCTACATGAGACATCGCAGAGCTACATAATACCCACATGAGGCTACCCAGAGCTACACAAGACCTACACAAGACATTGCAGAGCTAAATAATACCCACATGAGGCTACCCAGAGCTACACAAGACCTACACGAGACATCGCAGAGCTACATAATACCCACACAAGACTACCCAGAGCTACACAAGACCTACATGAGATATCACAGAGCTACATAATACCCACAGGAGGCTACCCAGAGCTACAGAAGACCTACACGAGACATCGCAGAGCTACATAATACCCACACAAGACTACCCAGAGCTACACAAGACCTACACGAGACATCGCAGAGCTACATAATACCCACACGAGACTACCCAGAGCTACACAAGACCTACATGAGACATCGCAGAGCTAAATAATACCCACATGAGGCTACCCAGAGCTACACAAGACCTACACGAGACATCGCAGAGCTACATAATACCCACACAAGACTACCCAGAGCTACACAAGACCTACATGAGATATCACAGAGCTACGTAATACCTACATGAGACTACACAGAGCTGCATTAAACTACATAGGGCTGCATAAGTCGAACAGGGAACTACATGAGGCTACACAGAGCTAAATAAGACTTATACATGACTACATCAGAGTTAAATAAGACCTACAAAGTATTACATAAGACTACACTAGCGCTTTAACGATTCCTTGAATAACTGTATTATAAAAATTCATTTTTAGTTCATTTCAATAAACACATAAATACATAAGACTACATAAGACACACACATGGATACAATACTCTACACGGATACTATATTAGACCTACAGCAGGACTACACGGGACTACACAAATCTAAATAAAACCTACACAGGAAACTATGAGACTACACAGAGCTACATAAGCCATACACAGGACTATATCTTATGCATATACATATATATCTTCCGGAGAGCTTGCTGGTATTGGGAGGTAGGAATGGAAGGCAGGCGACAGGCTATAAACCAAAAAAAAAAATCTTATTTTGGCACGATGAAAGAAAGCATCCTGGAGTTTACATAGCAATAATCTGATAAGCTGGTGTTGTATCATGCACAGCTGTTCTGACATTCCTGTTTGTTATTTGTCTGTATACTGTATATGTCACCGCTGTATGTGTTTAGTTTTCGAGAAATACATGGTTCAGTCTTTGACGCAAATCTTTTTTGTCACATATTTTGGAGGTTTTCTTGGCTTGAACCACAATCCTGAAGAAAGTCGATTTCTCGTGTTCCTGCTTTCCAGGTTTTGCTGCCTTTTCCAGCTTTTCCTGCTTTTGACCCTGCTGTTTCTATGAAGGATGGAAGATCCACCCTGCCATGAACATGTTGACCAAGGCTTTAGAGCTCCCCACTGATGGCGTGTCCAGATATGTAGGACTGACGACGGCTTCCCATAAAGATACATGAGTTTAGTGTGCATGGTTCCTTGAGAGAAAGCATGAAATTGGATGACAAATATGAACAGTCCGCTATAAAGGTTTCCTGCATCAAACAACTGATGTCAAAATCATCTTTATTCCTTAGAACATCTGATGTTTATGGTGAAATAACGTTCACTGGTCTGATGCCTGGAATTGGCACAAGCCAACAGGAAAATA
>JACRUU010000019.1:23701506-23791506 GCA_030449085.1 Kryptopterus vitreolus
CAGATCACCGAGGCTAAAAGGCCGGTCTTTATATTCGAATGGCTTCGTTTCCTCAACAAGGTCCTCACCGCCGCCAACAAGGTACTGCGATATACGAATGGGTTATGATGGCGGAACTTTTCTGTGGGAACGTCGTCTGGAGTATTTTTGAAATAAGTTGGAAATGACGGGAATTTATTGGAATGAATTAGATATTGTTGAAAGTGTGTATTGGTCATAAGCTGACATTGCTAAAAGACATTTTTGAGTTTTAATTATTAGTATAAGTTTGTTGCAAAAGATCTTACACAAAGCACAAGCAACTTTTAAACTTAAATGTATGGGATATTTATGTAATTTACGTGAACACACAGCATTTTTTGTCGTGCAGGATTAAAGAAATGCGCAGTGTGTGTAGGGGGCGTGGCCTAAGTGTGCTGTGGCTGGTGAACCAAAATGTGCGTTCAATCCGATTGTTTCAACCGAAATTATTCTCAAGACTTTATTTTCCAGTAGGTTTAAGTTTCCTGTTAACCTGATTTCCAGTTTATTCCCCATCAATTCCCATGGAAACTTTCCAGTCTTTCAAATCCCTGGAAATTTTGCAACCCTAGTTATATTTGCGATAGACACTGTTCTGCCTGAGAGTGTTTAGGGCTGTAATTAATAATTATTTTGAAAATTTATTAACTGGATGTCAAATAGAACCTTTTTTATATTTGATGTTTTGCTTACTACGACTATATTAAACTATATATTAAGGTCTATCTTTTATTTTGACATTTGAAAGCTTTTAATGGCTGCTAGTTGAGGAATGCATAGAGGAATTCTCCTTTGAACAAATTCACTCGTGCTTCATGCTTCCTGAAAAAAAATTGAGTATTCATTTGAATATGCAAGGTGAAAGAGTTTGTATTGTTTTTAATGACAATTGCAGATGGCTGTAAAAGCAGACTGGAAGGGAGGCTTGATTTTTTTTTTTTTATTCATTCATTCATCTTCTACCGCTTTATCCGATCTTCCCTCGGGTCTTGCGATGGGACGCCAACACATGGCAGGACACACACACTCACACTCACATTCACACATTAGGGAAAATTTTCCAAGGTGCCAATCAACCTACCGTGCATGTTTTTGGACTGGGGAGGAAACCGGAGAAAAAAAAACCCTGAGGCATGGGGAGAACATGCAAACTCCACATACACATGGCCGAGACGGGAATTGAACCCGGACCCTGGCGGTTGTGAGGCGAACGTACTTGATTTTTAAAAAATATACATTAGTGTGGAAATGCGTAAGCACCAGCTGAAAAACACAAGAGTGAATAGTGTTTGTTTGCACCAACACAACAAAGTGATTGCACAACCTGATGTGCGCAAGTCACGTCGGAACAGATGTAGTGCGGCTGTCCTGAAGTTAACAAATAAACACTTTACACAATAGCATTTTATTAAACCGTACCAGTTTCACATGATGAGGAAAAACAGCTTTTGTTTACCGTGCTGAAGTTTTACCTTCATCCGTATCACCAGTGTGTTTTCTTTTCAAACTGCAGCAAAAAATCTACAGTACAGTGAATATAGGTCACATTTAGATGCTGGGGAAAAGTAATATAATGAAAATGTCTTTAAATCTCCTTATCTTTTAAGGACAAACAAAATCTCTAAAAATGTAGCATTTAACAGGATGGATGGATGGATGGATGGATGGTAGCAATGTGCAAATAGACATGTTATTGAGTATATGTACAGTAACACAACAGCCAACACACATATGCATACGTACATACATATGTATGTATGTGTATATGTACAGGGAGTGATATAAATATGTGCATATGTACAGCATTTGAAGTCCAAGTAAATGTATATGTACAGCTTGTAGAATAAATATGCAAATGTACATACAGAAATGGATAAATGGAATGTGCAAGGCAGAATTTCACTACAGGTGAATTTCAGTGCAGCATCATATGGAATACTGATTGAAATTATGATGGCGTACCATTTGAAATATAATATATATATTGGCATACTGCGCATCCCTAGTATATAATACAATTCATTTTTATATTGCTTTTACCCAAAATTTGTTTGCTTTGCACAAAGAGGCTTTACAGCTATATATAGGTTATTAAATCAGAATTTATTAACTTCATAGCCTATGAGCTGATCCCTTATGTGGTGAGAAGGAAAAACTGTCTGAAAGGTTTTAAAGTAAAAAAAAAAAAAACTATATATATATATATATATATATATATATATATATATATATATCTAAAACCGAACTCGTTCTCAACCTCACCCCAGATGTCTATTCATTCCAGTTCCATGGTTGTCGAGGTGTCCCTTGATGGTGCTGTTCATGCAACCTGTTTTGTCTTCTTGCAGGTGGACGTAAAGGAAAAGCAGAAAAAGCTGGTGGAACAGCTCACCGGGTTGATCAGCAGCAACCCGGGGCCTCCGACGCGGAAGCTGCTGGCCAAGAACCTGGCCACTCTGTACTGCATCGGCGACACCTTTACCGTCTTCCAGACCCTGGACAAGTGCAATGACATCATCAAGAACAAAGATGACACTCCGGCCTACCTGCCCACCAAACTGTGAGTTCCCCCCCTCACGTCCTGCTTGCTTCCTGTGTACTTTACCTCTGTGAGTAAGTTCCAGAACTGTCCGTGAGCTCCGGACTAGAGACCTGCACGTGACGGATTTTTCCATCCCGCTCCCACAAAAAAAATGGCATTTTGTTCCGCTCTCGCAAAAATATACGTTATTTTGTCCTGCTCTGGCACCCAGTCATGCATATATATGTTATTTTGTCCAGCAGGCAATATTGAAGCTGCTTCCGACCTGTTTTTTGCAGTAGATTCATAACATTTTATTTGCTTTTAGTATTTTTTTTATGTATATACATTTATATAATTTGTAAGACCATTTTGGGGGAGTCCCGCAGGTCTCTAATCTTCAATCTCAGCATCTTCCCGAACAGAATAGCATATGAGTGTAGCGACGGCCTCGAGCAAAGACAAGTCTTGGAAAGCGTTTGTCAAACTCATTTTTATACCCTATAAAAAAACGACGTCTAATAATTGGAAGTAACTCGCTATTTAAGCTTGTTAGTTTTAGGGCAGCATCAGCAAAAGTCAGATGTCATGTGACTGGCTGACATGACTGGATGTATGTCTGGCTGACGTCTATTTTTTTTTCCCCCACGTCATGCGATCTACCCACACTGCCTTTATGATCAACTCGTGCTCTAAGAGCAGAAATACGAAGAGACGAACCTGGTTTGTTTGAAAAAGCCAAATGTAAAGGACAGAGACGTTCGATCTTCTGTGAAAGATTTTCCATGCCACTGAAAATCTTGGTGCTGCTTTCAGGGCCGCGGTGGCGTGCGTCGGAGCGTTTTATGAGAGAATGGGCCGAATGCTGGGCAGCTCTTTCCCCGAAACCATCAACAACCTCCTGAAAGCCCTGAAGAACGCCGAGGTAAAAACTTTCACAGCTGTGTAAAAAATGTCAGAAGCTCTGTTAGAAAATGTGTAGTCAGTAGACATCAACCGAATTTATCGGTTTTGCCGATAAATAGGCAGCGATAGTTGATTGGTGGAACGATCAGCTTCCATTCATGCTGATAGTTTTCACAGTGCAAGAGCGGCCACTACAGGTGAATCGCTTACACTGCGCGCTAGACCTTGTTAATTTACATTTACATTTACATTTGCAGCATTTGGCAGACGCCCTTATCCAGAGCGACTTACAACTGAGCAATTGAGGGTTAAGGGCCTTGCTCAAGGGCCCACTAGTAGTAGCTTGGTGGTGGTGGGGTTTGAACCTGCGATCTCCTGGTCCAGAGTCCAACACCTTAACCACTAAGCCACCACCTCCCACTAATTCAGAGTGCATTTAACTTAACAGATATGCAAATTTCATTCATTTAAAAATTTATTAGTCAAACAATACTTCTAAAGGCATTTAGATTTAAAACTTCAGTCATTCTTAAACTATTATCTTCCCAAAGCCAATAGCATTAAAATGACTTCTTTCTTTCTTTATATATCTATATATTATATATATAATATATATATATATATATATATATATATATAATATATATATATATATATATATATATATATATATATATATATATATATATATATATCTATATATCTATATATATATATATATTAAAAAAATAGACGTCAGCCAGACATCCATCCAGTCATGTCAGCCAGTCACGTGACATCTGACTTTCTTTATGACATAGTCTACAGTACTATGGAGTGTTATGTTTATGTTTGTATTTATTTATTTATTTTTTAATTGGGTATCGGTCAACTGGTGAGTGCGATCTGTGTGTGTGTGTGTGTGTGTTGCAGTCACAGGGTCGAGGTGAGATCCTTCTGAGTTTGCAGAAAGTGCTGTGCGGTCTCGGAGCCGCAGCCGCTTCCTGTCACCGAGACATCTATAAAAACGCCCGCTCTCTCCTGACAGACAGGTCGATGGCTGTGCGCTGCGCCGTGGCCAAGGTCAGAACTTTCACGCCGTCATCGCTTTCTTTCATTCCATCTGTAACACGGGGGGCAAAATATCACGTTTTTTTTTTTTATTGTGTGTCTGAATTCAAGCGTACAGTCATTTAGATACATTACTGAATAGCAGTGATGGTGGACAGATGACGGGTGGATGACTGATGGGAGGATAGATGGAGGGATCGACATTCTAAGGCAGTGAAAAAGATGTCCGACTTGTTTGATTCTTGTATGGTTTTTTTACTCAGTACTTGATCATGGACCTTTCTTTCTTTCTTTCGTTTGTTCCATCCTTCCTTCCTTTCTTTTTTTCCAATTGTTCATTCGTTCCTTCCTTCACTCCTTCCTTCTTGCTCCTTTATTTTGTTTTCTTCATCTTCCTTCATCTGTTTGTTTTTGTTAATTTTTTCATTTCTTTCTTTGATCGTGTGTGAGACTTCCTTCCCTCTTTTCTTTTTTTCATTTGTTTGGACGTTCGCTTGTTCCTTCCTTCCTTCCTTTCTACCTTTCTTTCATTGGTTTGTTCCTTCCTTTCTGTCTTTCATTCCTTCTTTCTTCGTTCCTTTTTTGTCCGGTTGTTACTCCTTTTCTCTTTTCCTTCATCTTCCTTTCTTTGTTTGTTTTTGTTTGTTTTTTCATTTCTTTCTTTGGTCACTTGTTCTTTCCTTCCCTCTTGTCTTTCTTTCATTTGTTCGTGCCTTCCTTTCTTTCTTTGTTTCTTTATTTCATTTCTGCCTTCCTTCCGTACTTCCTGCCTTCTTTCTTTTACCTCATTTTTTCCCCTTCCTTTCTTTGTTTATTCATTTTTGTTTGTTCCTTCCTTCCTTTCTTCTATTCTTTCTTTATTTTTTTGTCCTATCTTTCTTTCTTTTTTCCTTCATCTTCCTTCCTTCCTTCATTTGTTTGTTTTTTCGTTTCTTTCCCTGGTTGTTTGTTCCTTTCTTTTTCTCTCTTTCTTTTTCTCTCTTTCTTTCCTTCTTTCCTTCCTTTCTCTGTCCTCTCTGTGTCTGTAGTGTTTGTTGGAGCTGCAGAACGAGGCCGTGTTCATGTGGACGGCGGAGCTGGAGAACGTCGCCACCTTGTGCTTTAAAGCTCTGGAGGGTTCCACATACGGAGTACGTGTGGCCGTCTCCAAACTGCTAGGAACCGTCATGGCCACGGCGCTCATGCCCAAACAGGCTGCAGGTCATCACCACTACCATCCTCTCCTTCACCTTCTCCTTCACCTTCTCCGTCATCTCCTCTGCTTTGGGATTCTTTTACATGAAACATGACTTTTTGTTTTTTCTCTTTCGCTCACGTGCGTCAGTTATGAGACAGAACGTGAAGCGTGCCACCTTGGACGAGGTCCTGGAGCTAATGTCCACGGGCTTCCTGCGGGGCGGATCCGGCTTCCTGAAGAGCGGCGGAGAGATGCTGAAGGGAGGCACATCTGTCAGCAGGGAGGTGCGCGTAGGCGTCACCGAGGTGAGAATTCAAATACAGAACGCGTCGCATGTCTCTTATCTTCTTATCGCACAGTTTCAGAATAGAATCGCCTTTATTTGTCACATATAGCTGGGGTCAGCCATGATACGGGGCGTCCCATAGAGCACAGAGGGCACAGATTGCCTTGCTCATAGCCCCAATGGTGTCAGCACGGCGATGCCGAGGCTCAAACCCCCGACCTTCTGATCAGTAGCCCATCGCCTTAAACCACCGAGCTACACCTTTGACCTTTTCATTAATGGTCTATAGAGTGAAATCACTTAATTAAACACATTACACTTTACACTTCATTCTTGTTTGTACATAATATTTTCTTTATTATTAATGTTTTATGAACACCGTCTTGACGCTTTAAGCTGCATTCAGTATTTTTCATATTATTTTTCATAATTATAATTGTATGTTGGACCTTACAAAATATAATATAGCGCACTCAGTGCAGCCTGCAGTATCAGTGATTCTCCACTAGAGTTTGCTCTCATTCATTCATTCATCTTCTACCTCTTTATCCGATCTTCCCTCGGGCCACGGGGAGTCTGTGCCTATCTCAGGCGTCTATGGGCATTAAGGCAGGATACACCCTGGATGGAATGCCAACCCATCGCAGGACACACACACACACACACACACACATTCACACACTAGGGACAATTTTTTTTCCAAGTTGCCAATCAACCTACCATGCATGTGTTTTTGGACCGGGGGGAAACCGGAAACCGGAGAAAAACCCCGGAGAAAAAACCCCCCTGAGGGCACGGGGAGAACATGCAAACTCCACACACACATGGCCGAGACGGGGAATCAAACCCCGACCCTGGAGGTGTGAGGCGAACGTGCTAACCACTAAGCCACCGTGCCCCTTTGAGTTTGCTCTCATACTCGTAATACATACCAACAAGGGGAGGGTGGGGCTCAGCCGCCCTTGGGTCCTTGAGCAAGGTCCTTAACCCTCTGTGCTCCATGGGCGCCGTATCATGGCTGACCCTGACTCTGACCCCAGCTTCCAAACAAGCTGGTATGTGCGAAGGAAGAATTTAATTGTGCTGTGTGACGAATAAATGCTATTTTAGACTAACAGTGAGAACATCCCGGAGCAACTCTCCACATGGATATTTGCTGCTAAGCGATATATATCGGTTATATATCGATATATATCGCTAAAACCGATGAATCAGTCGACCTCTACACTAGAGAATAGATAGATATCCGGTGTGATGCTGGTATTAGAAGGTAATCGGAGTGAACGAGCTGCATTCTTTTTTGTGCGTGTGTTTCACAGGCGTACGTTGTGTTCGTGACTGTGCTGGGCGGCCAGTGGTTGGAGCGCAACTTCGCCACCTTCCTGAGCCACCTGTTGGAGCTAGTCGCTCACCCTCGTGCCACACAGAGCCACGTGGAGGCGGTGTACTCGCGCCGCTGCGTCTCGTTCGCCCTACGCGCCACACTCGGCGCCCTGCTCGGCGAAAAGGCTCAGATCGCCGCCGCCAAGGACATCTGCCAGGCCATCAGCAAGCAGATGAGGGCAGTGGGTAAGGAGCAAAATGGGGGGGAAATATCCAGGTTCAGAGCACTGCAGAGTAAGTACTATAGGTTTTTTTTTTTTTTTTTTGCTGTGTGTCTCGCTCTCTATTTCTTTTTACATATATATATATTTTTTAATATCCTGATTGAGGTGGTTTGGACATTTTCCGATCTGTTTACATGGCTCATGTTGCACTGTCACTGTAACAAGCACTCCCAGGAGATGGGAGATTACCGCTGGTGGTAAAAATGTAATATATTCTGTGACGCATCACAGAAAGTATTATATGTTCCACAGGCTTAGGCACGCCGTGTTATAAAACAATTCCTCAGGCAACATGATGGAATTTTGGATAGCGATCAAATAATGAGATTCCAAAAGTAACAGAGTTCAACATCGTCGATGAAATTCTGACTCTTCAGCAAAAGATGCATAGTAATCGTTTTTTCCAGTGTAAAACCGCCAATATTTATGGAAGCACAGACTCCCCGTGACCCGAGGGAAGATCGGATAAAGCGGTAGAAGATGAATGAATGAATGAATGAATGAATGAATAATTTCCAGAAAGAACTAATAAAGAACTATTAGAACTAAGAAACTAAGACAAAAGAAAAAAAAATTTAAAGGCTTTAATGCATAAAGTCTAATTAAATAACTAACAAGGATGTAACTAAGAATTATTTTTAATTTACAAAAATAATAAAGTTTATTAAAAAAAGAGTGCTATATTAGATTTTATATTTATATATATTGATTTATATTGATTAGATTTTATATATATTAAATATATAAATATAATATATATATATATATATATATGTACAAATATTTTATTTATATATATATATAATAATCTATATATATATTATATATATATAATACAAATATGAAGGGAACTATGTAAACAAACAATAGAAATGTCCATGTAGATTTAAGTAGCTGTCGAGTTGATTTCTTTATCATGTTGAGAAATTCTATTAAAATTATATTCGATGTCTAATCTGTCTTTTAAGATTAGCATTTGCATGTGACAGCATTACATGGAGCCATTCACCCTGAAGCCAATCCTGAGCCACACATGATCTCACTCTACTGCTGAGACTGATTCTCTTCAAAACTCTTCAAACTCTCCCTTTTTTGCGTGATCATCTGTTCTACTCTTACTACTCTGTGATTGCTTTGAGCTGAAAGATCAAACCTTTTGTGTTTTTTTCTCACATTTATTCAACCCTTCACTGCCTTCACTGCAATGAATACGAAGTATAATGATATATATATGTGTGTGTGTGTGTGTGTGTGTGTGTGTGTGTGTGTGTGTATGTATGTATATATATATATATATATATATATATATACATACAAATATATAAAGGGGGCACGGTGGCTTAGTGGTTAGCACGTTCGCGACTCACACCGCCAGGATCCGGGTTCGGGTTAGATTACCGTCTCGGCCATGTGTGTGTGGAGTTTGCATGTTCTCCCCGTGCCTCAGGGGGTTTTTTCCGGGTTTTCTCCGGGTTCTCCGGTTTCCTCCCCCGGTCCAAAAACATGCACGGTAGGTTGATTGGCACCTTGGAAAAAATTGTCCCTAGTGTATGTGTGTGTGTGTGAAAGTGTGTGTGTGTGTGTCCTGCGATGGGTTTGGCTGTCCATCCAGGGTGTATCCTGCCCATAGACGCCTGAGATAGGCACAGGTTCCCCGTGACCCGAGGGAAGATCGGATATAGCGGCAGAAGATGAATGAATATATATATATATATATATATATATATATATATATATATATATATATATATATATATATATATATATATATATATATATATATATATATTCTTTTTTATTTATATATATATATATATATATGTATGTATGTATATATATATATATATATGTATATATATGTATATATATATGTATGTATGTGTGTATATATATATATATATATAAATATATGCACACACATATACATTATGTAGTGTAGTGTTTCACGGTATATTGGTACTAAACTACCTTCCCATTGCTAGTCAGAGGTTTTCATGCATCCTTGTTTCATTTAGAAGTGCAACCGTTTGTCAGAAAGTGTGCTGTAGTTACCGGTAACCCCAAAAAAACTACAAAATGCTTGAAGTAAACACCATAAAGCTATGATGGCATCTATAATTTAATATAAACACTGATGCAGGTTAAGGAAGAAGGGAAGTGACCTGGAATGCATACAATATACTGGACTGTATATAATATTTATACTTGTATACTTGCACTGGTATATGTAAAAACGTCTCTTTTAGCCTCGAAGGCAAGAACAAAGGCAGTGAACGGCTGAATAATTCGAATCTGGATTGGAGAGGAATGAGATCAATCCCCCAGATTTGTTTTTGTTCTACCTGATTATACTATTTATATAAAGACGGTTTATTCCCGACCTGCGATGTTGAATGGAGGAAACTCAAAGCATCCTGTCTTTTTGGTGTCACAGAGGCGGTGGTGAGCGACAGCAGTGCCGAGAACAAAGGCACGGCGGCCGACGTCTCTGCCAGTCAGCACGTGATGGTGTGCGCCCTTAAAGAGCTCGGCAGCCTGGTGCAGAGTCTCAGTGCCACGGCGGCGCCTCTCATCCAGGAGCCTTCCATTGGTGAGAAAGATGCAGCTGTGAAAGAAAATGACTGATAAATAATGATTTATTCCTTGTTATTCACTACAGAGGTGCTTTGAGCACATTTACAGAGATAAAGCTGTAATAAAAGAATGTATAAGGAAGTTTGTTCCTTATAATTGTAAGTTTATCAGTAAACATAAAGATAAATAAACAATAAATAAATTTATTTGACAATAAATGGATAAAAATGACACTTTGGTCTTGATATAAACTCATCATATTACTATAACAGGTCTGCTGGAGACGGTGATGTCGGTGCTCCTTCACCCCAGCATGGCGGCTCGTCTGGCAGCGGCCTGGTGCCTGCGCTGCGTTGCCGTGGCTTTACCAAATCAGCTGACTCCGCTGCTGGAGCGCTGCGCCGAGCGCATCAACGCCCTGAAGAGCTCGCCCGAAGCTGTGAGCGGGTACAGCTTCGCTATGGCCGCCTTGTTGGGCGCTGTGCACCAGTGTCCTCTGGGGATCCCTCATTCCAAGGGCAAGGTGTGTGTGTGTGTGTGTGTGTCAATGTTTGGCTTGTGTATTTGCTGATCGTATGCCTAAAGGGTCAATCTGTGGTTGATTGTGTACCTTATTGTAGATGGTGGTGAGTATAGCTGAGGATCTGTTGCGCTCTGCAGCCCAGAACAGTCGTCTCTCTCTGCACCGTACACAAGCTGGCTGGCTGCTCCTGGGAGCACTCATGACTTTAGGTAAACCCTTAACTGATCACTCATCCCTCACCTGATCCCTAAAACACACTACACACTGAGCCCTTACCCGATCCCTAAAATACACTACACACTCATCCCTCACCTGATCCCTAAAGCACACTACACACTCATCCCTCACCTGATCCCTAAAACACTACACACTCATCCCTCACCTGATCCCTAAAACACACTACACACTGATCCCTTACCCGATCCCTAAAACACACTACACACTCATCCCTCACCTGATCCCTAAAACACACTACACACTCATCCCTCACCTGATCCCTAAAACACACTGCACACTCATCCATCACCTGATCCCTAAAACACACTGCACACTCATCCATCACATCCCTAAAACACACTACACCATCCCTCACATCCCTAAAACACATACACACTCATCCCTCACCTGATCCCTAAAACACACTACACACTGATCCCTTACCCGATCCCTAAAACACACTACACACTCATCCCTCACCTAATCCTTAAAACACACTGCACACTCATCCCTCACCTGATCCCTAAAACACAGTACACACTCATCCCTCACCTGATCCCTAAAACACACTACACACTCATCCCTCACCTGATCCCTAAAACACACTGCACACTCATCCCTCACCTGATCCCTAAAACACACTGCACACTCATCCCTCACCAGATCCCTAAAACACACTACACACTCATCCCTCACCTAATCCTTAAAACACACTGCACACTCATCCCTCACCTGATCCCTAAAACACACTACACACTCATCCCTCACCTGATCCCTAAAACACACTGCACACTCATCCCTCACCTGATCCCTAAAACACACTACACACTCATCCATCACCTGATCCCTAAAACACACTGCACACTCATCCATCACCTGATCCCTAAAACACACTGCACACTGATCCCTCACCTGATCCCTAAAACACACTACACCAGGGATCACCAACCTTTTTGTAACTGAGAGCTACTACATGGACACCGAGTCATATAAAGGGCTACCAGTTTGAAATACTCCTCTGAAATAACAAATTTACCTTTAGTTATATATTATTATTATTATTATTATTATTAATGATACTCATTTATCTATGTAAATACACTTGACAGTGACTATCAACAACGAATTAACTACATTTTACATTATAGACGCATCTCACTGATGAGTTGTGCACTTTTTATAGCAAGCCTGAGAGCTACTCATGTGCTCCTTGGGGGCTACCTGGTGCCCACGGGCACCACGTTGGTGACCCCTGCACTACACACTCATCCCTCACCAGATCCCTAAAACACACTACACACTGATCCCTCACCTGATCCCTAAAACACACTACACACTCATCCCTCACCTGATCCCTAAAACACACTACACACTCATCCCTCACCAGATCCCTAAAACACACTACACACTGATCCCTCACCTGATCCCTAAAACACACTACACACTCATCCCTCACCTGATCCCTAAAACACACTACACACTCATCCCATCACCTGATCCCTAAAACACACTACACACTGATCCCTTACCCGATCCCTAAAACACACTACACACTCATCCCTCACCTAATCCTTAAAACACACTACATACTGATTCCTCACCTGATCCCTAAAACACACTACACACTCATCCCTCACCTGATCCCTAAAACACACTACACACTGATCCCTCACCTGATCCCTAAAACACACTACACTCATCCCTCACCTGATCCCTAAAACACACTACACACTGATCCCTTCACCCGATCCCTAAAACACACTACACACTCATCCCTCACCTAATCCCTTAAAACACACTGCACACTCATCCCTCACCTGATCCCTAAAACACACTGCACACTCATCCATCACCTGATCCCTAAAACACACTACACACTCATCCATCACCTGATCCCTAAAACACACTACACACTCATCCCTCACCTGATCCCTAAAACACACTACACTCATCCCTCACCTGATCCCTAAAACACTCACTAAACCAGTGGTTCTCAAACTGTGGGGCCACCAGATGGCGCTAAGGAGGCCACACTGAAATTCTAGAATCCAGCTTAGGAAAATAAGTTAGGATTGGTAACTATGGTGTCTTTTTAACAAATTTTAATATAAAAAAATATATATACATATAAAATATATATAAGTCAATTCATAATAAAGTGGATGTTCACAGCATCTAATTAAATCCTGTGTGCACTCAGGCTCGTCTCTGGTACGCTATCACCTGCCCAAGATGCTGCTGCTTTGGAGGAACGTATTCCCTCGCTCTCAGAAGGAGCTAGAGGCTGAGAAGGCTCGAGGAGACTCCTTCACCTGGCAGGTCACGCTGGAGGGTCGAGCTGGAGCATTGTGTGGTAAACATTGTATATCCTGAAGAGCATGCTTAAAAAGTGCAGGTCCTGTTGAGGATCTCTGGTCAGACCTCCAGTGAATGGCACCCTTTAATATTTTTATCACGAGGGAGCGACAGTCGCTATAACATCACTAACTCGTCTCACGCGTGAGCCGCGGCGTTACGCGTAGCTTTAAACGACTAAAGTGACATGGACTTCTCCCCTTCTCTTGTCAGCAATGCGGAGTTTTGTGGCACACTGTCCAGAACTTCTCACCGAGGACGTGATCCGGCGGCTCATGACTCCTATTGAGTGCGCCATGACCATGATGGCTCAGTATGTGTTTTATCACGAACGCTAACATCAGTCTAACGTCAACTAACTTCAACATTTTATATTTCTGTGAAGTGATTATAGAAATGAAAAGAGGTTTATAGTGTTCAATGGAAAGACAAGGGCGTAGTTATAAAGGTTATGGTGTGGTTTTAAGGTTTGGGTTTGGGGGTAGTTGTATTGTTTGAGGTGTAGGTTCAGGGGTAGTTGTAGTTATAACTGAGTTCAGGGGGTGGTTGTGATGCGTAAGGGTTCAGAGGTTAGTAGTATTGAATAAGTGTTTGAGGAATTATTGTAGTGATGGTTAGTTTAGGGGGAGTTGTATCCATTATTGACTTCAGCGGCAGTTGTAGTGATTAAAGGTTCAAGGGGGGTGGATGTAGAGATGAAGGGTTCTGGGGGTAGATGTAGAGATGAAGGGTTCTGGGGGTAGATGTAGAGATGAAGGGTTCTGGGGGTAGATGTAGAGATGAAGGGCTCTGGGGGTAGCTGTAGAGATGAAGGGTTCAGGTGGGTCAGATATTGAGATGAAGGGTTCGGGGGGGCAGATATAGAGATGAAGGGTTCGGGGGGGCAGATGTAGAGATGAAGGGTTCTGGGGGTAGATGTAGAGATGAAGGGCTCTGGGGGTAGCTGTAGAGATGAATGCTTCAGGGGGGGCAGATGTAGAGATGAAGGGTTCTGGGGGTAGATGTAGAGATGAAGGGTTCTCAGGGGGTAGATGTAGAGATGAAGGGTTCAGGTGGGTCAGATATTGAAATGAAGGGTTCGGGGGGGCAGATATAGAGCTGAAGGGTTCGGGGGGGGCAGATATAGAGATGAAGGGTTCTGGGGGTAGATGTAGAGATGAAGGGTTCTGGGGGGGGGTAGGGTTCTGGGGGTATATGTAGAGATGAAGGGTTCTGGGGGTAGATGTGGAGGGTTCTGGGGGTAGATGTAGAGATGAAGGGTTCTGGGGGTAGATGTAGAGATGAAGGGTTCTGGGGGTAGATGTAGAGATGAAGGGTTCTGGGGGTAGATGTAGAGATGAAGGGTTCTGGGGGTAGCTGTAGAGATGAATGCTTCCGGGGGGGCAGATGTAGAGATGAAGGGTTCAGATGTAGTGATTGAAGTGCTCTGTCTCCAGCGTTCCTGCAGTTATAAAGGTTCATGGCGCTCACCTGAAGGCCAGCGCAGCAATGGTACGTCTCCGTCTCTACGACATTTTGGCCCTCCTTCCTCCCAAAACATACGAAGGCAAGTCGCGCTGAGAGCAAAGCCATCTTCCTCCTGAGGGTATCTTTCCTGTACTCACCGCCTTGTTATTGTTCCTGACGATGATCAGGCAGTTTCAGCGCTCTCCTGAGGGAGCTGGTAGCCGAGTTCACCCTGACGGATAATTCGTCCAACACGACCACGTCCCTGCTGCGTTCCCTCTGCCACTACGATGACAGCGTCCTCATGGGTTCCTGGCTACAGGAGACGGATCACAAGTCTATTGAAGACCAGGTTAGAGTGAAAACGCTGAGTTGTGGTCTTCCGCCATGTTAAGAATGTGTTTACGAGTGGTATTTATTTATTTATTTATGATCAGTTGCAGCCGAACAGCGCATCAGGCAGCGGCGCCCTAGAGCATGACCCCTCTTCCATCTATCTGCGGGTTCCAGTAGGCGAAGCCGTCCCCGGGCCCCTACCGCTCGGAGTCTCCGTCATCGACGCCTCGGTGGCTCTTTTCGGAGTCGTGTTCCCTCATGTCTCCTTCAAACACAGGTGAAAATGGCCCTTTATTTGTTTTTAGAATAGAATAGAATAGCCTTTATTTGTCACATGTACATTACACACAGTGACATTCTGTTCTTCGCATATCCCAGCTTGTTGTTGGTAGCTGGGGTCAGAGCCATGATACGGCGCCCCTGGAGCACAAAGGGTTAAGGGTCTTGCTCAAGGACCTAAAGGCAGCAGCTTGGCCATACCGGGGCTCGAACCCGGATTTTCCGATCAGTAACCCAGCGCCTTAGATTACTGAGCCACACCCCCTCCCTTTTTTCTATCTTCAGTCAAATGTCCCAAGCAAAGACAGAAAGGGTATGAGGGATGGTCAAATTAATAGCCAGAGGGGGGGACCAAAGGGGATGTCCGGATGGATAAACAGATGGTTGACTAGTGACGTGGACAGAGTCATAGGCAGAGGGGAGACCAAAAGGGGTGTCCGGATTTATAAACAGATGGGTGTCTAGAGACGTGGACAGAGTCATAGGCAGAGAGGTGACCGAAAGGGGGTGTCCGGATGGATAAACAGAGGGTTGACCAGAGACGTGGACAGAGTGAGGGGTGACCGGAGGTGGTCAAAATCATTCCCAGAGTATCTTGTGACTCGGCAGGTCATGTGACCAGAGGTTTCATGTTGTTGTTTTTTTAATTAAAACCATTTGATGCTTTTTTTCAGGCTCCAAATGCTGGATCACTTTGCCGAGTGCATTAAACAGGCGAAAGGAGTGCGACAGCAGGCTGTGCAGCTCAACATCTTCACCGCTGTGCTCAGTGCCCTAAAGGTAAATCACAACGGGGGGGGTTATACAGCATCGGATTTTGCTTTAGAGAGAAAGTATGGTGCTGAAGTGAGAGTGTCATGTTGAGTGAGAGGTTCATGAAAGTTGAGGAACCAAGTCACAGATTTGAGCTGAGATTTGAGGAAGCGAGTCAGGTTAGATGATTGGAGTCATGGAGTCGATCTGAGAGTCAAGGAAATGAGTAATGTTATGTTAAAGATTTTGATGAAGAAATTTGAGAGCTGAACTTTGAGAGCGAGTCACGTCATGTTAGAGAGATAATTTGGGATAGATATTTCTACGGAGATTTGAGTAAGTGAGTCACGTAGTGTTCAACATTTGACCTGAGAATTGAGGAAGAGAGTGATGTCGTTCTATAGAGGTGATTTCATTCAGAGTTTGTAGCTGAGAGCAGAGAGCGCGAGTTTCTGGTGAAGTTAGAGAATTGAGTTTTAGATTGATTTTAGAGTTGAGGATGTAAGTCGCCTCATACTGGAGAGATTATTTGAGGTATAGATTTCAGATGAGAGTCAAGGAAGCAAGTCACATCATGTATTTCAAGCTGATTTTGGAGGATGTGAGTCACATCACGTTAGAGAAATGATTTTAGGTCAAATTTTAAGGTGAGAGTTGTGGAAGTGAGTCACGTCGATGATTTGAGTCATGATTTGAGAATTGTTTTGAGTCATAGATTCAAAGTGGGCGTGGAGGAAATGAATCACATCATGTTAGAGACATGATTTGAGGCAAAACTTCAAGGTGAGAGTTGTGGAAGTGAGTCACGTCAATGATTTGAATCATGATTTGAGAAATGATTTGAGTCAGATTCAAACAGAGAGTCGAGGAAATGAATCACATGTTAGAGAAATTATTTGAGGCAAAACTTCAAGGTGAGAGTTGTGGAAGTGAGTCATGTCAATGATTTGAGTTATGATTTGAGTCATAGATTCAAAGTGGGAGTGGAAGAAATTAATCACATGTGAGAGAAATGATTTGAGGTAAAACTTGAAGGTGAGAGTTGTGGAAGTGAGTCACGTCAATGATTTGAATCATGATTTGAGTCATAGATTCAAAGTGGGAGTGGAAGAAATTAATCACATGTGAGAGAAATGATTTGAGGTAAAACTTGAAGGTGAGAGTTGTGGAAGTGAGTCACATCAATGATTTGAATCATGATTTGAGTCAGATTCAAACAGAGTCGAGGAAATGAATCGCATGTTAGAGAAATGATTTGAGGCAAAACTTCAAGGTGAGAGTTGTGGAAGTGAGTCATGTCAGTGATTTGACTCCTAAATTCAAAGTGGAGTGGAGGAAATGAATCACGTCATGTTAGAGAAATGATTTGACTCATAGATTCAAACAGAGAGTCAAGGAAATGAATCGCATGTTAGAGAATTGATTTCAGCTAAACATTTGAGTTGTTTTCTCGAGTTGTGAAATTGAGTCTTGCATGTTGGTCTGCTTGAAGTATTACAATTGTCCTTGTCTATATTTCTGTGACTTCTACCTGTGTTCAGGGTCTGGCTGAGAATAAGAGCACTTTGGGCCCTGAGGAGGTGCGGAAGTCGGCCCTGGCCCTGGTGATGGGAGCTCTGGATAACCCGAACCCCATCCTTCGCTGTGCCGCGGGCGAAGCTCTGGGCCGCATGGCGCAGGTCGTCGGAGAGGCCACGTTTATCGCCAGCATGGCTCAGCACAGCTTCGACAAGTAACAACCTGCAGAAAATGTCTTGTATGACTGAATGAATCTCACAAAAATCTCCAAACAATTGAGTCTTCCCAGAAGAATGGAGGTTCTTATTGGTGGAAATGGGAATAAGATGTTCAAAATGAATCATTTTATGAATCATTTATCTCATTAAAGGTTAAGGACGTTGCCCAAGGCCATGAAGAGATTATAGATTGGCAATAGCCAATGATTTCATTTAATTCGTAATAATCATTATTCATTCACTCATTCATTCATCTTCTACGGCTATATCCGATCTTCCCTCGGGTCACGGGGAGTCTGTGCCTATCTCAGGCATCTATGGGCATTAAGGCAGGATACACCCTGGATGGAATGCCAACCCATCGCAGGGCACACACACATTCACACACACATTCATAAAATAGGGACAATTTTTCCAAGGTGCCAATCAACCTACCGTGCATGTTTTTGGACCGGGAGGAAACCGGAGAACCCGGAGAAAAACCCCCTGAGGCACGGGGAGAACATGCAAACTCCACACACACATGGCCGAGACGGGAATCGAACCCCGACCCTGGCGGTGTGATGCGAACGTGCTAACCACTAAGCCACCGTGTCCCTGTCATATCATTAATTTATGATAATTATTTATTTTGATTAATTTGTTTATTTATTCAGCCTATAAATAAATAAATAGATTTCTAAATTCATTCATTCATTGAGGGTCTGGCCAAGCACTCTGGACCCTGAGGAGGTGCAATTAATCAATTCATTTGTGTTTTTTTTTTTTTTTTTTTCATTAACAGGCTGAAGTCTGCCCGAGACGTGGTCTCCAGAACGGGTCACTCTTTGGCTCTGGGTTGCCTTCACCGCTACGTCGGCGGCATCGGTTCGGGTCAGCACCTGAAGACCAGCGTCAGCATCTTGCTTGCCCTTGCACAGGACGCCACGTCTCATGAAGTCCAGGTGAGAGAGTCTCAGGTTTAAAAAAAAAAAAAAAAAAAAAAAAAACAACAAAAAATAGGTTTTTCCAATATCCTTTTGAAACAACTGGGAATGTTTTCTAAAGTACTAAAAAGCCAATTTGCAATTTTTATAAACATTAAAGACATAATTCATTAAAGACAGCTTTCTATTGTAAGGTATTACTGAGTAAGTGTGTGTTTGTGTGTGTGTGTGTGTGTGTTGCAGACATGGGCTCTGCACTCTTTGGCTCTGATTGTGGATTCAAGCGGGCCCATGTACCGGGGTTACGTGGAGCCGACGCTGTCCTTGGTGCTGACTCTGCTCCTTACCGTTCCCCCCTCCCACACTGAGGTGCACCAGTGCCTGGGCCGCTGCCTCGGAGCCCTCATCACCACCGTCGGCCCTGAGCTCCAGGGTGAGTTTGATTTTAGAGGGATTATTTGTGTCGGCCCAGCTGTTAAATAAATAAATGGAATAAATAAATAAATAAATGAAATTATCCCCTGGTGTCATGGTAACGAGTAGTAGTTCCATCCAGCAGTTGTTTATATATATATATATATATATATATATATATATATATATAACACACACACACACACACACACATACACCAGTACATGATGGGGGGAAAAATAACAGCCCTTTTGCTCCCCCAGTGGTGAAAGACAATTTAACGATAAAGTCACCAAATGTACCCATAATGAGCATTTCCTCTAAATGTCTTTTTATCCGCACCGCAGTTTCGGAATTTGCGTGATGTCATGCCACTGTGTTTTCCTGCGTTTAGGAAACAGCGTGACGATCTCAACCATTCGCTCGTCGTGTCTGGTCGGCTGTGCCATCATGCAGGATCACTCTGACTCGCTGGTGCAGGCGGCCGCCATCTCCTGCCTCCAGCAGCTCCACATGTTCGCACCGCGCCACGTCAACCTGTCCAGCCTGGTGCCCTGTCTCTGTGTAAGGCTCACTCAATGTGTGTGTGTGTGTGTGTGTGTGGACACTGCAACTGTGTGTGTTTCGGGGTGTATGGGGACTGTATTTTTGTATTGTTTTGTATACGTGTTCGTTCATTGTGTATACATTGTGTATTATATTGTTGTGTGTGTGTGTGCGCTTGTGTGTGTGTTTAGGTCCACTTGTGCAGTTCTCACCTGCTATTGCGGCGAGCGGCCGTGGCGTGTTTGAGGCAGCTGGTGCAGAGAGAAGCGGCGGAGGTGTGCGAGTACGCCATGAGCCTCGCCAAGAAAGCCGGCGACAACAAGGACAACACCGCTATCAGTACGTCCCTATCCCGACTTCCTGTTCAAACAGGAAGTTCATCTTGCACCAAAAGTTCAATCATGACACTTGTCCGCTGCATGTCCCAAGCCTGTGAGATTGATTACTGCTGATCACTGTCTCAGACCTGAACATCAGCGAGACGGGGCTGGAGGGTGTCCTGTTCGGAATGCTGGACCGCGAGACAGACAGGAAGCTGTGCTCCGACATCCACGACACGCTGGGACACATGCTGTCCTCCCTGGCTGTCGGAAAACTCTCTCACTGGCTCAAACTGTGCAAAGACGTCCTCGCTGCCAGCACAGGTGGACACATTTATTTTCCCCTCATGGTTGCCTAGAAACCCTGTTAGACATCATTAATGATCCACAGCATGGCAGGGTACAAGACCCCAAACTATTCCTAATACACACCACAAACGTTCCATTTCCACATCAGCATTAAGATTTATTTATATTTTATATCATTTGCCGTGATCATTTTTTTATTTTTTTGATTAATTTATCTTTCAGTCTATTTATTGTTATAAATTATTTTATTTGTTGTATTCTCTTATTTAAATGTTTTACTATTTATTTGTAACATTTTTTTAGTTATTTTTTTCTTCTTTGTTTTTAATTGATTTATTTTCTTTAGTTATACGCATTTATTTATGTATTTATTTATTTATTTTACCATTTTACTTTTTCTACATCTTAAATATATACTTGTAAATTCCTGTGGAATTTAAAAAAAGAAAGTATACATTTTTGTATTCATTCTATTTATTATTATTAATAATAATAATAATAATAATAATAATAATAATAATAATAATAATATAATTCATTCATTCATTTAATTCATTCATCTTCTACCGCTATATCCGATCTTCCCTCGGGTCACGGGGAGCCTGTGCCTATCTCAGGCGTTTATGGGCATTAAGGCAGGATACACCCTGGATGGAATGCCAACCCATAGCAGGACACACACACACACACTCACACACACACTCATACACTAGGGACAATTTTCCAAGGTGCCAATAAACCTACTGTGCAAGTACAAAGGTTTTTTTGCCATCAAATGTAATTAAGTATTTAAAGTACTATGATTTATTACGGCTATAATGTTACTATTATCATTTTTCTCACAAGACACTTTGCTCGGTTTATTCTACGTTCTGGTAACGTTCTTCCCAAACTTAAGTACACTAACAATTACATTTCCTTCATACATGCCTATTTCATCGGTAGCTCCTCCTGTCTGGTTTCAGAGGTGGGCGGCGCGGTGGCGTTCGAGGTGGAGAAAGACGAGGAAGACTCGGAGAAGAAGGACGAAATGGACGACGACATCATGTTCACGGGACTGGGCGAGGACGACAAGTCGAAGCCGTCTGTCGCCCCGCGCTGGGTGACTCGCGTATTCGCAGCCGACTGCCTCTGCCGCATCATTCACCTGTGCGAGAATGGCGACAAAACCCACTTCGACTTGGCTGCAGCTCGCACCGCCAAGGCCAAGAACCCTAAAGGTGCTCCGGTTTACCCCATTTCTAGCTCGTGCTGTATATCAACAAGTATCTGTAGTGCGATACTGGGGTTTGCGTTGCGATACGTTTCTGAAACTGTACGCAAGGCGATGTATTGGGATCTTTATTATAGGAATAGGATCTCGGTTTAGGGAAGATGTCATTAGGAACACATTACCATATGCAAAGCTTAGGCAAAAACAGCATTTGTTTAGCCCGAACATAGCATTTTGCATTATTACATTTAAAATGGCACACCGCCCTTAACTGCCCTATAAACCTAAACTTACACCTGCCATTTTTATTGTATATAGATATTATGTTTTTAAGTATCGGTTAAAAAATATATATATATCGCGATACACTGGTGTTTATTTGACCATTTCTACACCATTTTACTTCAATCTTGTAAATTCCTGCGGAATCCATTTTTGTATTAATTATATTTATTATTAATAATAATAATAATAATAATAAAAATAATAATAATGATGTTGTTATGTAATGTTGTTATTATTATTATTATTGATGACAATAATAATAAAAATGGTACACAGCGAAACTCGGGTTACAGGGTCATGCGACGTGTCTAAACGGATACACCCGCTTCACATAGCCGCTTCGGCGGGAGTCGGACGCTGGGTAATTTTGCGGCGTCATGTGACGTCATTGGCCACGCCCCCTTTTGAAAAAGATTGCCAAAACAATTGGCGTCTAAACACTCGTCTCTCCGAACAAGCTCGCATTTCGACGTCAGCACTAAAAGCAAAGGAAATGTACCATGTCTAGTTGTTGTTATTATTGTTATTGACACTAATAATAAATGGTAAACAGAGTATACACAAACCATGTAATCACTCGTTTAAATATTACTCCTGTAAAAGGTCTGAGTTTAAGCTTTTACTTGAGTAAAAGTACAAACGTTTTTTTTTTTTGTGAAAAGACTCCCTGGTGTATACACCGGTGTATCGAGATATCCCTACACCCCTTTTCCTAACCGATTTTTTCCACGTCTGTTTTCTCCTCAGGTGACCTCCTGGTCCTGCACCTGTCCGATCTGATCCGGATGGCCTTCATGGCTTCCACGGATCACAGTCACCAGCTGCGCATGGCCGGCCTGCAGGCTCTCGAGGACATCATTAAGAAATTCGCCTCGGTGCCCGAGCCCGAGTTTCCTGGTCACGTGATCTTAGAACAGTACCAGGCTAATGTGAGTCTTTCCAGTTCTTTACAACTCCTACAGGAATCTTGGAAGAATATTCACCAACACAAACACACACACACACACACACAGACTCTTTCGCAATTCTGTTGTATATCTGATGCATGATGAACCACAAGCACTGCAGATTACACACAAGTGTCTGATCCTAAACCACTCACTCTTTTCTTCACAGGTTGGTGCAGCTCTTCGACCGGCGTTCTCCCCTGACACGCCCTCTGACATCACTGCCAAAGCCTGCCAGGTAAACCGAGGGATGAAGTGTGACTTTACGCTTTGACTAAAGACCATAAAATACTCTTTGGGGGGGGGGGGGGGGGGGGGTGGGGGGGGGTGGGGGGGGGGGGGGGGTGGGGGGGGGGGGGGGGGGGGGGGGGGGGGGGGGGGGGGGGGGTGGGGCCCGTTTCTAGCAGCAAGGCTTTACTCCGCGTACACGTCACTGTACACACTGTACAGATCACAAGCTGGGACATATGAAGAAAGAATTTCACTGTGCTGTAACGTATATGTGGCTGTTCTTCTACATCAATATACTAAAGATGAAAAGATGCATGAGATAACGCAACCAATCAAAGAAAGCTTCATTAAAAACACACACACGGTTGTCTGAATGACGTTTGCTACAGGGTCGCGAGATCTGACTACTGCACTCCGACTAATATGATTGGTTAATGGCTTATGAATCATTTCATACATTTTCATTGGGGGGGGGGGGGGGGGGGTGGGGGGGGGGGGTTAGCTATAGTGATCCTGCCCGAGTTTAATCCAGCAGAGAAGGTCTTCCTGGCCCTGATGATGGCCCTCCATTAAATGTTCTCATGAGCTTTTAACAAAGCGTCTGAAACTAAATCCGTCACCATGTCGTTGTGTCAGGTGTGCAGCGCCTGGATCGGCAGCGGCGTCGTGAGCGACCTGAACGACCTGCGGCGTGTCCACAACCTCCTGGTGTCCTCTCTGGACAAAGTGCAGGCGGGTAAAGGCTCGTCCAGCCAGCTGTACAGCGAGAGCGCCACCACTATGGAGAAACTGGCCGTTCTCAAAGCCTGGGCCGAGGTGACCAACACACACACACACACACACACACATACTACACAGTTTTAATCCACTATGTCCAGAGTTATTATAAAAATAAAAGTAACTATTATCATTTTTATATTATATAATAAAATATTATATATTTTATATAATATATAATATATATAAATTATATATATATATATAATATATATTATATTATATTATATTATATATCTAATTTATATAATATAATTCCTTTTATTCCTGACTTTCTCTACCTCAGGTCTACGTGGTGGCGATGAAACTAAAGAAGGAGGCGGAGTCGAGGCCGGCGCACTCCTCGTGCAGTGGCGAGGACGACGAGGACGAGGACGACGTGGGGGACGAAGGCGACGTTCTCCCCGCAGACAGCCTGATCACCCTGGTGCAGCCCGAGCTGCCGTGTTTGAGCCGCCTGTGGCTCGCCGCACTCAGAGACTACGCCCTGCTCACGCTGCCGGCCGAGTTCGCCAGCCAGCTGCCCCCTGAAGGTAGATCTCACTCCATGTCACGCCGAGTCCACGACCCCCATAATTGTATATAATCACGTATCGATTTGGCCGATAAACCTGATTCCTATTCTGTGTGCAGGCGGAGCCTTCTACACTCCAGAGACCATCGACATGGCGCGCCTTCATTACCGGAGCTCGTGGGCCCCCATCCTGCACGCCGTCGCTCTCTGGCTCAGCACGACCGAATTCGGGGCTCTCGAGTGTCCCGAGGAGCCCCAGGGCGCCCCCGGAGCCGGGCCTTCCGGGTTCCCTCAGGGTCCTCCTGCCTCCGGAAAGAGCCACGATGAGCTGATCAAAGACCGAATGCATCTGCTCTTGGGTACTGAACACACTTTTAAAAAATAGATATATACGCAGAACTAAGTGCACCCCTCACATTTGTGTAAATATTTAATTTTCATGTAACAACATTGAAGAAATGACACTTGTGTAAAGTGTAAAATAGTGAGTGTGCAGCTCGTTGGACTAGTGTACATTTGCTGTCCCTTCAAATTAACTCAACACACTCCATTCATGTTTAACCCACTGGCCACAAAAGTGAGTACACCCCTAAATATGGCCAAATTAGTTTTCCAGCACTACCTTAACCCTCTTGACAGGTTGCCACTGGAGTCCTATTCCACTCCTCCATGACGACATCACAGAGCTGGTGGGGGTTCGAGACCTTGTGCTCCTCCACCCTCTATTTGAGGATGCTCAATATGGTTTCGATCTGTAGACATGCTTGGCTTGTTCTTTACCCTTTACCAAGGCAGCGGTCGTTTTGAAGGTGTGTTTGTGGTGTTGGAATACTTCCCTGCGGCCTAGTCTGCAAAGTAAGGGGGATCATGCTCTGCTCATGCTTCTATCTCACAGTACCTGCTGGTTCCTTCAATGAACTGTAGCTCCCCAGTGCCACCAGCATGCATGCAGCCTCAGAGCATGACACAACCACCACCATGCTTGAATGTAGGCAAGACACATTTATCTTAGCCGTCACGCTCGTGTTACACCGTCGAACCGAGTTTATCTTGGTCTCATCGGACCACAGGACATGGTTCCAGTAATCCATCCTTAATCCTTAGTCTGCTCGTCCTCAGCAAACTGTTTCTTTCTTGTATATCATCTATAGACCTTTAGCTTTCGTCTGGGACGACAGCCATGCAGACCAACTTGATGCAGCCTGAGTCATATGGTCTGAGCACTGACGGGGTAAAATTGTAAAAAAAATGTATTCCTAATGAGTCACATGACACTGGGGAAAGAAAATGGCTATCTGAGGTATTTTGAGGGGACTCCAAATGTTCACTGTTATCCAAACTGCTTGTGTCATTTCTGTCACACGGGAGGATATAATAATATCTTTGCAAAAATGTGAGGGGTGCTCACACTTCTGTCAGATACTTTTTATCATTAATCCTCTTTTAATTCAATAATAAACTTTTCATTGCTTAAAAGTAAGAAATCTTTCATAAGTAATAATAATATAAACATTTGAATTTATTTGTTGTGGCTGTCAGGCGTCAGTATCGAGTTCCTGTGCTTCCCGAGGCCTGAGGAACCCATTGAGCGGGTGATGTCGTGTCTGCAGGCCCTCAGCACGCTGCTCGAGTGTCCGCGGGCTCGGAAACACATCGCAGAAGATCAGGTCAGTGATCAGTCATCTCCACGCCTGTATCATATAGAGGATTTTTTATGACATATTACGGAATATAAGGGAAAATGTGTGTGTGTGTGTGTGTGTGTGTGTGTGTGTGTGTGTGGTAGTTGTTGGCTGTGGAGCTGCTGAACGTCCTGCACAGGCTGTTACTCACACGTGACCCTCCGAGCGTTCAGCTGCAGGTCACGGCCGTGGTGCAGGAGACCATCCGCTCGGCCCGGGAACATGTGGATCAGGTCCGGAGTTCAGAGAGTGAGTCCGCAACACATTTCGTCATCACCTCGTATAGTCTCGTATGACCTTTTTCCACCAGTCACGCGCATTCCTGTAATCGGGACTTTGTAGGCGCCGAGGAAGGCGGAGAGAACGAGTGGCCCCGCCTCCTGGGAGAGGGCGGCGATTCGGGTGAGCTCCAGCCGGGGAAGTCTTTGGTTTTTGCCGCCATGGAGCTGCTTGTCTTCCTCCTGGTGCGTCATCTTCCTCGGATCAACGCCAAAGTCACGGATTCCCCGAGCCACGTTCCCGCGAAACCCCAGCAGCTCTCAGAGCACAGCAAACGCCTGCTCGCCGTCACCGTGGGCATCCTGGGAGATCTGCCCTCGCTGTGTTCTCCTGCAGGTAAACACACACACACACACAAACACACATACTTCTTTATCTTCTATCGCCAACATCTACCGCCTCCGCTGTGCCAACAGGGAGCATGACCATCCTTCCCACGGTGCTGTTCCTGATCTGCGGGGTCCTGAAGGAGACGGCGGTGAAGACGGCAGACGGCGCGGTGGCTCCGCCCGTCTCGGCCGCCCTGCAGGCCATCAAGACCATCATCACGTCTCCGCTGGGCCGCGTGGAGCACATCCAGCAGCAGTGGACCAGCCTGGTGAGAAGCAGCCTGGCATCTGTTCTGGAGTACTCCCAACCTGGTGAGATCATCTCACACACACACACACACACACACATTATCACACACCCATGAACACATTTTCTCACTCAGTCAGCATGTACAGTGAGAAGAGACAGTCTGTGCTCACGTACACACAGTCTGGTGAGAATTTAGAAGACACTAAGACAAACACACACACACAAGCCTGTATATGTGTGTGTGTGTGTGTGTATATGTATATGTATATATATATATATATATATATATATATATATATATATATATATATATATATATATATATATATATATATATATATATATATATATATATATCTATATATATATATATATATATATATATATATATATATATATATATATATATATATATATATATATATATATATATATATACTATATATATGGTATATATATATATATATATATATATATATATATATATATATATAGATATATATATATATATATATATATATATATATATATATATATATATATTATATATGATATATTATGTGGCACTATATATGTGCCACTATATATATATATATATATATATATGTGTGTATATGTATCATATATATGATATAATATATGTGTATATATATATATATATATATATATATATATATATATATATATATATATATATATATATATCTATATAGTGGCATGGTGGCTTAGTGGTTAGCACGTTCGCCTCACACCACCAGGGTCCAGGGTTCGATTCCCGTCTCGGCCATGTGTGTGTGTGGAGTTTGCATGTTCTCCCCGTGTCCTCAGGGGGTTTTTCTCCAGGTTTCCTCCCCGGTCCAAAAACATGCACGGTAGGTTGATTGGCACCTTGGAAAAATTGTCCCTAGTGTATGTGTGTGTGTGTGTGCCCTGCGATGGGTTGGTATTCCATCCAGGGTGTATCCTGCCTTAATGTTCATAGATGCCTGAAATGCCTGAGGCACAGGATCTCCGTGACCCGAGGGAAGATCGGATATTTATAGCGGAATAGTTAGAAGATGAATGAATGAATATATATATATGTGTGTGTGTGATGATAGCTTCTGTGCTTTGTGTGTTGTGGTGTGTGTGTGTGTGTGTGTGTGTGTGTGTGTGTGTGTGTGTGTGTGTGTGTGTGTGTACATACATACATATATATATGTACATATATATATATATATATATATATATATGATATATGTGTGTGTGTGTGTGTGTACATACATATATACACATATATATATGTGTACATACATATATACACATACATGCACACACACACATAGAAAAAGACCGTCTTATTCTCAATGACATCTCTCATTTTTTTTCTGTTCTTCTGTCCCTTCATCCGTCTCTCTCTTACTCTCGTTCAATCAGACGAGTCCAGACCCAGTGTGGACGAGGTGAGTATGCTGACAGCCATCACTCTCTTCCTCGTCTCCGCCGGCCCTGAGCTGCTCGGAGTCACCAGCTTAGAGAAGGGCTGCATGGAGCGTTTCCAAAACGCCCTCAACTCCGCCGACCCTCTGGTACTTCACACACACTCACACACACGTACACACGTCATCAGGTTCACAAGTCACTCATGAGCTTCTGGGTGTGAACTCGAGTCTCCTTGCTAACGGTTCAGTGTTGCATAATGCGTCTTCTGTCGCGTTCTGCATCTTATACAACTCGACACGAGCTTTATTGTCATTTTTCCCACATAATAAAGAAGGAAATGGCATACAAATGGACGGAAGTGCATAGATAGTGCATGTTTAAAGAGCAAACTAGGGCTGTTGCTATTGATGATTTTATTAATCAAGGTTTATTTCAAAAAGTAATCGTATAAGAAGTACTTTTCCTTTATTAAAGAGCAATAGTAAATAAGACAGGGAAAATAAGACAAGGCTCTTAAAATGAACAAGTGATTTGTTTTTCTTTTTGTTCGAAAAAATCTGCATTCTGTTGCAGATTTTTTTATTACAGTAAGTCACGGGAAACTACTTTGTTAATTAAACTCATTATTATTCTCACTCATTTATTAAATCTTATGTTCTGTGAATTAAATGCATGTATTAATCATCAATAAAAAAAAATGTAAAAATGCTCCACTTCCCGCTCTACACGCCACTGCGGAGGGATTTTTTGAACGCTCTGTATATAAATAATAGTAACGGCTCACGTTGATCCCTCATCCGTACAGATCACGGGTCGGTACACACATGATCCGCAGATATTTATTTGTGAGTCTTTTTATTTCATACCTACACAGAGCAATCATGTGTTCTTGTGAAAGTGCTAATCTGTCAACTCCAGCGGCTAGCGGAGCGACAGATCAAATGTTATCACGCCTCAAGTGTTATTAATAACTTGCGTATGGGAGCATTTCCTTACTATAACTTTTCTTCTTTTAAATGGAAAGCAAATTATTTGTTTTCTCCTCCTTTTTTGCTGGTCTGTGCTCTGATCCGTGATTCAAAAACCCTTAATGTGATATATGAGTTTGTTTGTTTGTTTTTGTTCTGTTGCACCACTGATAAATGAAAATATAACAAACTCGATTTCCTATGAACAATAACATGAGGGGGAAAACACAAAACATAATATTTTCGTTTTTTATTATTATTAACTGTATAAGCATCAACCGTTTACATTTTTAATAAAATTTGTAATAAAGTGTCTGCTCAGTTTAAATAGTATATGAAAGATATATGTAGGAATTTACATGTGTGTGTGTGTGTGTGTTTTACATTTAATATTATAAATGCAGAGGAACCTTGACCTACGAAGGTACCAGTTTACGAGTTGGGATTCGTTAAAAAATGTGGCTTAGATGTGAAATTTGGGGTTATGAGTGATATGAAATTCGAGAGCAAGAAGGTTCTTATGCGTGATCCAAACTGAAGCCCTTTACCAAAACGGTTTGGTACCATTACATTTACATTTGTGGCATTTGGCAGACGCCCCTATCCAGAGCGACTTACAACTGAGCAATTGAGGGTTAAGGGCCTTGCACCTAGCTTAGTGGTTGTGGGGTTTGAACCTGCGATCTTCTGGTCCAGAGGCCAACACCTTACCACTAAGCCACCACCACAAGCCAGCCACCTTAGATCTCTAATATGTGTTTGCGTGTGTGTTTCTGTGTTTGTGTGTGCGTGTGTGTGTTTGTTTGTTTGTTAGGTGCAGGCGCGGGGTTACCAGCTGCTCCTGTCCGTGTTCCAGCATTCAGCAAGAGCGCTATCTACCCCCTACATCCACGCTCTCGCTCCCGCGCTGGTGGAGAAACTGAAGGCAGCGGAGCGTTCACGACCTTCAACCCCGGCCGAGCTGCATGCCCTGCAGGAGGGGGTCCGAGTGCTCGAGTGTCTTGTGGGGCTCGGCGAGGAACAGAACCGTGAGTTCCCATCGTGCTCATGTTCATTCTATTATGCACGTATGTGTGTGTGTGTGTGTGTGTGTGTGTGTATATGTATATACATGTATATATGTGTGTGTGTGTGTGTGTGTGTGTGTGTGTGTGTGTGTGTATATATATATAATATATATATATATATATATATATATATATATATATATATATATATATACACACATTATTTTCTTATAATCAACATCCTTTTTTTGTAATGTGGTGTATATATATATATATATATATATATATATATATATATATAGATATATATATATATATATATATATATTCGACCAAGTCAACCTCTAATAATAAAACAATGAACGTTCATTCATTTTATTACATTTTCTTATTTATTTATTTATTTATTTTATTTTATTAAACCAGGTGTTCAGTTGCTGGCCCTGCTCGTGCCCACACTCATCTCCTACCTGCTGGATGAGAACACCTTCTCCTCGGCCCCGCCCACCTCCAAGGCCCTTCACGAGTTCGCACTGCAGAACCTGATGCGCATCGGGCCGCTCTACCCTGCCGCTTTCAAAACCGTCATGGGGGCAGCACCTGAGCTCAAGCCCCGCCTTGAGGGGGCCATCAGAGCCAATCAGGCCAGCAGCAAAGCCAAGGCTACAGCCAGACAGGCCCAGCCCACTGTGCAGGCCACGCCCACTATCAAACTCAAGACTAGTTTCTTTTAAATTAGTGCATTTTATTTTGGAGGAGGAGACCGAATGGGATTCGACTAGGAAAGTGTGTGTGTGTGTGTGTGTGGTGTGGTGTGTGTGTGTGTGTGTGTGTGTGTGTGTGTGTGTGTGTGTGTGTGTGTGTGTGTGTGTGTGTGTGTGTGTGTGTGTGTGTGTGTGTGTGTGGACCTCGTTCGTAGCCGAGCGGTACACTTTTCACTTCTGCACCTTAATCAGAGGAAATCATTGTGTTAAAGCACCTGCCTCGTTTTCATTCCGCCTCGTCTTTTTTAAAAATCCTTCTCTCTCTTCTGCACGTTGTTCTGTCATACATGTCGCACGTTTTGTGTCTCCGTACCTGTTACATGAGATTCTTGTACTCTCGGATCTCTGCTTTTTAAACATTTTATGAAGCTAGACGTCGAGGGTGTGTCGAGTTGTGTGTGTGTGTGTGTGTGTGTGTTGTAGTGCACTCCCGCTTAGTCCAGTCTTGCGTGTAAATGTGGCTGTAAATATCAGCAGGTATTGATCTCTCCTCTGTTATTTATTTCAGCAGTGGGAAGTTCCGGTGAAGCTGCACACAGATCTTACGGTTCATTGTTTTTTGGTTAAGTGGGTTTAGCATCGGTGTGATAAAGCGCTCGCAAGCCTCAATCTCTGAAAATGATTACAATAAAGAAAATCTACACCATTCATTTGTTTTCTTGTATTTTTGGGGCATTTTGGGGATCTTTTTCAGTCATTTGTGGCCTTTTCCGAACTATTATATTACTTGGTGTGTGTGTCTGTGTGTGTGTGTGTAGTGTGTGTGTATGTGTGTGTGTATATATGTGCATATATGTGTGTGTGTATGTGTGTATGTGTGTGTGTGTGTGTGTGTGTGTGTGTGGTGTGTGTGTGTGTATACATATATGTATATGAATGTCTGTCTGTCTCTGTGTCTCTCTCTGTCACATTATTTGTCTATTATAGACACCACGAGGGTGTTAACTGCGTGTTTGTCTACTGAATAAATATCAACAAGGCAGTTTTAACACTAGTTTACTACAAGTCCGCGGAGAACTACAAATCCCACGACGACTCACGGAGCACTTCCGTTGTGTGGGCGGGGCTTGGCGTGCTTGCGTATCTTTAACGTCAGTGAGTGACAGCTGGCTGTCAGAGGCATGAGTCGGCTCAGAGCGGAGCGGAGACAAAAGCGGAGCCGCTGAAGCCGCGTGGATACACGCGGAGAGCAGAGAAAGGGGTGGGGAGAGAGAAAGAGTGGCACGGAAATTAAGGAAAAGGGGGTTTTGTGCGGTTGGGAGGAACTTTATTTATTTTAAGTGGAAGAGACCCGCGGCCAGGCCATGGACGAGCATGCAGGGCCCGGCGTGTTCTTCAACAACAACAGCAACAACTCGGGGCAGCCGAGCGGTGGAGCAGGAAAGGGCGTCGTGGCTGAGGGGAACGGCGCGGAGGCGGGCAGGACTCATTACAGCATCCCGGGCATCCTGCATTTCCTCCAGCACGAGTGGGCCCGCTTCGAGCTGGACAGAGCTCAGTGGGAGCTGGAGAGAGCCGAGCTGCAGGTCCGAAAGTCTTAATTATTTTATTTTCGATTTTTTTTAAATCATTTTTACTATCCAACAACAGCTAGATTATTATTTGTAGTACTACTAATAATAGTGTTATCCACAAAATGATGTTTATTATTATTATTATTAGTAGTAGCAGTAATATAACATTCGTTCCATTTCCCTTCCTGTTGACATTCCTGCGGCTACCTAACCGGGTGCACAACCAGGTGTTGCCAGGTTGGGGTGAACCCCTGTCTCATGTTTATGTTCTTGAGAATTATAATATACAAATATTTTTAAACATAGTCCGTGTGTTTAATATCATTAATAGTATAACTATTAAACCGTTAAAACTTTTTGCTAACGATATTAAATAAATGCTTGCCATCATAATTCAAGCGGCGCTTCAATCTGGCAACCCTTGTGCATTGCGGCTACCGTTAGCACGACACCGTTAGCATAGTGAACCTCTAACATACTTATTAAAAAGGATCCGTTTGACGCGCATTATATTATTTTCCCCTCAACGCGTATTTTTTATAATGGATAAAATGCTAAATTTATCGGTTTAACGTCAACAAATGGTCGGAAAACCCCTGAATTATTTGTTGTGCGCTAGCAAGAAACCTAGGAATGACAGAGCACGGCTAATCTCGTCTCCTTTTGGAGTGTAACGATGCGAGTTTAGTGTCGTGTAACACGAAGTAAATAAATATAAAATATTACATATGCAGGAATTGATTTCAGACGATGTTTGTGCACGAAATAAGGCATAATTTGACCTATTTTTGGCTGCCCCGATTAGCAGAGAACTAGCCCTGCCTTGCTAGCATGTCTCCTTTTCTTATCAATATTTTATATATAAATATTTTCGAATGAAATATGCTAAATTACACTATTATACATAAATATAAATACATTCTTATCTGTATTTAGTGCTTTTACTTCACTTTAGTGCTTTTACTTGTACTTGTGTGTGTGTGTGTGTGTGTGTGTGTGTGTGTGTGTGTGTGTGTGTGTGTGTGTGTGTGTGTGTGTGTGTGTGGTCGATACAATATTATGACGGTTTTCGATAGTATCGTCATTTCATTTAGTCATGGAATACGTTGTTTAATCTGAGGTTGTATAAAAACAGAGGTCGGATTTGTGACTTTAAATGCGATTCGTGTTTTAGATCTGAATCACTTCAGAAAATGGTATATTTTAAAACAAGCCATTGCGTTTGGGAGGCGAATGTTGATTCTTTATTTGCAAGTTTGTTTAAGAATTCATTGAAATGTCATAGAACAGAAATCTCCATTGTCTGACGTGTAATCTTTGAACGTTTATTTACTTGACAGGTTTATTTTGTGCATTTATTTAAGGAGAGAATTTAAAAGGAACTGTTGACGGATAGGGTCAACTTGTTTTATAAATTAGACGTATTTTTTTGCGTTCACTAGACATTCCTGCTATAACGGAATGAAAGAAATACTGCAAAAAATGTTGCTGCCGCTGTTGGCAGAAGAATGATCGATTTACAATCCCGGCCTGAGAATGAGCATTTCACACAAGATTTATACAAACGTTCATCCAAGCACTAGTAGATCATCCCAGTTCCCAGATCTGTTTTCTCTAGTGTTACCCAGATTCCTTATTTCTATGACAAACCCTGTAAGGTGAGGTGTAAGAGGAATAAAACACTGTTGGTATTGACTATAAGATCTGTCAGTTGTGTGAAAGTAACCGTGACTTTCATCTGTAAATCCCGTCACTTCTCTCAATCTGACGACTCGCATGTAACATGTAATATTAGCAGTGGCTGGCATCAATCGTTTATATTCAACTCTTATCTTTATAACATGACGTTTATTATAACATGACGTGCCTTACTTTACTGGTTCTCACCATCTTCTCGATTGAAGGTTCGAGACCAGCATGATGGCGCACACATACACCGATCCTAAAATAAATGTAAATAAATAAATGTAATCTTAAGCAGATTTATTAATTTATTACTGACATTTTTGTCAGTTCTCACACGCGCATCACCTCGATAATCGTCACAGGGGGTCCGAGCGTAGAGGCTTGTCGAGAATTTCCTCAGGAATAAATTGGATTGGGAGGCACGATGGTTTAGTGGTTAGCACGTTTGCCTCACATCGCCAGGGTACGGGGTCAATTCCCGTCTCGGCCATGTGTGTGTGTGTGTGTGTGTGTGTGGAGTTTGCATGTTCTCCCCGTGCCTCAAGGGGTTTTGTCTCCAGGTTCTCTGGTTTCCTCCCGGTCCAAAAACATGCACGGTAGGTTGATTGGCACCTTGGAAAAATTGTCCCTAGTGTATGAATGTGTGTGTGAATGAATGTGTGTGTGTGTGTCCTGCGATGGGTTGGCATTCCATCCAGGGTGTATCCTGCCTTAATGCCTATAGACGCCCTGAGATAGGCACAGACTCCCCGTGACCCGAGGGAAGATCGGATATAGCGATAGTAGAAGATGAATGAATAAGTTGGATTGGGCAGAATATCCTCTGAAAATCGCAGGACTGTTTTGAATTTCCTCAGGAAGTTGTTGTATGGAACAGATTTTTCTCAGGGATTCGTGAGATTTTCTTCAGGACCTGGAATCGGAGGGATTGGATTCTTAGATTGGATTCAACTTTGTCACTGCACATGTGGGTACAAGGCAACGAAATACAGTTAGCATCCAACCAGAAGTGCATTTCACGGTGCAATAAGTATATATATATAGTCAGTATATAACAATAAATAATTTGCATATGTACAATATAAGAAATATATTAAATTGCATATATAAACAGCAGGAGGTAATACAGCGAGAGTAAATGAGAAGTGATCATTGAAATGATATGATCATTTGCATATGTACATTTAGCAGTATTGGTAACAATTTCCTCAGGACTTGGTGGGATTAGACAGGATTTCCTCAGCATGTAGTGCTATTGGTCCCAATGTCATCAGGACATTAGCGTATTAGGCAGAATTCTCTCAGGGTTTCGTAGAATGGGGCAGAATTTCTTTGTTATTTCCTCAGGAATTAACGGGATTAGTCCAAATTGTTTTTTGTTTGTTGGATTGACAGGGAATAGTGAGAATTAACCACACAGTCACTCGGTTCTAAAAATAACACTCTGCGTTTTGGTCTATGCCTGAGGGACGACTGGGAAGACAAAAAAGGAGACGGTAGACACCGTGCTCATTGCTTGTTTATCATCCTTTAAACACCTTGCACTAATTCTGTGGATGATGGTAATCAGTACGTCCTCTCAGGGTTTTTTGCGTCTTTTTTTTTTTTTTTTTTTTTTTTTTTTTGTAACCCGTTTCAACAAATCGCGCTTGTGTCACGTCGTTGCACCACTTCTGTGTTTCACCAAGAGTCCGGAGTGCCCATTAAATACGTCCCTGCTGATGCTGGCAGGCGCCTGCTTGAAGAAATGGGTCGCCTTTGTGATTTTTTTTAAACATGTCGCAGCGCTACCAACGGGAGACTGGTAGCCAGGTGTTGTGTGTGTGTGTGTGTGTGCGTGCAATTTAATATGTGCGTGCATGCATGTGCATCTCTGCTCACTCGGCAAAACCAGAGATGTAGAATGCAGCTGAAGCCTCACTGCTGATTAGCCGATACGATTGTGGCGCCAAATGTTAGCGCCAATCTGCTCTCGCCGAGCCCTCTTCCTCAGACTAAACCGCAAGAACCGTGCATGCTAGCTTTTCTTGCTTGCTGTGTGTGTGTGTGTGTGTGTGTGTGTGTGTGTGTGTGTGTGTGTGTGTGTGGTGTGTGTGTGTGTGTGTGTGTGTGTGTGTGTGCGTGTGGGCGGGCATACACTCGTTATTCTTTAGCTGTGCTTAAATCGACGATGAAACGTACATCACAAAGCACTGTGAGGAGATACAACCCAGAACTAAAGGAATTACTCACCACCTCTTTCAGTGTTCGGGATTGATGGTGAATCACACACTCTCCTTTGAAGACATTCAGACTTTCGTTCCTGAAGACCCCCTGAGCAATCCCACTCGCTTTGAATCAACTCGGGAGAAAATTCCGACCAGACACCGTCAGCTGGAAACGAGACTTCCGACCCATTCGGATCTTTTCCGGAAAACGGTCACACAGCCGATCAATCAGCGAATGAATTCCCAGCCGACCGTGATTGGCTGGAATTTCTCTGAGGTTCAGGGACTAGTGTCTTAAATGCGGTTAATCTACACTTCATTCTGAGTGAACAGGACCAGCAACAAGGATCTATTGATTTTGAGAAGGACAAGACGGAGATGCCTGAGGTTCTTGCATGACCGAACGCAAACGTGCATAGTGGATGTCATAATGTCTCACCTTCCTTCCTTCACGAGGAAAATGCACCTTTTTACATTTGGAAGTTGTGGTTATTTTATTTTATTTTTTTTAGTCGTCATGACGTCGTCTGGATTTTGTTTCTTTAGGATTTCATGAAATGTCCACAGAGGTTCATGGGATGTGACAGATTTTCACAAGGAATCATGTCGGAATTTCTTGAGAAATCTGTGGGATTGGGATTTTGCTAATTAATTTATATTGTATAGAATTTCAAAAGGAATAATTGGTCTGAATTTCCAGAATAAGCAGGAATTGGTAGAATGTCATCAGGTATTAAGGTGATTGTTTAGAATTCACTCAGAAATGGATTGGGAGTTTTCCTCAGGGATCGGCGGGATTGGGCACACTTTTCCTCAGGGATCGGCGGGATTGGGCACACTTTTTCTCAGGGATCGGCGGGATTGGGCACACTTTTCCTCAGGGATCGGCGGGATTGGGCACACTTTTCCTCAGGGATCGGCGGGATTGGGCACACTTTTCCTCAGGGATCGGCGGGATTGGGCACACTTTTCCTCAGGGATCGGCGGGATTGGGCACACTTTTCCTCAGGGATCGGCGGGATTGGGCACACTTTTCCTCAGGGATCGGCGGGATTGGGCACACTTTTCCTCAGGGATCGGCGGGATTGGGCAGACTTTTCCTCAGGGATCGGCGGGATTGGGCACACTTTTCCTCAGGGATCGGCGGGATTGGGCAGACTGTTCCTCAGGGATCGGCGGGATTGGGCAGACTGTTCCTCAGGGATTAGTTTCTCCAGACATATGGATCAGAATACAGTTTGGGAGTATTCACACTAATTGGTCAGAATCTGTATTGAGAAAGAGGGCTGAGTTTGACAATTACATGAACGTTGTAGACTGCAGGTAGCATTGGCGCTAATTCTTCAGTATGGATGCTTTCATGAGCCACTTTGTTTCCATGGTAACAAGCCGCCTAGTCTGCGATTTATTCCCGTCTCTCAGGGAGTAACAGAAGAGCCTTGTGTGTGTGTGTGTGTGTGTGTGTGTGTGTGTGTGTGTGTGTGTGTGTGTGTGTGTGTGTGTGTGATTTTTTAAAATTTATTCCTTCACTTCAGTCTCTACCTTACACGCTGTCGAATTGAGCAAACACGTTTTCTTTAATATAACCAGTAAAGTTGGAGGAAACCCACTCCAGTCCAGCGTTACTCCTCTCATCCTGTCTGTCTTACGCTCTCTTTACAGTGCCACACTTCCTGTTTCCTTCATGCTAGACTTTTCCTGGATCCCTCCTCACCACACCACACACACACACACACACACACACACTCACACACACTCACTATCAGGAGCAGTGATGTCAGATGGGATGGTGATAGAAGTACTGCTCAGCTTTCTGCTTCTCGGAATTTCCTGAACTGTGCGTTGATGCGTGAAGAACATTTCCCATAATGCTGTGTGTGTGTTACATTATAGGACCTATGTCTATAGGAGTTTGCAGGCCGTTACATACATTAGAAGTGCGTTAGTCAATAAAACAAGCTCCTATATTCACTAACGTGTTCCGTTTATAATTATAGCCAGGGATCGACTTTTTTTCCGTCTTCCGTACGTGAAGAATGCGTCTCTATCAGCACGCTCTCATATCTGCTCCGCTTTTGTCGAGTAAACATCCTGTAATAAATGACTCTGCAGGCGCTCCATGTCGCGGCTGTGTTCAGTTTCCTCGTTAGCCTTTTGCTTAGGCAAACGGAAACGTTCCGAGCGGAGTCGCTCCGAAATACACAAGCGTCCCTCAAAGTGTGCGAACATTTCAAACTACATCGTCGTTTCCTTTTTTCTCCACAGAATCTCGTGGAACCTCTTCCCAGATATTAAGAGTTTTTAATGGAGGCTCGTGCACCAATCGGGGAGGAATGTTTATGTAGTATTTCTACACACAAATTCATTTCTACGAAAGAAAAGTCAGTGTAAATTCCACCTCATAATCGACCTCCAGATCATAGAACCAGCACTCCTCCTTTTTCCTCTTGCTCTCTCTCTCTCTCTCTCTCTCTCTCTCTCTCTCTCTCTCTCTCTCTGGGAAAACCTGCCATGCAAGCTGAAATCAGATATGGCTGACAGACACGTCCATAGAGAGCGTGTGTGTGTGTGTGTGTGTGTGTGTGTGTGTGTGTGTGTGTGTGTGCTCGCTCGCTCGCATGTGTGTTCGAGACTCCATACTCAGGAAGTCATGCATCTCGTCACTCCAGACCTGCCGGTTAAGCTCCCGCAGCATGTGTGCATGTAGCAGCAGGTGCCGGGACGTGAACACGTTCGTTACGTAACACCGCGAGGTCTGAGAAAGGAGAGGGGGTGGGGGGGGGGAGCAGAGAGAGATTTTACTCTTTCACACTATCCCGAGGTTCGAGCTTCTAGCTGGCCGGCTGCTACGCGTAGGCGAGGCGAAAACGATCCACGGTTCTTCACAGAGCTTCGCTCGTTTCCACGTCTTCGAAGTCAAAAACGAAACGTGTGAAGCAGATGCCTGGGTTTGTTTTTTTTTTTTTTGCTCCTTTTATTCCTGCCTCCTTTCACCTTTACACCCGAATCAATCGGAACCCACATTTTCCCCGTCCTGTTGGACACTGAAGGTTGCAGACACGTCACAAAGCCTTAACAGTAGGGCAGTGTATCGATAGGTTGCTATACTGTATATGAGGCAATGTATTGCAAACTCAGCAGCCCTTAAGGCCCATGGCTATTTATCAGAAGGTCAGGGGTTCGAACCCTGGTAGCACCAGACATGCCACTCTAGGGTTCTTCAGTAGTCCCTTTCACTTTCTGTGCTCCAGGGGCGCTGTATCATGGCTGACCCCGTTCTCTGACCCATGTTTCTAAAACAAGCCGGGATATGCGAAAGACAGAGTTTCACTGCTCTGTAATGTGTATGAGACAATTATTTGAACCGTATTACCAAAGAAAATATCGCCATATTGGCACCTTGGAAAATTGTCCCTAGTGTGTGAATGTGTGTGTGTGTGTGTGTGTGTGTGTCTTGCGATGGATTGGCATTCCATCCAGGGTTCCATCCACCCCTGAGATAGGCACAGACTCCCCGTGACCCGAGGGAAGATCGGATAAAGCGGTAGAAGATGATTGAATACCGCGATACTCAGATGGGTCGATATATTCTTACACCCCTACTTAACAGGGTCTCCTGTTTTCATGGATGATTTTAATGTAACTACAAATGGATAAAAATAAGTCCGGTTTCAAATTGCAGGAGTGGAAGAGGACTGACCTCTCCATGTCATTCTTTTTTCTGCTAAATATCTACTTGAGTCAGAAGTATTCGGACACCTGGCTGTACAGCAGGGGTGGGCAAACACATTCCGGCCCCTTGGTCCTTTTAATCCGGCCCGCTGAACTGCTTCGGCTTCTTTGCCGCACGAGAAGAATGTATAACCACACAGCAACGCTGACGTTGTTGGAGTATGCGCAGTGTTAAAAATGAAGGAAAAATACAGCCATTTTTTTGTTGTTTCTTTTCCTTAAATAGAATATCCTTATTCTTAAGGATAGTGGGTAGCCTAATGAACATGATGATATTTAACACTCTTTACAAGAGGAAAAAATTCATATTGAACACAAGTTACGTTCAACGTTATTGTTGGTTCGGCCCACGAACACACCTCAGTTTTCCCATGTGGCCCTTTGGAAAATATAATTGCCCACCCCTGCTGTACAGGATGCTGGAGAACACAATCTCCCATTGATTTGAACGAGGAGACTCACGAACCTGAAAAGAGCGCCATGGAATGCAAGATGTGAGGATCTCCTGCTTTAGACTTCTACCTCTAAAGGGGCATATTGGGTCAACGCCCCAGGCCTGACTTGACTTTCGTTTGTGGATGAAGGAATCTTCACATTCACCTTTCCAGAAGAGTGAAACTCGTATTTTAAGGGAAATGGATGACTTTTTTTCCCCCATTTATAGTGTGTATCTCTCTAGTTGTGTATATGTGAGACAACAGAAAGCAGACCTACAAAGCTCAGACGTGGCTTCAGGAGCCGGACATGCGCTTCTGTTTGCAGTTGTGTTCATTTTTAGCAGCGGGTCTCTGAGCCTGTGGGACAGCTGCGTTCTCTTATTCATTACTGCCATAAATCTGTCCGCGGGTGCGATGTGGAGAGCGCAGATACACCAAGAGTTTGTGGACATCCGACAAGCTTAGGTGGCCTGGATAAATGTGTGTTACGTACATTGACTTACGTACAGTGTGTGTGTGTGTGTGTGTGTGTGTGTGTATATGTGTGTGTGTGTGTGTGTGTGTGTGTCTATATATAATAATATATATATATGTATATATATATATATATATATATATATATATATATATATATATATATATATATATATATATATATATATATATATATATATATATATATATATATATATATATATATATATATACACATACACACACACACACACACACACCACACACATCTACGGGAGGTGGTAACCCAGTGGTTAAGGTGTTAGACTCTGGACCAGAAGATCACGGGTTAAAACCTCACCACCAGCCCGCCACCATGCTGCCACTAGTGGACTGTGTATTCCAGATAAATGTGTGTGTGTCAACAAGCCAAAGTGTGTGTGTGTGTGTGTGTGTGTGTGTGTGTGTGTGTGTGTGTGTGTGTGTGTGTGTGTGTGTGTGTGTGTGTGTGTGTGTGTGTGTGTGTGTGTGTGTGTGTGTGTGTGTGTGTGTGTGTGTGTGTGTGTGGCACTGCGGGATAAACATAAAAATGGGGAGACGTGTGCGGCGCTGCGGACACATTTTCCACACTGTACCCCAAATTCGAATTTTGTCAAAAAAACAAAAACTAGGGGCACGGTGGTTTAGTGGTTAGCACGTTCGCCTCACACTGCCAGGGTCCGGGTTCGATTCCCGTCTCGGCCATGTGTGTGTGGAGTTTGCCTCAGGGGGTTTTTCTCCGGATTCTCCTGTTTCCTCCCGGTCCAAAAACATGCACGGTAGGTTGATTGGCACCTTGGAAAATTGTCCCTAGTGTATGAATGTGAGTGTGTTTGTGTCCTGTGATGGGTTGGCATTCCATCCAGGGTGTATCCTGCCTTAATACCCATAGACTCCTGAGATAGACACAGGCTCCCCGTGACCCGAGGTATACACAACTGTATACCTCTTAAGTTTGTGATGACACACTTAAGTCTGGTTCCCCAGTATTTATTTCAATATCGAAATAGTCCAAAGCAAAAAAAAAAGATTCTCACTGAGATCCAATCGAAATGGGGACCTTTAATGATGGGAAGAAGTGAATGGAATGCCGACGCGCTCCACGCATGCCTGATGTGCTTATACGGAATGCTGGATCAGATTCCGCGAGGTTTCGGTAGCAGCGAGAGAGCAGGGAGTCATTCACTGCGCAGAAGGCATGTTCTTTCCTCCCTCGACTCGAAAGAGCTCCCAGCGACGCCCTCGAGCATGATTCATCACCGCTACAGTCGACAGCAAGTCCGAGTGCTTGCCAGATCCGGCTAGTCTGGGAGGGGGCGGGGCATCCTGGGCTTGTCTGAAGTGGGAAGCAGGGTGATTATTCACCTTGTTGTGTTTACTCCTGACCACCACTTTCCACAAGCTACCTTTCACCAGGCGATTTGATCAAAGCAAGCAACCATCCAGAGGATACTATCCACATAGATACCGTTATGAGAAGTGAGGCCTCTCAGACGCTGCCCTTAAGTCCCCAGTTTTTTTTGTTTTGTTTTTTTGTGAGAAGAGTCTCAGTCTTCAAGTCCAGACTACAAGACAGATCTTCTGTGGCTTCTTTAACACCCCCCCCATGTGCTCCTATGGTAACGGCCGAGTAAGCCGGAATGCCTGGAATCCTCTTGGCTGTTTATCAGTCCTGGGCATCGGCACACCAGCGTGTTCATGCTAACAGAAAAAGTGGCCCTCTGTTTGTTTGTTTGTGTTTTTGCATTGTAAATGGAATGCGTGTGAGGTTTTACTGCCGAGGGAGGGTATTTTTGTGTGTGTGTGTGTGTGTGTGAGGATGGCGTAACCTAAAGAGGGATACACACCCTGCTGTGCAGCACTGCTGAATCAACATGTGTGGATCGTTGTGAAGGTGTGGAAATGGTACGAGTCCTCACCTGTCTACGAGGAAACCTGAGACCCGTCTGGGTTAGTTCGATCATTGATTATGGTTCCGCTATACAAAGCAGATTCCGTGATACACAGGTGGGGTCACAAATGGGTGGAAACTCTTGGTTATATAGGGAATATTGGGAAATATTGGAAACTTGCCAAGAATTTATGGGTATTAGGTCCATGTTTGGGGCTCTGTGTGTGTGTCTGTCTGTGTGTGTGTGTGTGTCTGTCTGTGTGTGTGTCTGTGTCTCTGTCTGTGTGTGTGTGTCTGTGTCTCTGTCTGTGTGTGTGTGTGTGTGTCTGTGTCTCTGTGTGTCTCTCTGTCTGTGTCTTTGTCTGTGTGTGTGTGTGTGTGTGTCTGTGTGTGTGTGTGTGTGTGTGTGTGTGTGTGTGTGTGTGTGTGTGTGTGTGTGTGTGTGTGTGTGTGTAAAACCCCAAGGGTGCATGATTTGGGGAAAATGCATAGAGGTCAATATTGCTATATGCGATTATAAGAAATGGCATTATCAGTCCGCTCGATCAAGGAAATTGCACACGTCTTAGATTTGCATTTAATTATATAATTAAATAAAATAAAAACAAAAATAAGATATTTTATGTAAATGTTTGGACATTTTGTCCAAACATTTACATAAAATTGACAAACTTAAACTTTATTTATTGGAAGGTTGTGAATTATTTGAGGAAAGGAATAGAGTGTGTGTGTGTGTGTCGGCACGAGTACGAGGGAAAGGAAAGCGCCGGGGCAAAAGTGAATGAAGAATAAAAGGAAGCTCTGTGTCGAACCATCGCCTGTCGTCTCGTTCTTCCGACCCAGAAGCAGTGAGATCGTACAGATTTGTCTCATTACCGCATGACGTAGCAATTGTAATTGAGCACAACGGTCTCTTTCTCTGCTCGGTGTCCAAATAGCACCATAAACAGAGGTGGCGTTTTTATGGCTCCCGGTCCTCGTCAGTCTGCTCGTAATCCATCTTCACCTGGTCTCCGCCATGCACACGGAAAGTCACATGACCACATATGCACCGTCTAAACTGAGGCTGTCGGGTCTATTTTGTTTTGTAAATCAGTAAACTGATGTCAAAGTATGTGTGCATTTATTTAAGTACACATGCATTTATTTGTTTACTAAAATCACACTAGGGTTGTTGCTATCGATTATTTTATTAATCGAGTGTTCTAATGAATACTAAACAAGAGAAAGAAAATAAATAAGAAATAAGAGGTCTTTGAACAAGTAATTTGTTTGTTTTTTGTTTTGTTTTTTGAGAGAAATCTGCATTTAATTGTGAACTTGCATACAAGTATACCGGTGAAAACAAAACCCACTTACTGTATCTTTATTAACATGCATCAAAATACACATTCAATGTGGGAAAGTATTTGTTTAAATAAACCCATTATTATTATTATTCTCACTCGTATTTATTTATTAAATCTTGTATAGTGATGTGGCATTCCTGTCTCAAGTAAAGCTGCTTGATCGATGCGTTTCTTTTTGCGAGCAAGTCTTCCATTTCGGCGTTTTTCTCCCGTTTGCTTTAAAGTTTGCTTTGTAGTTTTTAAAGAACCCTTAAATCTGAGTTAATTACTTTCTAGTAGATAAATATAGAACCGTAAGTTTCGAAGTATAAATAGTTCTGTTAAATGAAACGCACACACATTATAGTTTGTCCTGCATCGTGACTATTGCGCACACGCACGCCGCGATGTCGACGCTGAAACGATGCATCATGCAGCCATAGCGACATGACGGTGTTTGCTACGTTGTAGGCTACGGCATTGACACGACGCAGAAGTATAGCTCGGACTTAAGTCTTCATTCTCCATGTTGAGTTTGGTTTCATTAATGGTAATAAACATACATTTGCACAAAAGCGTCCATATTTGTCCATGCGCATGGTGGAGTATTGAGGCACATTTAGAACGGATGCAAACGTGTGATTAAGTTGCGCTAAAATATTTTGATTGATTTAATTGTCAGATCCAGGGGTACGGTGGTTTAGCGGTTAGCACGTTCGCCTCACACCGCCAGGGTCCAGGTTCGATTCCCGTCTCGGGAATGTGTGTGTGGAGTTTGCATGTTCTCCCCGTGCCTCAGGGGATTTTTCTCCGGGTTCTCCGGTTTCCACCCGGTCCAAAAACATGCACGGTAGGTTGATTGGCACCTTGGAAAATTGTCGTGAGTGTGTGTATGAATGTGATTGTGAATGTGTGTGTGCCCTGCAATGGGTTGGCATTCCATCCAGGGTGTATCCTGCCTTAATGCCCATAGACGCCGGAGATAGGCACAGACTCCCCGTGACCCGAGGGAAGATCGGATAAAGCGGTAGAAAATGAATGAATGAATGAATTGTCAGATCCCAACCTCATTTTGTTTGGTCATAATCTAATAATAATAATAATAATAATAATAACTATATTTTTTTTTTTAATAAAATTTTTTTTTTGGTATAATTTTCTTGCGCAAACGCTTACACAAGGTTTTAAACATACATTGATATAATGGTTTTGTGACCATTATATATATATATATATATGTAATTTATGTGAATATTTGCCAACGTGGACATTTTTTGGAGTCCTGCATACAAAGCACTGTTTGTCATTTTGTTTTCACTCTTGACTTCTGCAACCAAAACAACAAAGTATACACATGGTTCAGAAACCGGTACAGGACTGCACAAGGCCACACCCTACAATAGCGCAAGTATTAGAGGCCCCGAGGTGAACAAACCGCTGTCTGCTTGATGTTAATAAGCGCCGATTTGGCCTAAAGCGATAGATTGATGGAGAGGGGGAGAAGAAAAAAAAGAGAGAGAGAGAGACTGAGAGCCCCTTATACAATTTCCCACAATAATGCACTCAGTGTCTTCCTGGAATAGAACCCGTCCTGTCCTCGGCTCGTGTGGAGGGATTCTTCGCCTGGGTTTCTACGTGATCTCGAGCACTGAGAGCGCACTGTTCACATTACCGAACCCGAGCGCTCGGAGATTACTGATGTATCGATGACGCTTGGAGACCACTTTAGAGCTTATTTCGTTATTATTATTATTATTATTATTATTTATTTGTCATATATTCGTGTCTTGATGCTTGGTGCATTTAAAGCAGGTGCTTTTATCCAGAGCGACGTACAAATGAGAAATTGAGAGTTAAGGGCCTTTCTCAAGGTGGTGGGATTTGAACCTGTGGTCTTCCGCTGCAGAGGTTAATGCCTTAATCGCTGAGCTTCTACCTTCTGCCTTGGTTCAGGGACAAATGTGTTCTTCTCTGAGCTTGTTCGTTGGTTGCCAAAATGGACCGCAAGGGTGAAAAGAGGAAGCTAGGATGGAAATTTTAAAGAAAAAAATATCATGTTTGTGTCAAAACATGGACGGTCCGTGATACAGTCTCACGGTCATCAGGCATGTTCTGTTCTCCAAGAAGATTTATTCATTCATGAATATCTGATAAACGAGAGACTATTCACCGGGGGAGATGCGTTGACGCCGCGGTGACTAGAAAATATTGCAATTTGTTATTGATTTAACAAATCGGAGTGTAGTAATTTAGCAAAATAGGCCAACAAGTGGCAGCACAAAGCTGCACGCACAGTCGCAGGGAGCACCGAATATCATCCTGTGTATTTCGGGGGCTGCGTTGCAGAGCTATTCCGACCACGTGCATTAACGTCTGTTATTCGGACCTTGTGCGCACCCTGTGTTTTCATTCATCTTCTACCGATCTTCCCTCGGGTCACAGGGAGCCTGTGCCTATCTCAGGCGTCTATGGGCATTAAGGCAGGATACACCCTGGATGGAATGCCAACACATCACAGGACACACACACATAGACTAGGGACAATTTTTCCAAGGTGCCAATCAACCTACCGTGCATGTTTTTGGACCGGGGGGAAACCAGAGAACCCGGAGAAAAAACCCCTGAGGCACGGGGAGAACATGCAAACTCCACACACACATGGCCGAGACGGGAATCGAACCCAGACCCTGTTGGTGTGAGGCGAACGTGTTAACCACTAAGCCACCGTGTCCCCACTCTGTGTTTTGAGAATGGAAAAAGAAAGTCAGCTAATGACGAAAAAAAAATTATGGGATGAAACTAACATGCACCCAAGACACTAATCAGGACTGTTCTTATATAATATATAAGATTTTATTTATATATATATATATGAATGACACTGTTCTCTTCACAATGCCGCTCCATTTTGTTTAATATACTTAAGAAATCGGTTACCAAGTTGATCACACTTACAGCCCGGTTCACTTTGTAATAGGCACAGCGGTAAAATGTCGTCTCATACTTGATTTACCGAGTGTCGCGTGTCTTCTGGGCACAAGGGTTCTGTTACGCCCCGACAAGTAAGAAGCGCGCCGTATTTTACGGTTCCTTCCCCAAACTGTTACCACAGAGATAATGCAGGCACACAATAGTACAGGATTGTTTGGATGTTGGAGCATGAAATTTTCCCTTCACTTGAACCCAAATGTGTTCCAGCATCAATCCAGCTCAATGGAGATCTGCTTTTTGAAGATTGGACCGTATTGAACATGTTTGGGATGAGTGTGAACATCACCTCCTCACATCACCTGCGTTTAGTACCTGATTTTAGTAGTCAAAACCTCAAGTGAAACATCTACACAGTGGAGTGGAATTCCACTTGAGTGGAAACCTCAAGTGAAACATCTACGGCAGGGGTGGGCAAACTACGGCCCGGGGGCCACATCCGGCCCCTTGGTCCTTTTAATCCGGCCCGCTGAACTGCTTCGGCTTCTTTGCCGCATGAGAAGAATGTATAACCACACAGCAACGCTGACGTTGTTGGAGTATTCTCAGTGTTAAAAATGAAGGAAAAATACAGCCATTTTTTTTTTGTTGCTTCTTTTCCTTAAATAGAATATTCTTATTCTTAAGGATAGTGGGTAGCCTAATGAACATGATGATATTTAACACTCTTTACAAGAGGAAAAAATTCATATTGAACACAAGTTACGTTCAACGTTATTGTTGGTTCGGCCCACGAACACACCTCAGGTTTCTCATGTGGCCCTTTGGAAAATATAATTGCCCACCCCTGATCTACGTGGATCTGCGTGTGGAAAAACGCAAACTTGCCACAGTACTGGAGCCGGTGGTCTTTTCTAATCATCAGTGCGATTGCAGCGTTTTGTCATGATTGTGGAAGAAGGGCAGAGTGTGTTCTGTGATGTATTTTTCTGACTCAGTTTGTGCGTCGGATTCGGGGCTCCACATGCCGAGAAGAGAGGATAGAAAGAAGAGAAAAAACAAATGAAGCGAGAGAATCGTGATGTTCGTGGAATAGAGCGGCTCTGCGTTTGTCATTCAAGCACTTTGAAATGGCAATATTTCTCAAAACCGGTGCTGTTTGAGGGGGTGGGGGGGGGGGGGGGGGGGATCTATAAAGATCAGCTCCTCACTACTATTTGGAAAACACTGGTATGGGACTAGGGCTGTGTGATATATCAGATATATATATATATATATATATATATATATATATATATATATATATATATATATATATATATATATATACACAGATCAATATATATTATCTGTATCTCTCTTTAAAATAATTTTTTTAATAATAAAACATACTTTAATGTACATCACTCCAAAAGACTAAATCACTGGTCCACTTTTGTCCAAAAGGAAAATAAAAGTACAAATATATTTATTTTATTATGAATGATGATATTTTTGAAGTAATATGAATCCACGCAGCAAGAAAATTCACTTATTAGAGCCTTTTTTTAAAAAAAATGCTTAATTAAAATAGACAAGATTTATATTCTTTCATATTGTATTTTTCAATGTTGGTGTAATACAATAAAAACACACTTAAAACACATTAAATTATTGTTTTATTTTACTATTATACGCGAGTGAATGTTGGTTTAGATGCTGTATATTCTGACCATTTTCATATGATATGGGTGTGATGTGTGTGTATGTGTGTGTGTATATGTATGTATGTATGTATGTGATGGAGATAGATGGAGATAGAGATGGATGATAGAGATGGAGATGGAGAGAGATGGAGATAGAGATAGAGATGGAGATGGAGATGGAGATGGAGATAGAGATGGAGATAGAGATGGAGATAGAGAGAGATGGAGACTGAGAGATAGAGATGGAGATGATAGAGATAGAGATAGAGATGAGATAGAGATAGAGATGGGAGATTAGAGATGGAGATAAGATAGAGATGGAGATAGAGATGGAGATAGAGATGGAGACAGAGATGGAGATAGAGATGGAGATAGAGATGGAGATAGAGATGGAGATAGAGATGGAGATAGAGATGGAGACAGAGATAGATAGAGATGGAGATAGGATGGAGATCTAGAGAGAGATAGAGAGATGGAGATAGAGGAGATGGAGATAGAGATGGAGATGGAGGAGATAGAGGAGATAGAGATGGAGATGGAGATAGAGATGGAGATAGAGATGGAGATAGAGATGGAGATAGAGATGGAGATAGAGATGGAGATAGAGATGGAGATAGAGATGGAGATAGAGATGGAGATAGAGAGAGAGAGAGAGATAGAGATGGAGATAGAGATGGAGATAGAGAGAGATAGAGATAGAGATGGAGACAGAGATAGAGAGAGATAGAGATGGAGACAGAGATAGAGAGAGATAGAGAGAGATAGAGATGGAGATGGAGATGGAGATAGAGATGGAGATAGAGATGGAGATAGAGATGGAGATAGAGATGGAGATGGGATAGAGATGGAGATAGAGATAGAGATAGAGATGGAGACAGAGATAGAGATAGAGATGGAGACAGAGATAGAGATGGAGATAGAGATGGAGATAGAGATGGAGATAGAGATGGAGATAGAGATGGAGATAGAGATGGAGAGATAGAGATGGAGATAGAGATGGAGATAGAGATGGAGATAGAGAGAGATAGAGATGAGAGATGATAGAGATGGAGATAGAGATGGAGATAGAGATAGAGATAGAGATGGAGACGAGATGGAGATAGAGATGGAGATAGAGATGGAGATGGAGATGGAGATGGAGATAGAGATAGAGATGGAGATAGAGATGGAGATAGAGATGGAGGAGATAGAGATGGAGAGAGATAGAGATGGAGACAGAGATAGAGATGGAGATGGAGATAGAGATGGAGATAGAGATGGAGATAGAGATGGAGATAGAGATGGAGATAGAGAGAGATGGAGAGAGATAGAGATGGAGATAGAGATAGAGATAGAGATAGAGATGGAGATAGAGATGGAGACAGAGATAGAGATAGAGATGGATGGAGATAGAGATAGAGATGGAGATAGAGATGGAGATAGAGATGGAGATGGAGATAGAGATGGAGATAGAGATGGAGACGATAGAGATGGTGGAGATAGAGATGGAGATAGAGATGGAGATAGAGATGGAGATAGAGATGGAGATAGAGATGGAGACAGAGATAGAGATAGAGATGGAGACAGAGATAGAGATGGAGATAGAGATAGAGATGGAGATGGAGATGGAGATAGAGATGGAGATAGAGATGGAGATAGAGATGGAGATAGAGATGGAGATAGAGATAGAGATAGAGATAGAAATAGATAGATATAGAGATGGAGATGGTGATGGAGATGGAGAGAGATAGAGAGAGATAGAGATGGAGACAGGGAGAGAGAGAGAGATAGAGATAGAGATGGGAGATGGAGATGGAGAGAGGAGATGGAGATGGAGAGAGATGGAGATAGAGATAGAGATAGAGATAGAGATAGAGATAGAGATAGAGATAGAGAGAGATAGAGAGAGATGGAGATGGAGATGGAGATGGAGATGGAGAGAGATGGAGATGGAGATGGAGATGGAGATGGAGAGAGATAGAGATAGAGATAGAGATAGAGATGGAGATGAGAGAGATAGAGATAGAGATGAGATGGAGAGATGAGATGGAGATGGAGATGGAGATGGAGATGGAGATGGAGATGGAGAGATGAGATGGAGAGATAGATATAGATAGATAGATATGTATATGCTATATATATATATATATATATATATATATATATATATATATAATATATGTGTGTATGTATGTATGTGTGTGTATAAAAGAAGATATTTTAATATATGTCTGAACTAAACTTTCCTCTGACTGTGTTGTTGTTTTCCTCCAGGCCCAGGTTGCCTTCCTGCATGGCGAGAGAAAAGGCCAGGAGAACTTGAAAAAGGATCTAGTGAGGAGGATCAAGATGTTGGAGTTTGCGCTGAAGCAGGAGAGGTCTGAGCTCTACACACTTTATTTACATTTGGCATATCCTGCACACACCGAGTCGGGACCTGCACGGCGGGTTTCTGAGACGTGGGAAGAAAAGGCCCGGTGTGTTCTGGTGTTTGTAAAGAGTAGGGTTGGGCACCATTTTCATTTTATCGAGTCTTATCGATTCCCAGTGAAGCAACCGCAGATGCTTAGTCATGTTGGTCGTGACCCCTTTTCTTGCAGCATATTGGTTTATTACACTCTTAGAGTGCTCTTGGCTTTGTCTTCGTTTTTTTTTTTTTTTTACCCAAGCCACACCTTTGAGTGCTCCTCGCGGTTCATCTTGTAAACTGATGTTTAGGTTAGCACATAAGGTCCTGGCAGATCCGACGCACTTAAGGTCCTGGCAGATTGCTGGGTGAGGGGAAAAAAAAATAAGCCGAGGAATTTTCATTTTATAACATGGATCTGATTTCCAGAATCAGTTTTCGATTCCCAACCCTAGTAACGAGTGGTGCGAGGAGAAATGCAGTGATGCAACTGCAGCCTTCGTTTTTTTTTTTTCTCGAAGAAAACTGCATTAGCTACAATGTACAGGCTATGGAGATTTGCGCATGGATGGGGCGGAGCTTAGTTACGTAAGGCGTTCCTGAAAAATTGCTGACGGGCCCACACGTGCCTAATGAAGGACTAATTTTAGAGCAATAGTTTGGGAATCCCGGTTATCCAGGAAGTTGGCTTGGTTTCCCTCTGTGGTGTAAATGTACTTAATGGGACTGGGGTGACTGAGAGCGTGTAAATACTGCTTGGTGGTAATCGGAGCTGATCATAGCGCTCTGAATAGCTCGCTGCGCTCAGAAACGTCTTGCGGAGTCCGAGTCTGGAGCATTGTGAGACGGACTGCAGGAGAAAGATGGGAAGGGAAATGGAGACTTCCAGGATGCCTTCAGCATGAGGAAAGTTTAAAAACAAAATAATGTGTGAAGGAATTGTGCAGAAGGAAAGATTTCGTGCTTTTAGTTGACGGGTCCCTAATTATATAATGATCTTAAAAAAATATTAAATAAATATATTAAAAAATATTGAATTTTAAAAGAAAAATCATTACTTGAGATGAAGTCAAACAAGAGTTAATTTTTAAAAATGGCTTTATTCTGTAAGATAAACAATGTAATTGTTCAAAATGGATCGCAATACTGGATGAATGAGAAGATGGATAAGGGTAGACGCAATACAAGAATTGTATATTAATATAAAAAAAAAAAGTATTTAGGGAATATATCTCACATGCCATAGTAAGTTTTATAAGCAGGTCCGGCATTTAGCTTTTAATAACATATGAGGAGATGATAGTCATGTCTACCCACTTTACTCTGACCAGTACAGCATGTGCATATTGATAAATGTTGATAAAATAGAAACCATATATTAATTTTATTATTTGTATATATTTTTAGCCTTTTTTTTTTATTGTAGACAACAGCGAAGCTTCTTTAAAAGAATAAAAATCCAATAATAAAATTCCTTTGATCCAGAGAATCCCATATTATAAATGTACATGTATTATGGGAGGTGATGGCTTAGTGGTAAGGTGTTGGCCTCTGGACCAGTAGATCACAGGTTCAAACCCCACAACCACCAAGCTACCACTAGTGGGCCCTTAAGCAAGGCCCTTAACCCTCAATTGCTCAGTTGTAAGTCGCTCTGGATAAGGGCGTCTGCCAAATGCCGCAAATGTAAATGTAAATGTATTATGTGATGAATCCACGATGGGTTTAGTTTTCACAAATATTCTTGTTTGCATTTTCAGCAATAAAACTGTAAATTAAAACGGAGACCTGTTCATTTTAAGATCATGAAATATAAATACTGAAATACACAATACAAAATAGTAATTAAAAAAAAAAAAACCTTAATAAAAATTCAGTGATGTGCCTCTAGAGGCCGCTCTCATACGGTATAACATAACCTGAAAAACACATGCTATGCCATACAGAGAGTTTTTCCGGGTTGCGTTATGAGTAGTTTTTTTTTAAAAGGAAATAGAATTTAAAAAAAAACAAGCAAACAAAATGAACTATGTAAAATATCAGTGAACTTTTTTTTACAAATATAAAAGAAAAACAGTACTGGTTCATGATAATGTGGGGGATAAAAAGTAATATTTCATTAATAAATATGAATAATAAGTATGGGGCTCTCTGGGCAGTAAAAGCAAAACAGCATGTTGTATCAGTGATTCCCCTCTAGAGGCCGCTCTTGTAACGACAGATGACTGGAAAAACTGTCAGTGTGGATTTTTGCCTCCTAGTAATGAACTATCGGTGCTGATGAATCGAGGGGGAAAAAAAGGTTGCGTCGTCCTCTAATCTCGGTATCTTTATATCCGAGTCTCGGTGTACGTAATTAATGCAGTAATTAGTACCGAACGTTCCTTTCTAGCTTGATGTGAGCGTATTTATCCATCTTGTGCCTTCTCTTACAACCCACATGTCTGATGCGAGACCACTTTCCAGACATTTGTTCACGAATTACAACCTGACGTTTCGTTCACGTCATGTTAAACGGGATACCCGGATTGCTGAACTTCGTCGCCGCGTTCAAACGCGATCCTTTGTCCCCCCAAAGATTTATTCTTAGCCAAGCCTGTTCTGTTTCAACAATGAATCAGTCGCTCTGGCTTTTGCCTCTGTCCCGGCCCTCTTTGTGTTTGTCTTGTGTCTATTCCTCCTCCGTCGTCCCAGATAAGAGGCCATTCATAAAGAGTCTTAAAGACTCTGCTTTGACCTTGATCCCACTGACTGCCATGGCAACACACACACACACACACACACACACACACACACACACACACACAGAGTCTGGTGACATCAGCCTTCACATCCTCAAGCGTGAGTCATCTGTAAAGAGAAAAAACCCAGGCCATTGCCTTACAACTTCCTGCCTTTTCCCTCTTTCATCAACAAACGGCCGAGGTGAGGCATGTCCCTGCGTTATGGGCCGAGCCGGCAGCCATTTTTGTATTTTCTTCTCCCCCGTGCACCGCCTGTTCGGACACGCCGACTTTAACGTGTCACATTCCTTCTGCAAAGTGCCAAATAAAGTATGTTTTTGCGTCATTGTTTTCTGGCTCTTTAGGAGGGTTTTTTTTTCTTCTTCAATCTGGCAACCTCCAGACCCAATAAGAAATACATAAAAGAAAATGCAGGCAATAACGGTGAGATGTGCTGTAGCTCTGAGTGTAGCAGAAAGAGCTGCTTTTACTCGTTTGCTTTTCTTTTTCGCTCTTCACTTTGCTTCAAGTGTTGCTCCTCTTCTACGCTTCCTCCCGAAAAACGTCCACAGCTGCAGCAGGAAACGAATTATAAACGATGATCAGCCGGAATAGTGCACCGTGTGTCATTCTGCTATATCTAAATACTGCACAGCAACAGAATCTGGTTTTTGTAAACATGCAGTTCACACTGAACCCTGTTATTCTATTGGACTAGAAAGCAGCCTGCTGATTACACTTTGTACTTTAATGTACTTCTAAGAGTGTAACAGTACCCATAATTCACAGCTTGTGTGTGTGCATGTATATGTATGTATATGTGTGTGGGTGATGGGTGTGTGTGGGTGTGTGTGTGTGTGTGTGTGTGTGTGTGTGTGTGTGTGTAGATATAGATATAGATATATATATATTATAAATATATATATATATATATAATATATATATATATATATATATATATAATATATATACTTGTCTATATATCTATATCTCTATATATATATATGATGTATATAGATATATATATGTCTATAGATAGATAGATAGATAGGTGGTGTGTGTATGTATGTGTGTATATATATATATGTAAAGCGCTGGGCTGCTGATCGGAAGATCCGGGTTCGAGCCCCAGCATGGCCAAGCTGCCGCCCTTGGGTCTTTGAGCAAGACCCTTAACCCTCTGTGCTCCAGGGGGCCGTATCATGGCTGACCCTGCAGCTCTGACCCCAGCTACCAACATCAAGCTGGTATATGCGAAGAACAGAATTTCACTGTGCTGTAATGTATATGTGACAAATAAATGAGTGTGTGTGTGTGTGTGTGTGTGTGTTTGTGTGTGTGGTGTGTGTGTGTGTGTGTGTGTGTGTGTCTGTGTGTGTGTGTGTGTGTGTGTGTGTGTGTGTGTGTCGCTTCCGACCTCGTGCCTGACTATAATTTCCTTTACTTACTTTTTACAGTAGATTCAGAACAGTTTGTTTTTATAACTTTTTTAATGTATATATTCATTCATATAATTTTTAAGACTATTTTGCGGGAGTCCCACGAGTAATTGTATTCTTTGGCAACCCGCACACACATGAATATATTCGCGCCTGCACCCGCCTTCGCTGTCAAATCGCGTCCCGAGCCGCACTCATTTGGATCCCGTGGGAGGGCCGGTCTCTCCTCATCCCGTTCACTTTGCTGAATATTAGAGGAAGGCAGCAATACATTGCTTTAGATGATCAGCTATTCTCTGTCGTAGAGCCCCCTTATGTCATGCCGAGCAGGTTACATTTCTCGGTGCTATACTTGTTGTGAATGCACTTTGTTATAGTCATACAGAGAATATTTAAAATGCATGTGACTTAAATCCACTTTGTTTGTTTTTTTGAGAGAACATATTTGAGGCCTATACATTATTATTTAATTTACACGAGTGCAGTCAAGTTGAACATTTAAGTTGGAATTTTATTTTATTTTATACTTTGCATTGTTGCAATTTGCTAATTAAATATTTTGATAATTTGTCATTGATTTATTCTTTGAAACTTTAATATTAATGTATGCAATTGCAATGCCTTGATATTAGTAAGTTTGGTACACAGTTATAGTTAAAGCTTAAAATCAATGGTACTAATAATTGGTATAATTTCTTTTGGTTTTTCAGTTTTCCGCCTTGGTTTCCTATTTTTCATTTTTTGGAGGTGAGGACTGTGATTTGATTGGTTGTGTTTGGGGTTGTGGACTGTGGCTTGATTGGTTGGGTTTGGGGTTGTGGACTGTGGCTTGATTGGTTGGGTTTGGGGCGAGGACTGGGATTTGATTGTCTGTGTTTCCGGTGAGGACTGTGATTTGATTGGTTGTGTTTGGGGTTGTGGACTGTGGCTTGATTGGTTGTGTTTGGGGTGAGGACTGTGGATTTGATTGGTTGTGTTTGGGGTTGTGGACTGTGACTTGATTGGTTGTGTTTGGGGTGAGGACTGTGGCTTGATTGGTTGTGTTTTGGGGTTGTGGACTGTGGCTTGATTGGTTGTTTTTGGGGATTGGACTAATTTGATTGGTTGTGTTTGGGGTTGTGGACTGTGGCTTGATTGGTTGTGTTTGGGGTTGTGGACTGTGACTTGATTGGTTGTGTTTGGAGTGAGGACTGGTTTTATTTGTTGTGTTTGGGGTTGTGGACTGTGGTTTGATTGGTTGTGTTTGGGGTTGTGGACTGTGGCTTGATTGGTTGTGTTTGGGGTGAGGACTGGTTTTATTTGTTGTGTTTGGGGTTGTGGACTGTGACTTGATTGGTTGTGTTTGGAGTGAGGACTGGTTTTATTTGTTGTGTTTGGGGTTGTGGACTGTGGCTTGATTGGTTGTGTTTGGGGTTGTGGACTGTGGCTTGATTGGTTGTGTTTGGGGTGAGGACTGTGGCCTGATTGGTTGTGGTTGGGGTTGTGGACTGTGGCTTGATTGGTTGTGTTTGGGGTTGTGGACTGTTGATGTTTGTGGCTTGATTGGTTGTGTTTGGGGTTGTGGACTGTGGCTTGATTGGTTGTGTTTGGGGTGAGGACTGTGGTTTGATTGGTTGTGTTTGGGGTGAGGACTGTGGCTTGATTGGTTGTGTTTGGGGTTGTGGACTGTGGCTTGATTGGTTGTGTTTGGGGTGAGGACTGTGGCTTGATTGGTTGTGTTTGGGGTGAGGACTGTGGCTTGATTGGTTGTGTTTGGGGTTGTGGACTGTGGCTTGGTTGGTTGTGTTGGGGTTGTGGGCTGTGGCTTGATTGGTTGTGTTTGGGGTTGTGGCCTGTGGCTTGATTGGGATGTTTTTGGGGTTGGACTGTGGGTTTGATTGGTTGTGTTTGGGGTTGTGGACTTTTGGTAGTTTGGGGTTGTGGCTGTGATTTGATTGGGGTTTTGGGGTTGTTGACATTGGGATTGTTGTTTGGGGTGACTGTGTTTGATTGGTTGGTTGGGTGTGGACTGTGGACTGTGGTTTGATTGGTTGTGTTTTGGGGTTGTGGACTGTGGTTTGATTGGTTGTGTTTGGGGTTGTGGACTGTGGTTTGATTGGTTGTGTTTGGGGGTGTGGACTGTGACTGGCTTGATTGGATGTTTTTGGGGTTGTAGACTGATTTGATTGGTTGTGTTTTTGGGGTTGTGGACTGTGGCTTGATTGGTTGTGTTTGGGGTTGTGGACTGTGGTTTGATTGGTTGTGTTTGGGGTGAGGACTGTGGTTTGATTGGTTGTGTTTGGGGTTGTGGACTGTGGCTTGATTGGATGTTTTTGGGGTTGTAGACTGATTTGATTGGTTGTGTTTTGGGGTTGTGGACTGTGGCTGTGGCTTGATTGGTTGTGTTTGGGGTTGTGGACTGTGGCTTGATTGGTTGTGTTTGGGGTGTGGACTGTGGCGTGTTTGGGGTTGTGGCTTGATTGGTTGTGTTTGGGGTTGTGGACTGTGGCTTGATTGGTTGTGTTTGGGGTTGTGGACTGTGGCTTGATTGGTTGTGTTTGGGGTTGTGGACTGTGGCTTGATTGGTTGTGTTTGGGAGTGAGGACTGGTTTTGATTGGTTGTGTTTGGGGTTGTGGACTGTGGACTTGATTGGTTGTGTTTGGGGTGTAGGACTGGTTTGATTGGTTGTGTTTTGGGGTTGTGGACTGTGGCTTGATTGGTTGTGTTTGGGGTGTGGACTGTGGCTTGATTGGTGGTTTGATTTGTTGTGTTTGGGGTTGTGGACTGTGATTGGTGTGTTGTTTGATTGGTTGTGTTTGGGGTTGTGGACTGTGGCTGTGGCGTGTTTTTGGGGTTTGATTGGTTGTGTTTGGGGTTGTGGACTGTGGCTTGATTGGTTGTGTTTGGGGTTGTGGACTGTGGCGTGTTTGGGGTTGTGGACTGTGGCTTGATTGGTTGTGTTTGGGGTTGTGGACTGTGGCTTGATTGGATGTTTTTGGGGTTGTAGACTGATTTGATTGGTTGTCTTTGGGGTTGTGGACTGTGGCTTGATTGGATGTTTTTGGGGTTGTAGACTGATTTGATTGGCTGTGTTTTGGGGTGAGGACTGTGATTTGATTTCTTATTGGGTTAAAACCTCTGTATGCTTTCAGTGGCATTTTGGGGCAGAATCTGTGATTGTGTATGTAACTGTGGTGCTGGTAGAGAGCTTGATACGGTTACAAGGACGGTACACGTGGCTGGATTAGTTACTCTTGCATTACAGAGGTATTGTGTATTGTGATTGGTTATTGTGGCACATGGGAAAGTCTGTGTTTATAATACACTCTGTGAATTGTGACTGAATGTGAAGTAAAAGCTTGTTTCTGTTTCAGAGCGAAGTACCACAAGTTAAAGTACGGCACGGAACTCAATCAAGGTGACATGAAGCCTCCAAGCTACGACTCTGGTAAGCCTCACTTTATTCATATATTAAACTACAGCAGAGATAAAAAAGAAATGCGAATACGGCACTGCAATTAATCCTGCTGCTTTAAAGACATTCTTTAACGCTCTCTCAGCGTATCTGACCCAGCGCTGACCCAATTTGTGTATTAACGGGAAGATCCAGTGCATAATGTGTGGGTGATGTCCATTCCTTCTTTAACACCCTTCCTCATTCGTTCCGTCTCTTCTTTCTTGTCTCACAGACGAAGGGAATGAGAAGGACTCGCCTGGCTCCCTGAATAATCAGCTGTCGTGGAAACAGGGCCGCCAGCTCCTCAGACAGTGAGTGCTGATGGAGCAAGTTTTGGCTCTAACCGGTTCTGTCTAGTTCGTCTAGCTTTGTTTGTGTTTAGGTTCACATTCACGTTTAGGTGAAGGTTTTTTCCCCCATCCTCGTCTTCTATCTCATTCTCTCCTTTTGTTTTTTTTCTTTTTGCCATATTTGATCTTTACCTACAGTCATTAACAAGGTGTTTAACAGTTAATAGGCACACAGTCCACACCTCCTTTAATTAGACTGAAGCATACCAGCCACCCCTCACTTATAGGTCCTGAAGTACACCAGCCACGCCTCGGTTATAGATCCTGAAGTACACCAGCCACGCCTCGGTTATAGATCCTGAAGTACACCAGCCACGCCTCGGTTATAGATCCTGAAGTACACCAGCCACGCCTCGGTTATAGATCCTGAAGTACACCAGCCACGCCTCGGTTATAGATCCTGAAGTACACCCGCCACGCCTCGGTTATAGATCCTGAGGCACACCGGCCACATAATGAGACTGAGGTATACAGGCCATGCCTCCTTTACTAGAACTGATGCACATATGCCACATCTCTTTATTAAAAGTGATGCTCGGAGGCCACGGCTCCTTATTTTAAACTTATGCGGGTCTCACTTCCTTAATTTAGACTGAAGCACACAGACATGTCTCCTGAAATATGTCATTCATAATTCTGTTAGTGTGTGTGTGTGTGTGTGTGTGTGTGTGTGTGTGTGTGTGTGTGTGTGTGTGTGTGTGTGTGTGTGTGTGTGTGTGTGTGTGTGTGTATATATATATATATATATATATATCTATATATCTATAATATATATATATAGATATATATATGTATGTATAGTATATATATATATATATGTACTATTATAATAATATATATATATATTATATATAGTATATATATATATATATATACATATACATATACATATACCTATACATATACATATACATATACATACACACACACACACACACACACACACAGAGACCACACATACAATTGTTGTTCATTAATCACTTATCTTTGTAATTATGGACCCCATACCCTTATTTATTATACTGCTATTTATTGAAAATAGGCCTCTTAAGCACTTCTGTTTAGATGCTAACTGCATTTCATTGGCTCTGTACGTGAACCCTCATTGGCTCTGTACATGATGACAAGGTTGAATCTTATCTAATTTAGACTGAAGCACACAGGCAATGGCCACTGTCATTTTTAATATGAGTGAACCCCCCTTTTCCTCTCTCTCTCTCTCTTTCTTTGTCTGGCTTTCGGAAAGTGTAAAAGCGTCTCTTTGTCCCGCCATGCGATCTTGTTGCTCTCTTGCTCCCTCTCCTGGTCATCCCACAGTCTAAAAACATCTCCTTTTCCCTCTCAGCCTTGTTTCTCTGTATTCCATTCAGAAGTGTGTGTTGAAGTCACACCGACGGGAATCAAGGTTATTACTTAGATGTGTATTGTGTGTGTGTGCGTGTGTGTGTAGGTATCTCCAGGAGGTTGGCTACACGGACACCATCCTGGACGTGAAGTCTCAGAGAGTGAAGGCTCTGCTGGGGCTGATGGGAGACTCCAGCCGGACCAATCAAGAGCCTCTGATCAACGGCACAGACTCGGCACCTAAAGGAGCAAACACTGGGTAATAAAACACCATTGCCATGGAGACCACATCATCTGTATCTTGTACATTTAATTATTATCTATATCTGTCTGTCATGTTCTCGTCTTCTCTACCTCTCTTAATTTCTCTCTGTCTGTTTGTCTACATGCCCTTCTCGTTGACTCTACCTCTCTTTTTGCTTGTCTGTCTTCTCATCATTCTAGTTGTCATGTCATGTCTCATGTTTGTCTCTGTCTTTCTGTCTCCATGTCATTCCAGCCCTTTTTTCCCCCCTGTCTCTCTTAATCTTTTGTCCACCAGTCAAAAAATCATTGATGATTGATTTTACAGCGGCAAGATGGTTTAAAAGCGAATGTTTGTTGTGTGTGTGTGTGTGTGTGTGTGTGTGTGTGTGTGTGTGTGTGTGTGTGTGTGTGTACACAGTAAAGCAGAGCTGTCAGAAACGAGCACCGTGCTCGAGGCGTTCAAGTTCATCGAAAGCGCGACTGCAGAGTTCAGTGACGAGGATGATGATGAGGACTCTGACGGGAGGGAGAGGACTATCGTCGATTCGCGAACGGTGAGAATTGCACACACACACACACGCAGTATAGTGACAGTATAGTCGCCAAGGTCTCACTCTGTTGTCCTGTCAGATTGTAAGAAAGAAACCGTCCCCGTCCTCTTTCTCTCCGGCGCCCGACGTGTGTGACGATCTCGACACGGAGGATGCGCTGAAGGACTTCGACTTCCTGTCCACTACCGAGGACATGGACACGTCCCCCGAGTCCAGGAGTGCGGGAGACGGTACAGACTGGGGTGAGATGCAGATGGACACACACACACACACACTTATACCACTTGTCTTATCCCATTGTGATTTGTTGGGTCCGTCTGTCACTGTGTGTCCTTGTCCGGCTCACTCGCGTGTCCGAAACAATTCTTTATGCACGCAAAACGCGTCTCTCGAAGGACGGCGCGTCCTGAACTTTAATCTTTGCACGCACATCATCTCACAAGGATCCCAAAGTCCTCAAGCAGCGACTCTTATTAATTCGCCTCTGTTTTTAAAGCGTCCGTATGCGATATTTCCCATTGTCTCCTGCTCCCGCCCTGACCCCTTTGCCGTGACCCTATTGGCAGTCTGAACCTGGTGCTGTGTGTTGTAGAGAAGGACAAGCAGCGCGGCACGTCTGAGTCCTGGGACGTGGATCAGGGTCTGATTACCAAACTCAAGGAGCAATACAGAAAGGAGCGCAAGGGCAAAAAGGGGGTGAAGAGTAAGTGGACCAGGCCCCGCCCCCTCTCTCTCTCTCTCTTTCTCTATATATATATATATCTATATTTCTCTATCCATCTGTTCCTCCTTCTTCCCTCAATCTCTCGCTCAACAAAACGGAGATTGAGGGAGGAATACTACCCCCCCCCCCTTTGTCTCTCTTTCTTTCTCTCTTGGTCAGACTCTTTCTTTTTCTCTCATTTTTCTATTGACACGTATATGGGCAAAAGTTGTTGGACACCTGAGGATAAGATTGGTATTTTATTCTTTAAAGAATCCCCGAGTCTCCATTCACTCTTATAATAAGCTCCATTCTAGATTTTTCTAGATTTGTGCTTATTCACTTAAGTTCAATTCAGTTCAATTCTATTTGTATAGCGCTCTTAACAGTGGACATTGCACAATAGGTATATACAGTTAATCCGGTAAAAATGAATAAAGATTGTTCTTTATAACTGTAAGTTTTGTCCCAAATGAGTAAGCCTAAAACTGGAATAAGGAAGAAACCTTGAGTCAAAAGTAAACCCATCGTCATCTGGGCGAACACAAACAAACAAACAGACATTGTGTGTCTGTTTTTTGTGTTTGTTTTTTTAAATAGAGCTGTTGAGGTGTACAATAATGATCAAATTCAGTGTCAACTGTAGCCTTCGTCCCTTCGAGTCCCAATTCATTAAGCTCCTGTGTGGCTCCATAGTTTTATGCATCCCGCGGTCATAGATCCAGGCCGAGTGATCTCCCAGTCAAAGAGAGCACCATCCCGAGGTATTCTGTGAGGGATCAGATCTGAAGTGAGGGGCAGGAACAGTGGTCACTGGTACCTCAGGGGCATGTTTAATTCGACATGGAGAGAGGAACAAAGGAAGGCGAAAGCTACAGTATGGATCAGGGGTCACCGACGTGGTGCCCTCAAGGACCACATGAATCGCTCTCAGGCCTGTTCTAAAAACTCATCAGTGAGATGCATGTAAAATGTTAGTTTCCTCATTGTTGATGCTTATTGTGAGAAATCATCAGTGTCATTCATTCTAATATATAACTAAAGGCAAATGTGTTATTTCAGAAGGGTGCATCAAACTGGTAGCCCTTTGTATGACTCAGTATGAATGAAGTAGCTCTCAGGTTCAAAAAGGTTGGTGACTCCTGGTATGGATTATTGAGTACTGTGTAAAAGTTAATCACTGGGTAATTGGGGATTGAGCATAACGGTGGAATCTAATACCATGCTTTACATATAATTTCATTGAGGCATCATTTATAAAGAGAAAAGCAAAAAGCCAAAGACGGATACTTGTGGAACGCCAAACTTTACTCAGTGTGTGTGTGTGTGTGTGGAGAATTTACATCTACAAACTGATAAGAATCAGTCAAACAAGACCTAAGGCAGAAGAAAGCGGTTCCCTTTATTCCAACAACATTTCCCAGTCCTGCAAGCCGCACTAAAACCAGGCAACACTTGTTTACCAATTAAACCAGTGCTATATCTTGAAGACAATGTTATTCCTAGGGGTTATTGACAGCAGTTATTAAATTAGGGAGTTGATAACGATTTAGGTACATAACCAGGTTTTTTGGAGTTTATTTCTAGGGGAGGTTTAATTACTATCTGTTTGACACTTGTAGATAAGGGATCTAGAATGATATTGATGGTTTTGCAGAGGAAATGCATGAAATGAATTCATTCTCTTGAATAGAAGTAAAACGGTGAACTTGGTTATATGTTATGATTGTAGGGATATATATATATACAGGGTTATTTATAACAAACATTTTATTATTGAAAAAATGACATAAAATAATCGCTACTTATTGATCGTGTTTATTTTTACGCAGGTAGAAAAATATGCCATTCTAGCAGCACTAAGAGCTTTTTTTTCCATCCAGGTTTCAAATACTGATCATTTGGTCCGGCGGCGTTTCCGTTCTAGTTTCCAAGTGGTCCGTTTTTTAGTTTGCGCGTATCCTCATTTATAGCGCTGTGTTCTTTTTTTTTTCCCCTGATCGTTTTAGATTTAAGGGGCGCTGCTTCATCTGGAGTGTAACGGATCGTTGATTCCCGCTGAAGCTCTGTAGGCTCAGATCTAATTGACATTTATATCTCCGGAGGATTATTAATGAAGGTTCCTGCAGTAGTTGACACGAGATTATGTTTAACACGGTGTAAGGTGTTTACACGAGGACTGAGGCAGATTTTGAAGGTGATGGCGTAATAATCTGAAATAGTTCCATATAATGTTATATCTTCGTTCTGTCTAATCCACGTTTCTGTCAAACACGTGACATTAACATCCTGATCTGTAATAATCCCATATGTAATCAGGAAATCAGTGGTACTGGAGGTGTATTCACTCTTATTTCATTTAATGTTAATCAAACTAAATCATATATTTATTTATTTATTTATTTAGATTTTTGGTTTTGCCCAGGACACAGACACAGTCTTAATTTGGTGACTGTCTCAATGAGTAACTACTCCATGCAACCAGCATACAGTCAGTTTAGCCTGTTTGTCTGCTCCCTGGCCCTGGCTCTGGATAGTCGCTGTTTAACTAGTGCTGTTCTGAGACTTTAACCAAGAAATAGGATGGGATGGGGCATAAGAGTAACATTGTAATGGTGTGTAAATTAGTGCAATATTTGTTTATCTGTCCGAAGGCGTATATTATTAGCTCAGGGGTGGGCAAATTTTTTGGCTCAGGGGCCACATTGACTTTGAAATTTGGGGGGGGGGGGGGGGGCTTTTGCATGCGCTTCTCTATATTGCTGCTCACTGCTCATATTGAGTATTTGCCGTTTCACTTTCGTTGGCCAATTCTGTTCCGATATTCGGGGGTGTCGGGTTTGGCCGCAGGGCCGTAGCTTGCCCATATCTGCATTCGCTCCTATGTGGGAAAAGCTATCTTGGCGAATCCTAAAAACCTAAGTTGACCTATGTCCAGTGCTCTGGTACCTGGTATACACCTAACCTGTGCTGCTGGTGCCCCAATGGGCCTCAGAATAACCAGATCCGTCCCTATAGCCAGATCCATGTCACACAATGAATGGATCTGGCTATAGGGATGGATCTGGCTTTAGATCAATGCCACACAATGAATGGATCTGGCTATAGGGTTGGATTTGGCTTTAGATCCATGTCACACAATGAATGAACTAGCTGCTTGACATATCTGTTAAAAGTTCCAGGGTGCAGTCAGCATTCACATTTCTGAAAACAGTGTTGGAGCTCTAAAGCAGAGCAGATCTTCCACATACTTCCAAACCATGTAAAGCAGATCTTCATGCAGCTGGAATAGGTTTTGGGTCTCCTGGTTCAATTATAGGGAAGATCTCCTGTAAAAAGAAGAACCACATGTGGCTGGAAAAGTCAGGTGTCCCAATACTTTTATCCATATAGTGTCTCTCTTTCTCTCTTTTTCTCTCACTCTCTTCTCACTCAACCTTTTTTGGCCTGAACTTTGAGAAATGCGTTCTTTGACTTTTTTTCCGAGCTTTTTCCCCGAAATTCCTTTGCTGCAGCTTCCTTTTCCCTGAGTTACAGCTCTTTATGTTTGGGGAATTGTGTGTCTGTGTGTGTCTGTGTGTGTCTGTGTGTGTCTGTGTGTGTCTGTGTGTGTCTGTGTGTGTCTGTGCACTCGTGTGTCTTCATTTTTTCGTCTCATTTCCACTCCATTTGTGTTGCAATTCCTTATATTTCAGAAGAGATCTGCTGTTTCTTCTCTTTCCTTTCTGCGGAGGGAATCTCTTCCTTCACTCTTTCTTTTCTTCTGAGTTCTCTCCACAAGACACACAGCGCACAACCTGCACTCTCACTCACCACTCGTCTACTTCTATTTCTCGCTGCTTAATTATTAGAGAATCCTCCCTCCCTTCCTTTCTTTCTTTCTTTCTCATGCCCCTCCCTTTTCTTCACTTTGTTTATACCGTTCTCTCATTTTCTGATCTTTGCTTTTCTCTTTACTTTCCCTTCCCCCGTCTACTGCTCTCTCGTTATACCGTCTGTCTTTCCCCCCCCCCCACCTACTTCTTTTCTTCTGTTGCGCTCCCCCTCTGATCCCTTTGTCGTCTTTCTTAATCTCTCTCCTCATCTCTTTCTATCTCTATCTTTCCTCTGTCTTTTTATCTCCCTCTCTCCTTCTCCCTCTTCTCAACTTCCACCTCTGGTTATACCCATCTGTCATTTTTTTCCCCCTCTCTCTCTCTCTCTCTCTCTCTCTCTCTCTCTCTCAAAATCTTTCCCTCTGGTTATACCATCTGTCTCTCTCATTCTTTTTTTTTTAAACCCCTCTTTTCTTTACCCTCTCTTTCGCCAAATCTCTCGCTCTCAGGACCGAATCGCACTAAGCTGCAGGACATGTTGGCTAATCTGAGAGAGAACGAGGACATGAGTCCACTGCAATCCTCCGTCAGCCCGCCGCCTCGAATCAATTCCAACCGCTTCATAGAACATGACAGCAGCCACGCCGACGAAGGTAACACACACACACACACACACACACACACACACACAGCGAGAGAAAAGTTTGGGATTTGTTTTACAAAATGTGTGTGTTTTACAGTAGAGGCCATCACGTTCCCTCCCTCCTCGGGGAAGTCCTTCATCATGGGAGGAGGAGAAGACGCTGCGGACTCAGGAGAGCTGGGTCTAGGGGAGCTGGCGGGACTCACTGTCGCTAATGAAGCCGACAGTCTGGCTTATGACGTGAGTTTGTGTGTGTGTGTGTGTGTGTGTGTGTGTGTGTGTGTGCACAAGATCATTTCATTATAACGGAACATCTGAATGTGTCTCATTTTTCTAGTATCACAATAAGTACTAGTTTTATCAGTTATTGATTTATTAAATAAATTATTTATCTTTTAAAATATGTTGCACAAAAATACAATAGTTAGCACGTTCGCCTCACACCGCCAGGGTCCAGGTTCGATTCTAGTCTCGGCCATGTGTGTGTGGAGTTTGCATGTTCTCCCCGTGTCTCAGGGTTTTTCTCCGGGTTCTCTGGTTTCCTCCCGGTCCAAAAACATGCACGGTAGGTTGATTGGCACCTTGGAAAATTGTCCCTAGTGTGTGAATGTGTGTGTGTGTGTGTGTGTGTGTGTGTGTGCCCTGCGATGGGTTGGCATTCCATCCAGGGTGTATCCTGTCTTAATGCCTATAGACGCCTGAGATAGACACAGACTCCCCGTGACCCGAGGGAAGATCGTATAAAGAGGTAGAAGATGAATGAATGAATGAATGAAAAATACAATATGCCGTTTTAAGATGTTTTTGTTTATTAAATGGGGAAAGAATCTGTCAGAGCAAACTAGACAGCTAAGTAAGAAACTATTTTTTTTAATTAATTAATTACATACTCCATTAAAAAAAAAGTGGTTCTTATTTAAAATATGAGTGTTTTGGACTCTGTGGCGTTCAATTGACCTGGGAGACCCCAGCTACACCACGATGTCACTCCTGGGCTCTTAACTCCACAGCCTCTTAGTTGAATGAATGAGATAAATGTAAGTGGCTCTGAATAAGGGAGTCAAACAAATACCATAAATGTAAATGTGTCCACAAACTTTTTGTCTAAAAAATAATTTATGTATATAAATGATGTATATAAATGATGTATATAAATAGAACCCACACTATTGTTATTTATCATGAATACAGTATCATGCCAGATGTTTAGGGTGCAGGTGCGACACGACTGAGCTGCTGTTCGCGTATTTAATAGTTTTATTTATACGCGTCCCCTCCCCTCAGATCGGCAACAATAAAGACGCCCTGCGCAAGACGTGGAACCCCAAGTTCTCCCTGCGCAGTCACTTCGATGCCATCCGCGGCCTGGCGTTCCACCCCACAGAGCCGGTTCTCGTCACGGCCTCCGAAGACCACACGCTGAAGATGTGGAACCTGCAGAAGACCACGCCTGCCAAAAAGTACGCCTTTGAATTTCTGCACCTGCTGTCCATGGTGCTGAACTAAAGAATCGTTTATATGTATATGACTGTGTGTGTGTGTTTAACAGGAATGCCTCACTGGATGTGGAACCTATTTATACCTTCAGGGCTCATAGGTAAGTAATGAACTGTGTGTGTGTGTGAGAGAGAGAGAGAGAGAGAGAGAGAGAGAGAGAGAGAGAGAGAGAGTAGGTTTACATTGTGTAATTTGTCGTGTGTGTGTGGGATAGGGGTGCGGTCCTGTGTGTAGTGATGAACAACACCGGAGACCAATGCTACAGCGGCGGAGTGGACGGCACCATTCAGTGCTGGAATACCCCAAGCCCCAGCATCGACCCCTACGACTCGTATCGTACGTCTCAATGTAATTACCACGTAATATGTGCATCTCCGGGTGCAATCTGGCTCAGTATGTTTTTTTTGCGCGTGTGTATCAGAGCCGAGCGTCCTGCGTGCAGAGCTGTGTGGACACACGGATGTGGTCTGGGGTTTGGTACACAGCAGCGCACACCAGCGCCTCCTGTCCTGCTCGGCCGACGGCACGGTGCGGTTATGGAACGCCTCCAACGCCGAGCCGGCCATCGCAGTGTTCGAGAGCAAAGGTACGGTATACGAACTGTTTATTTCTCAAAACAAGCGGTAACGAAACTTCCTTCTGTGGCGGGAACATCGGTGGGGTTACAGAAAATGGCGCTGGCTCGAGTGGCTAGCAATATTAATGTCAAGGTTTTATGATGATTGAAATGTATTTCTTAAGCCGCCTAATGATAATGATTTTTGTCCTGCGCCCTACAGACCAATGAGCATCACGTTTCAAGAGATTTATAACATTAAAAGAGCATAAACGATATCATAATTAACCATCACATTTTTTTCATATTCACTGCTATTGCAAGCAAAATTTGACTTATTGTGCATGTTGGGTGAATCTAACAAATAACATTATAACTAAAGTTTGACTGATTATAGTGAAAATACCGTATTAAAAAAAAAAACACTTCATGTAACATATTTTATTACTAAAACAAATACTGAATCATAAAGTGATAAAATTTTTATTAATATTATTATATGAATACATGTAATATCGGCCACATGTGGTTCAGCGGTTCGCCACTAGAGGCCGCTCTCGTAATGACAGTGGACCGAAGGCGTTCGGTGTGGTTTTGGGGATAGAAACCGGGCGAGTATAACGGTTCAAAACACTTACTGGTGTATGTGTGGTGCAGAATTGGGAATACCCTCCTCGGTGGATCTGGTGTGCAGCGAACCAGCGTACATGGTCACGTCCTTCACTAACGGCAAGATCGGCCTCTTCAACATGGAGACACAACAGCTAGTGCAGAGTCTCGAGTCTACTACTGAGTCTGGTAGGCATACACACACACAGATGGAGTAAAAAAGACCCGTTTGAAAATTAATCTGAATTTATTTCCACTCTCGACCACATTAAAGACGTCCTGGTTATCATGTGTTTCTTCTCAGGTTCCTCGTGTCAGATCAATAAAGTTCTGAGTCACCCGACTCTTCCCATCACCATCACAGCTCAGGAGGACCGTCACATCAAGTTCTACGACAACAACACTGGTACGTGTCAGCTGCAGTTCAGCGCACAGCCAGCAGAGGACCCTAAACACCACACTGTGCTCTTTATAACGTTACGAGTGTGATTAATATCACCCGTCCGCTATAAACTGTAATAATGCGACCATCACTTAACATGATGTTGGAACAGTAATGAATGTTGAGTCTCGTTCCTCTGAAGGTTTCATCCTCATGTTGGGGAGATTTATAGGCCCTACACATATAAAGTAAAATATTTCAGCTGTGTAGATTTGCTTTGGTACAATGACTGTCATTAACATCGCTCTATAAATACAAATTTACATTTTGACAGTTTTCCCTCAAAAGCTGAAATGCTTATTATTTTTTTTTACAGGAAAGCCCATTCATTCCATGGTGGCACATCTGGACGCTGTTACGAGCCTCGCTGTGGATCCCAATGGACTTTATCTGATGTCTGGAAGTAAGTTTTATTTATTATTTATTTATTTTTATTTTTTTAACAGTTTAACGGAAGCTCAGGTGAGGCGACTTGGACATTATTAGTATTTGAAAATTTTATTTTTTTAATTATTATTATTTTTATAATAGAAGAGGACACTCCAGTCCCATTTTCCCAATCCCAACATCCTCATTCCATCCCCATGGAATCATAACGGCTAGTAGTTTTACTAACAACAGATCTAAAATATTTTTTAAAAATTCTGCAAAAATCATTTCTTATTTAAAAAAAAAAAAAACCTTTTTGTTTACATTTCCAATATAAATCAAACACACCTCTTTTTTGACAGCAAGTCATCCATTCAAACCAGTTATTATAATTAATTATATCATTATTATTCATCTTTATTATTCGTCATTATGAAAAAGAAAAATTATAAAAATAATACCCAGGATTTTGAATCACACTGTAAAGTGTAATAATAACATGAATCCAGCTTTCTCACCGCGTGTGTTTTTGCAGGATGCTACAATTATTCCTTTACTCATTGCGTAAATTTCCTGTTTTCTCCTCCAGGCCACGACTGCTCGATCCGCCTGTGGAACCTCGAGAGCAAGACGTGCATCCAGGAGTTCACCGCTCACCGCAAGAAGTTCGACGAGTCCATTCACGACGTGGCCTTCCACCCGTCCAAGTGCTACATCGCCAGCGCTGGAGCCGACTCCCTCGCCAAGGTGTTCGTATGAGCTGGGGAAACGCCGCTCTTCTTTAAGCCCTGCCTGCTGGAAACAGACTGACCAATGACAGGGTGCCACAATCCAGACTGGGGACCAATGAGCGGGGAACTCGTCCCTTCCCAGCCTTCCTCGTCTCCTCTTTTCTCCCCTGTTAGTTCTAACGGACCCCCGAGACAGGAGAAGAACGCTTCAGCCCCCCCCCCCCCCAATCCCCTCATCCCCACACAAGTTCCTCCGGAATCAGATACAGAATCCAGGCGGGCCTGGGTGCTCCACACGAGCAGGAACCATAGCCAATTTCATTCACTCGAGCTAACGAAGAGGAAACGGACGGCGTACAAGCGCGTAGCATTAGCGATCAGTCTTCTTTTTTTTTCTTTTTTTTTTCTCTTCCCCCCCCCCGAAGTGAAGAACCTGATGGTTCCTCCTTCCTGATGGTCCGTGAAATTAACCCACCTCGCGGAGGACGTTTCCTCTTCCGCAACCTAATGACGTTCTGCATACCTTTTTCATTTATTTTTAAAAACAAAAACGTGCCTTTGCATCAGAAAGGTCTTGAAAAATATTTTACAGGGTTTTTTTTTTTCCCCCGGATGAGGGCTTTGTGAAATGAACTGTAGGCGGAAAAAAAAAAAACACTTTTTTTCCGGCTGGGTAAGGACAACGTCGTCCGTTTTAACCGTATAGAACGTTGGATGTATAATTACAAATCCGTATTAATAAACAAATATATATTTAGTCTTAAACCTTAACATTCGGTGGGAATTTCGAGTGTTTTTTTTTTTATACTTTTGTTGAAGTGTGTGTGTGTGTGTGTGTGTGTGTGTGTGTGTGTGTGTGTGTGTGTGTGTGTGTGTGTGTGTGTGTGTGTGTGAATTTGCAGTGCCGGTTTTAGAACTCCGATTAAGTAAAAGCTCAGTTTGTTGTCCATCGTTATCGGCTGCAGGTTGCGTTGAAAGTACAGATGATGATGCTGATGGTCTCCTGTCAAATAAACGCAAGGGTTTGGCGACTAGACGCGATTCCTTTTCCCCCCCCGAGTCTTGTATATTTAAATCATTTCACACCCTGTGGGTCAGGAGGGGGGTGAGGCACGGGTTTTTACTCCTAAAATGCAGAGGATTTCGATTTTTATACATTAATATACATTACAGCACAGTGAAATTCTTTCTTCACGTATCCCCTCTCGGGGGATGATACGGCGCCCCCTGGAACACAGAGGCTTAAGGGCCTTTCTCAAGGGCCCAAGAGTGGCAGCTTGGGGATTCTAGGACTCGAACCCCCAACCTTCCGATCAATAGCCCAGTGCCTTAACTACTAAGCTCCACCCCTCCACCATTTAAAGTATCTGACTGACACTTTTATCCAGAGAGAATTATATAGCGAATTATCTTCTATTTCTATTCAACCGAGCACTTACATCAAAAAAGCTTAAATTCCCCTGTAATGTCAACCATAAAGACTCTAATCAATCAGAAAACTTCTCCTGTTATCGTTACCGCTACGTCGGAGATTAATCGTCATTATCGATTCATTCCATTTTATGGTTTCTATTGAAAGTACCAAAATCGATTTCACCTTGGTTTGACGCACTGAGCTTCCGTAGTTCTCCGTCTCCCGCCCAGCATTACACTTGCGAAGTATGAAATACAACACGGCGGCGCGAATCCGAAGAAATTGTTTCCAAAAGGGGAGTTTCATAGGTCGTATGGGGTTTGGAACTTGAGATGTTCAACAAGCCAAAGCCCCGCTGTACAATTTGTCAGCAGCGACTAATTTATTCCAGCACCTCAAACAAACCCGCTGTTGAACCCGCAGAGGCTCCGCAGGATAAACACGACTCCCGAAACACTGTGTAACAATAGCGGGACACATTTTCCCCAAAATTATCTCAAATAAATCACCCGGCTCTACTGCTACTGTTATGTTTTAGCGTTGTCACGTGTTAGAGGATGTGCGTGACGTTACAGTGTAACAGGAGAATCCCTGTTACACTGAATCCAGCATGGGAAAGATTGCGGTTCTGGAATCAAACCTTCCAAACCACAGCTGCGTATCTCAAAATATACAAGGTAAACGTTTTTTGTTGTTGTTTTGTTTTTTTAAATACAGCATTTCATTGCTTTTATTGCACTCAATTCCCACCAGGAACGCATTAATTTAATTCACACAGAGATTCCCAATTCTCTGGTTCCTCACCCGTCTCGCACGTCGTAATCCGGGGGAATGTTTTAGTAAAGTGTTTCTTGTTGAGACGACCGTGGCGCTTCATCAAATCCGACATGTCCCCTGTGTTCCAGCGAATGATTCATTAACCCTTGTACATGTGGCTTTATAAGATCTATATCAGCCTGGTGTGTCACTGAAATGAGCAATGACGCTAAAAGCTTCTTTCGAATTTGTTCCACGTTGAACGTTGTGCATGAAATGACTTCATAATACAGGAGACGAAAAGCAGCCGATCTCTGGTTCAAAATCTCTGGTTCAAAATCTCTGGTGCTTGGGCCCTTAAACGGGCGCTCCAGGGATCCAAAGATGCACTTTAGAGGTGTAAATACAAAAGGCAAGCTTTTTAAAGGTCAAAGCACCATGGGAGAACTTTAGGGGTTGTCTCTCTCACACACACACACACACACACACACACACACACACACACACACACACACACACACTGTATTGTGTTTTATATATGAGTGATTTTGTGTTTAATTTATATATATATGTGTATATGTGAATATGTGTATATATATATATATATATATATATATATAGCCGATATAGATGTGTGTGTGTGTGTGTATGTTAAGTATGTGTGGGGTGTTGTATGTGTGATGTGTGTGTGTGTGTGTGTGTGTGTGTGTGTATTTGTGTGTGTATATATATATATATATATATATATCGATTCCCGTTTCGGCCGTGTGTGTGGAGTTTGCATGTTCTCCCCGTGCCTCAGGGGGTTTTTCTCCAGGTTCTCCGGTTTCCTCCAGGTCCAAAAACATGCACGGTAGGTTGATTGGCACCTTGGAAAATTGTCCCTAGTGTATGAATGTGTGTGTGTGTGAGTGTGTGTGTGTGATGGGTTGGCATTCCATCCAGAGTGTATCCTGCCTTAATGCCCATAGACACCTGAGATAGGCACAGACAGACTCCCCGTGAAGCCGAGGGAAGATCGGATAAAGCGGTAATAGTGTAAAAAAGATGAATGAATGAATGAATTATTTTAATGAAATAATCGATATGTTAATCCATATTTGTGTTCATTCTAATGTGTTCATTCGTCACAATTGAAACACGCTAACCAACATGTGCACTGACAAATACGGGCGCTTTATTCAAACAAACGTTTATTATTATTAAATCCATCCTCAGCATGAATCCTGCAATTGAGAATTCTCAATCCGGTTTAAAGAGAGTGCTGATTTGATGGAGTGATTTGATGTCTCGGGGTCGCGGAGAGCGAGACGCGGCTGCTCTTTATCATCAACGCTATTCAAACATTAACAAATTGGGATCCATCTGAGACGTGGCGTACAGCGCTGTGACCCGTCTCACTCTACGAGATTACATTTTTGGCTGTACGGAGATGACCTGGTCCCGTCGTCTCCCAATGCAAAACCACCTTCTTCCATAAAAAGGTCTAAACACACACCAAAAAACAACGTCTACATGGAATTAAACGACATAAAGAGACAAAACGTTTGTCGAAATTCCCGTTCGAATTCGGCGCATAAGTCAAGAGGTTTTTATTGTCATTTCAACCACATATAGCTGACGCAGTACACAGTGAAAAATGAGACAACGTTTCTCCAGGAACCCTGGTGCTACACAAAAAACAACATATAACACAAACACAACAACACAATGCTGAGGACGAGACTAAGTTTGTCCTAGCTACATAAAGTGCATCGTGTGCAACCTGGTGCAAACAGCGCAAAGACACAACAAGACTGTGCGTAACAAACAACATTACACAACATTAAAAAAAACACAACAATGACCGTCACTGTGGTTGTAAACATTGTAACACAGTTTGTCTGTTGTGCAAATGAACAGTAATAAAAAGTAAATGTGCAAAATGTGCATGTGAACAGTAACACTGTCAGTGAGAGCAGTATATACAATAAACATGTAAAGGCCAGTAATGAGGCAGATAAATAAATAAATAAAGCAGTGTTTACACAACCTGTTTACACAACAACAAACACAATTAGGCCGATATTTTCTTCTCCTAAATATCTAAAAAAAAAAAAAAAAGAAGGCATATTTTATTTATCCATCATCTTTTTATTTACTTTGTATTCATTATTTATTAATTCATTTGTTATTATTTATTATTTTATTATTACTTATTTATTTTATTTACTCCTTTTTTTATATTCTCATAATTGTAATACAGTATTTTATTATTATTTTTATTTATTTATTTATTGTTATGTTTAATGCTTTGGCGATGCGAGTGTCCATATTTGTCAATCCAATAACCTTGGAATCTTGAGAGAAGGTTAATGAAGTGTGGGTAAGGTGAGTGTGTGTGTGTGTGTGTGTGTGTGTGTGTGTGTGTGTGTGTGTGTTGGAAAACCCAGGGCTGATTGGAGGGGGTTAAGAACAGAGCTGAGGTTCTGCAGCAAGCGCACACACACACACACACACACACACACACACACACCACACACCAGTGGAGGTGGAGAGCAGCGTGCTGTTGATCATGGAGCTCCATCATACGCGCCCGAACTCTGCGGGATTGGAGATTAAACCTAATTTGACCTTTAACCCTGGAAGCCGAACGCCAAATAGCGGCACGTCCGGCGTCGTCCAGCAGCAAGATTATCTGTCCAGCATCTGGCTCAGCAAAAAGGACAAACTGGAGCATGTAGGTCTCTCTTTCTACCTCTCTCTCTATCAGAGACTGTCTTTGATTGTCTCCCTTTGTATGTCTCTACTTGTGTCTGTCTCTGAATGTCTCTTATTCTGCCTCTCTGCCTTTGTCTCTGACTCTGTCAGTGTATTTACTTCTGTCTCTGACCCTGACTTAGTTTCTGTCTCTTACCCTGAAGGTCTCTGACATGGTGATTGTTTCTGCCTCTAATTGACTCGTTGTAATACTCTCTTTAATCACTTTCAAATCTTTATTTCTTTGACTCTGATCGACTCTGACTGTGAGTCAGACTCTGCAGCTCAAGACCTGTCACTTAGCAAGCACTCTTTCTCTCTCTCTCTCCCTCTCACTCCACTCTCTCTCACTCTCTCACTCTCACCCTCACCCTCTCTCTCACTCTCTCAATCTCTGTCTCTCTCTCTCAGACTCTGCCTTTGATTGTCTCCCTTTTTATGTCTCCAATTTTGTCTGTCTCTACTCTTGTCAGTGTATTTACTTCTTTCTCTGACTCTGATCCTGTCTCTGACATTGACTTAGTTTCTGTTTCAGACCCTGAAAGTCTCTGACAGTTTCCATCTCTGACATGGTGATTGTTTCTGCCTCTAATTGTCTCATTCTAAAACTCTCTTTAATCACTTTAAAATCTTTATTTCTTTGACTTCTTTTGACTCTGATCGTCTCTGACTCTGTATCTGACTGCGAGTCAGACTCTTCAGCTCAAGACCTGTCACTTAGCAAGCACTCTTTCTCTCTCTCACTATCTGTCTCACCCTCTCTCTCACTCTCTCTCTATGTCTCTCGCTCACTCACTCTCTCTCTCTGTCTCTCTCTCTCTCTCACCCTCTCTCTCTGTCTCTCTCCGTCTCTCTCTCTCTCTCTCTCTCTCTCTCCTCTCTCTCTCTCTCTCTCTCTCTCTCTGAGACTCTGCACATTCATTTCACACCTCGTTGCTTTTATCCTTTTATCACATCCCTGATTAGAATAAATAATCCTGACCAGCAGCTTTAATGCTGATTCACCAAAACATCATCAAAGCGTCTGATCCTAAAACACACCGACTCCGTTCTGAGGATGTGGGATTTTTTTTGTGATGAACAAACAGAATCAATGAAAGAAAAGTATTTTTTTTAAAAAAAGGGCAGAAGAAAAGGAAGAACGAAAATCTGAAACAAAAAAGGGGTGGAAAAAAGTTATAAGAAGGATAAGAAAGAACTTCATGTAATGGAGGAAAAGATTCCGTTGAAAAACAAAGACTGAAAGAAAAATGGAACAATTAAAGGATGTGGGGAGAAAAGAGAATGAAAGGGAAATCATATCGCTTTCTGTTTGTTGTTCTGTAGCATGGAGCATGTAGGTCTCTCTCTACCTCTCTCTCTCTCAGAGACTGTCTTTGATTGTCTCCCTTTGTATGTCTCTACTTGTGTCTGTCTCTGAATGTCTCTTATTCTGTCTCTGCCTTTGTTTCTGACTCTGTCTGTGTATTTACTTCTGTCTCTGACCCTGAAGGTCTCTGACATGGTAATTGTTTCTGCCTCTAATTGACTCGTTCTAAAACTCTCTTTAATCACTTTAAAATCTTTATTTCTTTGACTCTGATCGTCTCTGACTCGGTATCTAACTGTGAGTCAGACTCTGCAGCTGTCACTTAGCAAGCACTCTCTCTCTCTCTCCCTCTCTCTCTCAGACTCTGCCTTTGATTGTCTCCTTTTTTATGTCTCTTGTCAGTGTATTTACTTCTTTCTCTGACTCCGATCCTGTCTCTGACATTGACTCAGTTTCTGTTTCTGACCCTGAAGGTCTCTGACAGTTTTCATCTCTTACATGATGATGGTTTCTGCCTCTAATTGTCTCATTCTAAAACCGTTTTAATGTCTTTGTAGTCATATCAGGATCTGTGTGTAATCGACAGATTATATATTATATAAAACAGTGTGTGTGTGTGTATGTTGTTTGTGTGTGTGTGTGTGTGTGTGTATATATATATATATATATATATATATATATTATATATTCAAAAAAACATGCAAATTACAGTTAATTTTGAAAATGCTGAAGATTACAAATCCCAAAGACCACCGCATAACTAACTAACACCCCCTAAAAAAAAAAAAAAAAAATATATATATATATATATATATATATATATATATATATATATATATATATATATATATATATATACACAGACGTGGACAAAATTGTTGGTACCCTTTGGTCAATGAAAGAAAAAGTCACAATGGTCACAGAAATAACTTTAAATAAAAATTCTATAAATGTTAACCAATGAAAGTCAGACATTGTTTTTCAACCATGCTTCAACAGAATTATGTAAAAAAATAAACTCATGAAACAGGCATGGACAAAAATGATGGTACCCCTAACTTAATATTTTGTTGCGCAACCTTTTGAGGCAATCACTGCAATCAAACGCTTCCTGTAACTGTCAATGAGACATCTGCACCTCTCAGCAGGTATTTTGGCCCACTCCTCATGAGCAAACTGCTCCAGTTGTGTCCGGTTTGAAGGGTGCCTTTTCCAGACTGCATGTTTCAGCTCCTTCCAAAGATGCTCAATAGGATTGAGGTCAGGGCTCATAGACGGCCACTTTAGAATAGTCCAATTTTTTCCTCTTAGCCATTCTTGGGTGTTTTTAGCTGTGTGTTTTGGGTCATTGTCCTGTTGCAAGACCCATGACCTGCGACTGAGACCAAGCTTTCTGACACTGGCTAGTACATTTCTCTCTAGAATTCCTTGATAGTCTTGAGATTTCATTGTACCCTGCACAGATTCAAGACACCCTGTGCCAGACGCAGCAAAGCAGCCCCAGAACATAACAGAGCCTCCTCCATGTTTCACAGTAGGGACAGTGTTCTTTTCTTGATATGCTTCATTTTTTCGTCTGTGAACATACAGCTGATGTGCCTTGGCAAAAACTTCGATTTTTGTCTCATCTGTCCACAGGACATTCTCCCAGAAGCTTTGTGGCTTGTCAACATGTAGTTTGGCATATTCCAGTCTTGCTTTTTTATGATTCGTTTTCAACAATGGTGTCCTCCTTGGTCGTCTCCCATGTAGTCCACTTTGGCTCAAACAACGACGGATGGTGCGATCTGACACTGATGTTCCTTGAGCATGAAGTTCACCTTGAATCTCTTTAGAAGTCTTTCTAGGCTCTTTTGTTACCATTCGGATTATCCGTCTCTTAGATTTGTCATCAATTTTCCTCCTGCGGCCACGTCCAGGGAGGTTGGCTACAGTCCCATGGATCTTAAACTTCTGAATAATATGTGCAACTGTACTCACAGGAACATCTAGTTGCTTGGAGATGGTCTTATAGCCTTTACCTTTAACATGCTTGTCTATAATTTTCTTTCTGATCTCTTGAGACAGCTCTTTCCTTTGCTTCCTCTGGTCCATGTCGAGTGTGGTACACACCATATCACCAAACAACACAGTGATTACCTGGAGCCATATATATAGGCCCAATGGCTGATTACAAGGTTGTAGACACCTGTGATGCTAATTAGTGGACACACCTTCAATTAACATGTCCCTTTGGTCACATTATTTTCTGTGTTTTCTAGGGGTACCATCATTTTTGTCCATGCCTGTTTCATGAGTTTATTTTTTTACATAATTCTGTTGAAGCATGGTTGAAAAACAATGTCTGACTTTCATTGGTTAACATTTATAGAATTTTTATTTATTATTACTTTTGTCAGATTAAAGTTATTTCTGTGACCATTGTGACTTTTTCTTTCATTGACCAAAGGGTACCAACAATTTTGTCCACGTCTGTATATATATATATATATATATATATATATATATCTATATATATATATATAGATAAAATATATATATATATATATATATATATATAACTTTTCCAACATTCCAACAGCAATCGAACCTGGAACACTTTGCACACATTAAAGCCATTACAATGCAAGAACAGAAGGCAAGCCGATGATTATCGATTTAAACTAATATATGCAAATCCAATAACAAGCTATCAGTCGATGATAAACAATCCTCGGTTGTAGATATTCAAACACTTTACGCCACAAGTTCGCCTGCTTCTCTGACACACACACACACACACACACACACTTCCTCAGCTACGAGCTGAGTCATTTGTTTTCAGATTGATGTACTCTGAACCTGAGGTGTCCTGTTGTCATGGAGATCAATGGGACGAGTCACACCGGAATGAGAAAGGGATTTTCGGATCTGGGCTGCACTCCGCGCTAATGAACTCCTGTCCTGTTTAATTAAGAGGATTGAATCTTGATTGGAAAAAGTTTAAGATCAGATACATTCTATAAACATTTAGTGCTATTAAGAGTCTAACGCTGTATTTTTACATGTTTGTGTACAGCGGTAACAGGTTTTAAAAAACATGTAAACATACAGTACATTTCTTTAGATCCAGAGAATGAAAGTAAGGAATTACATTTAGTCATTTTCGGCGTATTGTATACAGTATTGTATAAATCTTATCTGTTACTGAGCGCTCTTCTGTTTGAACCCCTACTTCAAATATGGAAGTTTTTCATTAAAGAGTCGAATGAAGATATACAACCATTTCCAGGTACATATTAACAAAAGAAATTCATTATTATTAAAGAAATGTATATATATCAGGGACACGATGGCTTAGTGGTTAGCACGTTCGCATCACACCGCCAGGGTCTGGGTTTGATTCCCGTCTCGGCCATGTGTGTGTGGAGTTTGCATGTTCTCCCCGTGCCTCGGGTTTTTTTTTTTCCGGGTTCTCCGGTTTCCTCCCGGTCCAAAAACATGCACGGTAGGTTGATTGGCACCTTGGAAAATTTTCCCTAGTGTGTGAATGTGTGTGTGTGTGTGTGTGTGTGAGGAACCAGAGGAACATCTTTGTTCATGTGTCCACAAATGTTTGTATGTATGGTAGAAATATCAATTATAGGGACATTCATTCATTTATTCATCTTCTACCGCTATATCCGATCTTCCCTGCGGGTCACGGGGAGTCTGTGCCTATCCCAGGTGTCTATGGGCATTAAGGCAGGATACACCCTGGATGGAATGCCAACCCATCGCAGGGCACACACACACACACACACACACACACACACACACACATTCATACACTAGGGACAATTTTTCCAAGGTGCCAATCAACCTACCGTGCATGTTTTTGGACCGGGGGGAAACCGGAGAACCCGGAGAAAAACCCCTGAGGCACGAGGAGAACATGCAAACTCCACACACACATGGCCAAGACGGGAATCGAAGCCGGACGCTGGCGGTGTGAGGCGAACGTGCTAACCATTGAACTACCGTGCCCCTTATCGATTCATACTTTATTATAATTTTTAATTATTAAAAAATGTATTAAAACATTAGAATAACCATCTCAATCTCTCCTCCCTCTCCTCGTCTCCAAAACATCCTACATGCACCGTCCGTCTAATAAACTCATTTCTAATCCTGTCCGTCCTCGTCACTCCCAATGAACATCTCCACAACTCCTCCACCTCCAGCTCCGCCTCCTGTCTTTTACACAATACCGCTTTCTCTAAACCGTACAACAGGCCTCACTACACCTCTATAAACTTTCCCTTTCACTCTTACAGATACGCCTCTATCACACATCCGTCCTTCTACACCCACTCCGCCCTGACTGCACTCTTTTCTTCACTCTCCATCCCTGCAACCACACCACACCACTCCACTGCCTTCCCTCTCATTCACACACTCTGTCTTACTCCCTTCTCTCCATCACATACCTCCACCTCTCCACACTCTTCTCAACCTGCACATATCTCTCTAGAATCTCCATCACAGTCCATGGAGACTCCTGTCTCACATCGCCCATCCACCTGTCCATTAACGCTTGCTGTAGTGCTTTTTGGCTTGAAAGCTTACAATGAAGTGGACAGCAGGGGGCGCTCTTCTCCCACATCGCCACCAAACTGAACTCTTATATCTTCCTATATCTGCTTCTGTTTACCTTTCCTCCACTCTTTTCCATTCTCCTTTACACAGTGCTTCCTCTACTGCTACATGTCATCGTTTCCCATGTCATTCTGCCCCAACTCAACATAAACTCTATCACAGTGGTGCATTTGCTTTCTCTCGGGCCTGGTGCAGCACAAACCTGTCACGTCTCATAAAATTCAGAGTTCTCCATCAGAACTATTTTCTCTTCTTTTGGGCCGTTAACCTTCACTCGTCCACTCAGCACTTCACTCCTGGATCACCGTGAAGCTGCACTGACCGAACCGGAATAAATGTGCAGAGTGCAGGTATATATTATGAAGGCTAATAAAGATGAGTAAGAAGAGAGAGAGAGAGAGAGAGAGAGAGAGAGAGAGAGATAGAATAAAGAAAGAGCCAGATTTAAGGGAGATGGAGAGGAGTGGGAGAAATATAGAGATTAGGACTGAGAAAGCGAGGGAGAGAGAAAGAGAGGAGAGATATTGGCAATAGAGGATGGAGAAAGAGAAGAGAGAGTAGACGGAGAAGGAGGTTGTGGAGGAATGGAGAAAGAGTGAGAGGTCGAGGTGCGAGGGAGGAAGTAAGATAAGGAGGGAAAGAGAGAACAAGTGAGAGAAATAGAGAGAGAGAGAGGGGGGGGAGATAAGGAGTGAGAACACAGTCATTAAAAGACTGATATATTATTTATCCCTGTCTGGGTTTCAGGGGGAAAGTTTGAAATCATTAAACTGCAGTGATAAAAGTTCGCCGTGTGTGTGTGTGTGTGTGTGTGTGTGTGTGTGTGTGTGTGTGTGTGTGTGTGTGTGTGTGTGTGTGTGTGTGTGTGTGTGTGTGTGTGTGTGTGTGTGTGTGTCTGTCAATACCTATACTGCTTACTCTGTGCAATTAGCAGATATAATCAGTTTGGCATGGGCACGGTGGTTTAGTGGTTAGCATACAGTTCGCCTCACACCACCAGGGTCGGGGTTCGATTCCCGTCTCGGCCATGTGTGTGTGGAGTTTGCATGTTCTCCCCGTGCCTCAGGGGGTTTTTTTTCTTTTTTTCTCCGGGTTCTCCGGTTTCCTCCCGGTCCAGAAACATGCACGGTAGGTTGATTGGCACCTTGGAAAAACCCCACACACCCACACCACCCCACTGCTACACTACATCTACCACCATCTCCCACACCACCCCACTGCTACAACTACACTACATCCACCGTCTCACTCATCACACACCACCCTACTGCTCCTTACACTACATACACATCCTGCTACAAACTACTCCACCATCTCCCCACACCACCCTACTGCTACACTACATCCACCGTCTCACACACCACCCTACTGCTACACTACATCCACCGTCTCCCACGATACACTACATCCACCCTACCACCCACTGTTACACTACATACACCATCTCCCACACCACCCTACTGCTACACTCCACATCGTCTCACACACCACCCTACGCTACACTCTCACACACCACCCTACTGCTACACTACACTACACTCCACACACCACCCCTGCTACACTACTACACCATCTCCCACACCACCCTACTGCTACACTACATCCACCATCTCCCACACCACCCTACTGCTACACTACATCCACCGTCTCCCACGCCACCCTACTGCTACACTACATCCACCGTCTCCCACGCCACCCTACTGCTACACTACATCCACCGTCTCCCACACCACCCTACTGCTACACTACATCCACCATCTCCCACACCACCCTACTGCTACACTACATACACCATCTCCCACACCACCCTACTGCTACACTACATACACCATCTCACACACCACCCCTACTGCTACACTACATACACCATCTCACACACCACCCCACTGCTACACTACATACACCATCTCCACACACCACCTACTGCACTGCTACACTACATCCACCATCTCCACACACCACCCTACTGCTACACTACATCCACCATCTCCCACACCACCCCACTGCTACACTACATACACCATCTCACACACCACCCCACTGCTACACTACATACACCATCTCACACACCACCCCACTGCTACACTACATACACCATCTCACACACCACCCCACTGCTACACTACATACACCATCTCACACACCACCCCACTGCTACACTACATACACCATCTCACACACCACCCTACTGCTACACTACATCCACCGCTACACTACATACACCATCTCACACACCACCCCACTGCTACACACATACACCATCTCACACACCACCCCACTGCTACACTACATACACCATCTCACACACCACCCTACTGCTACACTACATACACCATCTCACACACCACCCCACTGCTACACTACATACACCATCTCACACACCACCCCACTGCTACACTACATACACCATCTCACACACCACCCCACTGCTACACTACATCACACACACCATCTCACACACCACCCCACTGCTACACTACATACACCATCTCACACACCACCCCACTGCTACACTACATCACACACCACACCATCTCACACACCACCCCACTGCTACACTACATACACCATCTCACACACCACCCCACTGCTACACTACATACACCATCTCACACACCACCCCACTGCTACACTACATACACCATCTCACACACCACCCCACTGCTACACTACATCCACCATCTACACTACATACACCATCTCACACACCACCCCACTGCTACACTACATACACCATCTCATCTCCCACACCACCCCACTGCTACACTACATGCACTACTACACACACCATCTCACACACCACCCCACTGCTACACTACATACACTACTACACCATCTCACACACCACCCCACTGCTACACTACATGACCACACACCATCTCCACCTTCTCCCACACCACCCCACTGCTACACTACATCCACCTTCTCCCACACCACCCTACTGCAACACTACATCCACCATCTCCCACACCACCCCACTGCTACACTACATCCACCATCTCACACACCACCCTACTGCTACACTACATACACCATCTCACACACCACCACACGGATGTTAATAAATTCAGGTACACATTCATCACAAAAGGTGTTGATCAGAATAGTGGGTAGGTGAACAAATAGGGAGAAAACTATGATGGTTACATCGGCAGTAGAGATAGAGAGAGAGAAAAAACGAGGGAGATTAAAGTCTGATTAAAGTCATTCGGAACACGATAAAGGCGTGGGTCTGTCCAGGAATACATTCAAACCCTTGCCAATATCAAGCGTCTCATGATCATCTACACCCCATGATGAGGTGCTTGCCAAACAAGTGAGGATTATAAATAATCCTGACGGTGTGAAAAGGTCAGTCTGATGCCCTCCGGCAAAACGAATAAAGCGTGCCGGAGCGTGCCGTCGAGAAAAGGGGGCCCAAGCATCCCGAATCCCCAAACAAACCCGGTACTGTAGATTGGGGGGGAAGTCAGTGAATAAAATGTTCTACTCTTTGAGGGAATGGTGTCAAACCTCCAGAGCCATCAAATGGGTATCCTTGAGCAGAGCCCTTGATTCTCAGTTTTCAGTTTAGTGGATAAGGGCGTCTGATGGACGGCACAGTGTGGATCCTCCTGTAGGATGGCAAGAGCCTTCAGTAGATGTTTGGAACCGTGTGAAACTTGTCCCAGTGGAAAATCTGCAGGTTTATTGTACATATTTGTTTGATATCATTTATTGTCACAATGCAGTCTGTCTACACTGAAGGAGAGAGATGGAGGGAGATACAGTGGGAGAGAGGGAAATTGGAAAAAAGAAGAAAGAAAGAGACAGATTTAGGAGATATGGAGGGAGATAGAGGGGATTGATATGCATATAGAGATAAGGTCTGAGAAAGAGAGAGAGAGAGGGAGGGAGAGAGAGAGATATTCACAATAGAGTAAGGACTGACTGAGAGCGCAAGCTTGAAGAGAGAGATAGACGATGGAGATCGATCATAGAGAGGAGAGGTTAGATGGAAGGGGAGACTGGGAAGGAGATTATGAAAAAATGGAGAGAAAGAGAATGAGTGAGAGGAAAAGAGAGGGAGAAAAGGAGGAAAAGAGAGGGGGTGTGAAAACACAGTCATTAATAGAGACTAATATATTTAAACACCGGACATGTTTTTTTATTTTTTTATTAAAGAAATATAGACGGCCTCAGAAGTGAAGGGCCTTGCTCAAGGGCCCACACATGGCAGCTTGGTTGAAACACGTACTTGAACCCTCGACTAGTAACCCTTAGAGCCTTAACCATTCCTCTTTTCTCAGAAAGCAGAGATCAGAGCACAGCATCAGCCATGATGCACAATCCCTGAAGCAGGACTAAGGGCCTTGCTGAAGGGCCCGACATCTGTACTGTCGCTTGTTCCTTATTGCTCCAAGTGTGTGTGTAAGGTGTGTGTTTATTTCATGAAAGGTGTGTGTTTGTGTGTGTTTATTTGTAGACGTGTAAGTGTATATTTTTGTATGTATGACATGCCATGATGTGTGCTGTTGTGAAGCGTGAGTTACATTGTGTTTGTGTGTTTGTGTACGGGTATGTGCATTTTATGAATTGTGTGTGTTTTTATGTGCTCTGTTGTGTGCGTTCTTTGTGTGTTGCGATGCATGGCGTGTATGATCGTTCGTCTTTGTCCGTGTGTCAGCGTACCACACACAATAACGCACACAAAAACAAATAACACAAGCACATGCATACAAAATCTTTCATTTTTCATAAACTACGCACACACACACGTCTCCACGCATAAAAAAACACCCCGCACCACATATTGACACACGCCTTTCATAACACATACACACTTTTCATAAAATGCTGACTTTATATTATCTAGTTTAATGTGTGTGTGTGTGTGTGTGTGTGTGTATAGTATAAAGGGTTGTGTGTTTTTGTATGTGATATGGTGTGTGTATCCCACAGCCTCTCTAGTATTAGATCTCCAGGCTTCCATACGTCCAGGCTTTTGATATTTGGATAAGTGTTTGAACGGAGCTGCTCTGAATTCAGAAGAGCTTTGAGGGAAAACTCCCGCTTGATGTAGCCTTTTTTTCCCGTCTCTCCGCCTGAGTCTCGCTAATCTCATCTCTGCTAATCTCTCCGCCCTAAACACTTCTGGCAGATGGCCTGTAGCGTTCCTCTGCCTCGGTTTGTTAGCAAATGTTGGGGTAATACAATATCTTAGAAGAGGTTTTGGGCCACCGGTAGATTCGACCAAGCTTCTACAGAAGTGGCCTGGAAAGAGACGGATGATGAAGGATGAGAACGATGATGAGGAGAATGAGGACATTGGGGTGAAGGAAGGTAATAAAGAACCCTTGAAGGACAGAGCTGAGGTCGTGCTGGGTACAGATTTGGAGAATGAGGATAACGAATGATGAGGATGTGGAAAACAAGGCTTTTTATGTTTGGCTTAGTGATTGGCACATTGGGTTGGATTGTTTGTTCTCCTCCGGGTTCTCCGGTTTTCCCGGTCCAAAAACATGCACAGTAGGTTGATTGGCACCTTGGAAAATTGTCCCTAGTGTGTGAATGTGAGCGTGTGTGGTCGGCATTCCGTACAGGGTGTGTCCTGCCTTGATGCACGAAGACGCCTGAGATCGGAAGATCGGATAAAGCGGTAGAAGATGAATGAATGAATGATGAAGGTTTATGCGCTTGATAAAGACTATGATGTGCATCAGAGGTTTACGGACAATTGTGGAATTAATTGAGTCAAAGCATGATCAGTTTAATGAAGATAAGGAAAAGCATGGGGACAATGACGATGGAGATGATGAGGAGTTCAGGGCGGGATGGATTTGTTGAAGATGATGAGGATAAGAGTGATGAGGCAGAGGATAAGATGGTTAGTCGGAGTAGGTAGAAATCAGTGATAATGAGGGCAAGGAGAAGATGGTGTGGATGAGTGTGTTGAGGATGAGGAGGATTTTGAACCTGAGGATGAAGGAGATGAAGAGATGACGAAAGTGCAGCTGACAGCAGAAATGACGAGAAGAAGATGAAGGAAATGATGGGGACAAGAACAATGAGACAGAGGATGGAGATGATGATGATGAGGTTAATGAGGAGGAGGATGGAGATGATGATGATGAGGTTAATGAGGCGGAGGATGGAGATGATGAGGATAAGGCAGAGGATTTGAGATGATAAGGCAGAGGATGGAGATGATGATGATGTTAATGATGAGGATGGAGATGATGATGTTAATGAGGGTGCATGAGTTAATGATGGAGATGATGATGAGAATGATGAGAGATGATGATGATGAGGCAGAGGATGGAGATGATGATGATGAGGTGATGATGATAATAAGGCAGAGGATGGATGAGAGGATGGAGATGATGAGGGTGATGGAGGATGATGATGAGGTTAATGAGCAGAGGATGGAGATGATGATGAGGTGAAGGTGATGAGGATAATAAGGCAGAGGCTTTTAATGAGAGGATGGAGATGATGAGGGTGAGGTTGATGAGGAGGAGGATGGAGATGATGAGGGTGAGGTTAATGAGGATAATAAGGCAGAGGATGCAGAGGATGGAGATGATGAGGGTGAGGTTGATGAGGAGGAGGATGGAGATGATGAGGGTGAGGTTAATGAGGAGGAGGATGGAGATGCTGATGAGGTTGAGGGTGATGAGGATAATAAGGCAGAGGATGCAGAGGATGGAGATGATGAGGGTGAGGTTAATGAGGAGGAGGATGGAGATGATGAGGGTGAGGTTAATGAGGAGGAGGATGGAGATGCTGATGAGGTTGAGGGTGATGAGGATAATAAGGCAGAGGATGGAGATGATGATGATGAAGGTGATGAGGATAATAAGGCAGAGGTGCATTAGAGAAATGAGATGGAGAGATGATGAGGGTTAGTTAGGTGATGAGGAGGAGGATGGAGATGATGAGGTTGATGAGGTTAATGAGGCAGAGGATGGAGATGATGATGATGAAGGGTGATGAGGATAATAAGGCAGAGGATGGAGACAGAGAGATGGAGATGATGAGGAGATGGGATGATGAGGTTAATGAGGATTGAGGATGGAGGATGGAGATGATGAGGGTGAGGTTAAGTGATGAGGTTAGGATGGAGATGATGAGGGTGAGGGTGATGAGGAGGAGGAGGATGGAGATGATGAGGGTGAGGTTAATGAGGAGGAGGATGGAGATGATGAGGGTGAGGTGATGAGGATAATGAGGAGGAGGATGGAGATGATGAGGGTGAGGTTAATGAGGAGGAGGATGGAGATGCTGATGAGGTTGAGGGTGATGAGGATAATAAGGCAGAGCAGATGCAGAGGATGGAGATGATGAGGGTGAGGTTAATGAGGCAGAGGATGGAGATGATGATGATGAAGGTGATGAGGATAATAAGGCAGAGGATGGAGGCGATGGAGGATGAGGAGGATGATGAGAGGATGAGGGTGAGGTTAATGAGGAGGAGGATGGAGATGATGATGAGGATGATGAGGTTAATGAGGAGGAGGATGGAGATGCTGAGGGTGAGGTTGAGGAGGAGGATGGAGGATGATGAGGTTGAGGGTGATGAGGATAATAAGGCAGAGGATGGCGATGATGAGGGTGAGGTTAATGAGGAGGAGGATGGAGATGCTGATGAGGTTGAGGGTGATGAGGATAATAAGGCGATGATGGAGGGGATGATGGAGGATGATGATGAGGGTGAGGATGAGGATGGATGATGAGGAGGTTAATGAGGAGGAGGAGGATGGAGGGATGAGGATGAGGAGGAGGATGAGATGATTGAGGTGAGGATGAGGATGATGATGAGGCGAGGATGTGAGAGATGATGTGAGATGCATGAGGATGAGGAGGAGGATGATGATGATGAGGATTGAAGGTGATGAGGATAATAAGGCAGAGGATGGAGATGATGAGGGTGAGGTTAATGAGGAGGAGGATGGAGATGATGAGGGTGAGGTTAATGAGGAGGAGGATGGAGATGCTGATGAGGTTGAGGGTGATGAGGATAATAAGGCAGAGGATGGAGATGATGAGGGTGAGGTTAATGAGGAGGAGGATGGAGATGATGAGGGTGAGGATGATGAGGAGGGAGGATGGAGATGATGAGGGTAATGAGGTTGATGAGGAGGAGGATGGAGATGCTGATGAGGTTGAGGGTGATGAGGATAATAAGGCAGAGGATGGAGATGATGAGGAGGATAATAAGGCAGAGAATGAGGAGGATGAGGATCAGGGGCGGAGGAATGATGCTAAAAATGATAGGTGATGAGAATAACAAAGCTCAGGACGGAGATGATGATAATGATGATGATGATGATGGTGGTGATACCAGGATAACGAGAACAGGGAAGGAGATGAGGGAGGTTAAATCTGAGGAGAAAGGGAGTGAGTTCTAGGATTAGGATATGAAGATCAAGAGGAGGATTAGGTGGATATAACTAAAGATCTTCACCCATAATCT
>JACRUU010000019.1:23794006-23841506 GCA_030449085.1 Kryptopterus vitreolus
GAGAGAGAGAGAGAGAGAGAGAGAGATGGCTGGGTGCAGCAGGAAGAGGATATATAAGGGACGGAATCTGACAGTTGATAACTAATTGGTTCGAGACTGCACATGTGAAACGGGAATGCACATCTGCACACATCTGTATACCGCTGTACTCAGAGATATACTGTATATTGAAATGAAAAGCGTTTCCCCTTCCTCATCATGCTACAGTGTATTTTAATTAAGATTAAATAATGCCTCTTGTCCTTTATTACTTAATGCTAATGAGTTTATTTTTTTAGCCAATAAATCCCGTTGCAAGTGTGTGTGTGTGTGTGTGTGTGTTTTGTAGTAAAATCCTAACTGCAAATGTAACCGCTCAGCCGTGATTAGTGCCTTGTGTTTACTCTGTGCACTATGCTACTGTCGCTAACCCAAACCCACACCGTCACAGATGTGTGCTGATGTGTTTTAGGACACAAAGCAACTTTGTCATCATCGTGTATCTGGATGCTTTAACGTTTTATACACACAAAACCTGCATAGGGGGAGGGGTGTTGCTCAGTGGTCTAAGGCGCTGGGCTGCTGATCGGATGATCCGGGTTCGAGCCCCAGTATGACCAAGCTGCCACCTTTGGGTCCTTGAGCATGACCCTTAACCCTCTGTGCTCCAGGGGTGCCGTATCATGGCTGACCCTGCGCTCTGACCCCAGCTACCAACATCAAGCTGGACATAAGATGCAACATAAAATGCAACATAAGATTGTTACTGTAACATCTGGGTTATGTGTTGGTGCCTTTTACATTAGCTAGGAGTTACACCACAAAAGATGGCTCCGCCCCATTACAGTCCACTACAGTCCATTAAATACTCTATACTCTAATACAATACACTAGACTACTCTATACTCCACTACAATACATTACGCTCCTCTATATACCAATACAATACACTACGCTCCTCTATACTACTACCACTACAATACACTACACTCCTCGAATACCCTCCATACTATAATACACTACAAACTCTACACACTACAATACACTACACTACACTACACTACTCTATATACACTACAATACACTACATTCCTCTATAACTACAATACTCTACACTCCTCTATAATACACTACAATACTCTACACTCCTCTATAATACACTACACTACTCTATAATACACTACACTACACTCCTCTATAATACACTACAATACACTACACTCCTCTATAATACACTACAATACACTACACTCCTCTATAATACACTACAATACACTACACTCCTACTACAATAATACACTACACAATACACTACTACACTCCTCTATAATACACTACAATACACTACACTCCTCTATAATACACTACAATACACTACACTCCTCTATAATACACTACACTACACTACACTCCTCTATAATACACTACAATACACTACACTCCTCTATAATACACTACACTACACTCCTCTATAATACACTACACTACACTCCTCTATAATACACTACACTACTCTATAATACACTCCTCTCTATAATACACTACAATACTCTACACTCCTCTATACACTACACTACACTCCTCTATAATACACTACAATACTACACTACACTCCTCTATAATACACTACAATACACTACACTACACTCCTCTAATACACTACAATACACTACACTCCTCTAATACACTACAATACACTACACTCCTCTATAATACACTACAATACACTACACTCCTCTATAATACACTACAATACACTACACTCCTCTATAATACACTACAATACACTACACTCCTCTATAATACACTACTATAATACACTACACTACATTACACTCCTCTATAATACACTACAATACACTACACTCCTCTATAATACACTACACACTACACTACACTCCTCTATAATACATACATACACTACAGTCCTCTATAATACACTACAATACACTCCTCTATAATACACTCCTCTATAATACATAATACACTCCTCTATAATACTACAATACACTACACTCCTCTATAATACACTACAATACACTACACTCCTCTATAATACACTACAATACACTACACTCCTCTATAATACACTACAATACACTACACTCCTCTATAATACACTACAATACACACTATAATAATACACTACACTCCTCTACATAACTCTATAATACACTACAACAATACACTACACTCCTCTATAATATAATACACTCCTCTATAATAACTACACTACACTCCCATAATAATACACTATAATAATACACTACACTCCTCTATAATACACTACAATAATACACTACACTACACTCCTCTATAATACACTACTACACTCCTCTATAATACACTACACTACACTCCTCTATAATACACTACACTACACTACACTCCTCTATAATACACTACACTACACTCCTCTCCTCTATACACTACACTACAATACACTACACTCCTCTATAATACACTACAATACACTACACTCCTCTATAATATAATACACACTATAATACACTACACTCCTCTATAACTACACTACAATACACAATACAGCTATATACACTCCAATACAACTACACCCTCTATTATACACTACAAACACTACTCTCTATAATAATACACTACTCCTCTATAATAATAATACTACACTCCTCTATAATACACTACAACTCTACACTCCTCTATAATACACTATAATACACTACTATAATAACTACAATACACTACACTCCTCTATAATACACTACAATACACTACACTCCTCTATACTCCTCTATACTCCACTACAATACACTACACTCTACAATACACTACACTCCTCTATAATACACTACAATACACTACACTCCTCTACACTACACTATAATACACTACACTCCTCTATAATACACTACTCCTCTATAATACACTAATACACTACAATACACTACTCCTCACTCCTCTATAACTCCTCTATAATACACTACAATACACTACACTCCTCTATATAATACACTACTAATAATACACACTACACTCCTCTATAATACACTACAATACACTACACTCCTATAATACACTATACAATACACTCCTCTATACATACACTACACTACACTATTACACTACACTATAATACACTACACACTCCTCTATAATACACTACAATACACTACACTCCTCTATAATACACTACACACTACACTACACTCCTCTATAATACACTACAATACACTACAGAATCACTAAATACCCTAACACACACTCCTATAATACACTATAATACACTATAATACAACTACACTACTACACTCCTCTATAATACACTACAATACACTACACTCCTCTATAATACACTACTATAATACACTACACTACACTCCTCTATAATACACTACAATACTAAACTACACTCCTCTATAATACACTACTCCTCTATAATAATACACTACAATACACTCCTCTATAATACACTACATACACTACACACTACACTCCTACTATAACTACATAATACTACACTACACTCCTCTATAATACACTACAATACACTACACTCCTCTATAACTACTATAATACACTACACTACACTACACTACAACTACGCCCTCCTCTATTATACACTACAATACACTACACTCCTCTATAATAACTACAATACTCTACACTCCTCTATAATACCCTACAATACACAATACACTCCTCTACAATCCTCAATACACTACACTCCTCTATAATACACTACAATACTCTACACTACACCTCCTCTATACACTACACTACAATAATACACTACTATAATACACTACACTCCTATAATCTATAATACACTACAATACATACAATACACTCCTCTATAACTACACTCCTCTATAATACACTACAATACACTACACTCCTCTATAATACACTACAATACACTACACTCCTCTATAATACAACACACTACACTACACTACACTACACTCCTCTATACATACACTACACTACACTCCTCTATAATACACTACACTACACTCTCTATAATACACTACACAATACACTACACTCCTCTATACAATACACTACACACGCTCCTCTATACTCCACTACAATACACTACACTACACTACACTCCTCTACAATACACTACTCCTCTATAATACACTACACTCCTCTATAATACACTACAATACACTACACTCCTCTATAATATAATACACTACTATAATAATACACTACACTCCTCTACATAATACACTATAATACAACAATACACTACAGAATCACTAACTTACACTCCTCTATAATACACTACAATACTCTATACACTCCTCTATAATACACTACACTCCTCTATAATACACTACAACACACTACACTCCTCTATATAATACACTACTCCTCTATAATAATACACACTACACTCCTCTATAATACACTACAACAATACACTACACTCCTCTATAATACACTACACTACAATACACTACACTCCTCTACATACTCCTCTATACACTACAACAATACACTACACTCCTCTATAATACACTACAATACACTACACTCCTCTATAATACACTACAATACACTACACTCCTCTATAATACACTACAATACACTACACTCCTCTATAATACACTACAACACACTACACTCCTCTATAATACACACTACACTCCTCTATAATACACTACAATACACTACACTACCTAACACTATAATACACTAATACACTACTCTAATACACTACACTCCTCTATATAATACACTACAATACACTACTCCTCTATAATACACTACAATACACTACACGCTCCTCTCCTCTATACACTCCTCTATACACTACACACTACACTACACTCCTCTATAATACTACAATACTACACTCCTCTATAATACACTACAATACACTACTACACTCCTCTATACTACACTACACTATAATACACTACACTCCTCTATAATACACTACACTACACTCCTCTATAATACACTACACTCCTCTATAATACACAATACACTACACTCCTCTATAATACACTACAATACACTACACACTCCTCTATACACTACACTACACTCCTCTATAATACACTACACTACACTCCTCTATAATACACTACAACACACTACACTCCTCTATAATACACTACTCCTCAACCCTACACTCCTCTATAATACACTACAACACACTACACTCCTCTATACATACATAATACACACTACACTCCTCTATAATACACTACTATAATACACACTACACTCCTCTATAATACACTACACTCCTCTATAATACACTACAATACTCTACACTCCTCTATAATACATACAATACACTACTCCTCTATAATAATACACTACACTCCTCTATAATACACTACACTATAATACACTACACTACCTCTATAATATACAATACACTACAATACACTACACTCCTCTATACACTACACAATACACTACAATAATACACACTACACTCCTCTATACTCCTCTATATAATACACTACACTCCTCTATAAACACACAATACACTCCTCTATAATACACTAATACACTCCTCTATAATACACTACACTACACTCCTCTATAATACACTACTCCTCTATAATACACTACACTACTACACTCCTCTATATAACAATACAATACACTACACTCCTCTATAATACACTACAATACACTACACTCCTCTATAATATCCTCTATAATACACATACACTACACTCCTCTATATAATACAACACTACAATACACTCCTCTATAATATAATACACTACAATACACTACACTCCTCTATAATACTAATACACTACAATACACTACACTACAATACTACAATACACTACAACTACAATACACTACACTCCTCTATAATACACTACAATACACTACACTCCTCTATAATACACTACAATACACTACACTCCTCTATAATACACTACAATACACTACACTACACTACAATACACTACACTCCTCTATAATACACTACACTACACTCCTCTATAATACACTAAACAATACACTACAATACACTACACTCACTACTATAATACACTACACTCCTCTATACGCTACAAACTACTCTATCTCCTCTATAATCACTCACTACTCTAAACACTCCTCAATACACTACACTACACTACACTACACTGCCTCTATAATAATACAATACTCTACAATACACTACAATACTCACACAATACACTACACTCCTCTATAATACACTACACAATACACTACACTACACTCCTCTATAATATAATACACTACAATACACTACACTCCTCTATAATACACTACAATACACTACACTCCTCTATAATACACTACACTACACTCCTCTATAATACACTACACTACACTACACTCCTCTATAATACACTACAATACACTAAACTCCTCTATACTCCACTACACTACAATACACTACACTACACCCTCTATAATACACTACAATACACTACACACGTTCCTCTATACTGCGCTGCACTCCACTCCACTCCACTCCACTATACTGCAATACACTCCACTACATTCCACTATCCTCCATTACGCTTCACACTACTCCACTCCTCTACTTTCCACTCCACTTCACTATACTTCATCATGGTGTACAGCAGTGCATCGATTTTAACAATTTTAGCATAATACACAGCTCATAACATGTGACATGCTAAAAAAAATGTTAAACCTACAGGGGCCAGGTAGGGGTTTGTGATCATGTGACCATTTGCTTTATTTGTTCATTTGGGATCAGGGTCTAGATGTGGATGTCTGTAACTGTGTGTGTGTGTGTGTGTGTGTGTGTGTGTGTGTGCGTGCGTGCGTGCGTGCGTGAAGGAGTGGCTACAGTCAGGAACATGAAGGTTCTATGTTGGACTACCCACAGAAGTGGGTGTGTCTTCTAAGAAGAAACTGTAGAGTCTCAGACCCTCTGGGATTTATTCTAAGAGATAGAGAGAGAGAGAGAGAGAGCGAGAGAGAGAGAGAGAGAGAGAGAGAGAGAGAGAGAGAGAGAGAGAGAGACCATGCCAGGGTGTAGCAGCTCTCCGGTGAAAACTGTACACTCTTTTTTGTTTGCGCGTCTTCCATGGAAGCGAGCAGCAGACAGAAAGTGTGTGTGTGAATAGGGAGCAGAGCCTGACAACAGCGTTACATCATGAAGGTAAGCGTTATGACTGCACGAAGTGTGTGTGTGTGTGTGTGTGTGTGTGTGTGTGTGTGTGTGTGTGTGTGTGTTAGTGTGTGTCACGCAGCCGCTGGCTCCTGCTTTTCCTGGTAGATTCTATGACCTGTGCTCTTGTCCAGTTTCACGTGTGAAGGCAGTTCCTCATACCTTCATGTCGTCTCATCTGTCGCTCATTCGTGGGGACGCTGTAATGTACAGAGCATCATGTGATAACACACACACACGCTCGCGCGCGCGCACGCACGCACACACACACACACACACACACACACACACACACACCACACACACACACGCACACATTCACTATGGTATTCACTATGATTTCAGGATCTCTCCTTGTCTCCGCGTAAAACTTACCAGCATCTCTGACATCAAATATTTATTATTATTATTATTATTATTATTATTATTATTATTATTATTATTACTATTATTATTATTATTATTATTATTATTATTATTATTATTATTATTAATTGTTGTGTTGTTGTTATTTCTAAAAAATGATAATGTTATAATACGATTATTACAATAATTTAATGATTTATATAATGAAATCATTTGGGAATAATTGTGGAAACCCTAAACATTGGACACGTTGTTTTTTTATATATATATATATATATATATATATATATATATATATATATATATATATATTTGTGTGTGTGTGTATGTGTGCACTGTATATAAAATATATTTTTTTTTGTTTAATAATACAAAAAATGTATGCATTTTATAACGTATATCAGATAAAATTATAAATTTTAAATAATAAATACATTTTTTATATATATTAATATATGTTAATATTATATATATATATATATATATATATATATATATATATATATATATACATTATATATATTTATTTATTTATTTATGCAAAATAAACTTTTTCTCATTTTTTAACATACACTTTAAATGTTACAAATACTTATTGACATTTATCAAAAAAGGGTCAGATTCTATACTTTAAAAAAGTAAATTTGTACCATTAACATTGTACTTTGTTGGGTATAACATTTTCAAAAATGTATGATAATATATATTAAATTGTATATCTATAAATAAATAATTTATTTTTAGTCATATGTGAAATGGTTAAATTATATTTATTTAATTGTACAAATGAAATGAATGAAAACAAATGAATTTACAAATTCTAATTTTATTGAGTAGAATAGAGTACAAGCAATACTATAGAAATTTTGTATTCATTTTAGGTATTTTAAATTAAGTTTAACTATTATTTAATATTTTCTATTTTACAATTTGAATTATAGTGAAACTTAATTTAAAATACCTAAAGTAAATTTAAAAAAAAGCTACCAAGAAACTGAATTAGATATATTAAATTCATAAAAATAAATTCAGTCGTTTTCAGGAGTAAAAAATGTTACTATATAGCAAATTGCACATGTATTCCTTTTTTTAAAAATAAAACTTATTATATATTAGGGATGAAACAATAACCGCTTTATTGATAAACCACGATAAAATGTCCTGACGGTTAATATTATCATTTAAAATTGATTTATCATTAACACCGTGTTTGATTTTGGTGATTTAAAAAAAACTAAATCCTTTCCAGCAAATATTTGGACAAAAATATTGATTACAGATAAAATATTTCATTATCTCACTTGTAATTAACACAAACGGAGGACTTGCAAGAAAAACTCCTTCCTAGAGTTGGGGGGCGGGGTCGGGGCGTCACGAAGCGAATATTGCTTGCCCTAATATTCCCTGCGCAAACTCCGAAAGCGCCACTGCCACCTACTGTAATGGATGTGCAATTGTACTTCATTCAAGTATACAAATAATAGCATATTTCCCCGGGATCACACAGACCCGATATGAACAACAACCGTGATAATATTGATAACCGTGACAACTTTGGTCACTATAATTGTGATATGAAATTTTCACACCCTTACATCCCTATTATATATTATACATCCCATTAAAATGTTAAAATCCTCACACTAACATACAGTAATAACAACTAAAAAACAGAACTATTGTACATTATTGATTTGATCCCAAAAGTCATTTAAAAATCTCAATATTTATGTACAATTTGTACAACTCTTATGTACTGATACTAATTTGGACGTTCTACTCATTTTTATCCCTTCTTTAAATGCCAGCAATCTTGTTTACTAGCAATCTAACACTAAGAGCTCATTCGATGTAGCTAGCTATGAGAGTGTTTATACAATAATCGAGAACTTGGTCATGATGATCCTGTAAATCAATTCGCCCGTACGTCTGCCTGGAGGACGATTTCATACACCGTGTTTGAACACTTGATTGTTTCTAGTCCTGCGTTTCCGCATCTGTTCTACTTAGCGAAAAGAGAAAAGTGCAAAGTCCAGCATCGTCGCGATTCACGTCTGGTGGAGAGATTCATGAGTCTGCAGAGTCTGTATTCACTTGGGGGTAAGAGGGACAGTGCTGAGGATCTCCGACTGACAGCTAGAGCTCGGAGAGCAGGAGAGGAAAAATGGGCAGATCTTCAATGTCACTGACTGCAAGCCACTCTCCCTCTCTCTCTCTCTCTCTCTCTCTTTCTTTATCTCTCTTTGGCTTTAACTCTCTGCTGGTTTATTTATGAACATGGACGTATAGGAAGCAGTGGAAAATCCCCCCAGGAAGACATATACGGAGAATCGGCTGGCAGGCTGTTTTTCTAGCCGACTTTGCTTTATTACCCCGTGTTCCCTAACAAGGAAAAATGGCATGTAGAAGGCAGACTCGACGAGTTAATGATCTCTCTGACACACTGGTTTCGTATCTAAATGCATAAAATGAGGTTGCACATCTTGTAGGATATCTAAGATGTTTACTCTTTTGTGCTTCCCAGTTGTGTTTAATGATGCAACGATGTAATGACGAGCATCAAATGATCCATCGCTTATTAGCTAATGAGGTACAACGAATAAAAACATGTGTGAATTGATATGTCCTGAAGGAATTTGAAGTAGAGACTCCTTCCATCACTCTCTTAACAAAAATCGCAATTAGTCGTCATTTGCTCTTTTGTCTGGATGTTCCAATTGGATTTTGCGGTCATTTTTTTGGAAATCCGTTCGTACACAAGGTTCTGATGCGTTTATATTCATCAGAAAGGTGTTCAATAACCCTGTTGAAGCTTGACAGCAGCCACTAACCCCAAATAATAGAATGTTAATGGGGTTGGCTTTGTGAACAGGGTTGGGTCTCGTAGTTCAAGCGTTATAGGCGTAATGAAACCCACTTCCCGAACACCCTTGTGTGTGATAATGGGTCTCCACAAATCTCCAAACAAATCTAACACAACATCTTCCCAGAGGAGTGGAGCTTATTATAAGAGTGAATGGGGATTCAGTGTGGAATGGGAGCTCCATCGCAATCATCGCAAAGGTGTTTCGATAATGCTGGAGCTCTATGGCGTGAGATGTTACTCTCTATCCAGTGGAACGTAGATCTTCATAGAGCTGCTCCGGTTCATGCACGAACAGGTTTAAATAGTCTAATGATCGACGCTTTCCGGACGACCTTTAAACGTACGATTTCGTTCGATCATCCGGATAGGTTGTGTGGATATCTGTTGACAGGTCATGTGTAAACCCCCGGAGGTACCTGCAGTGACACGTTGTCTTCCGAAACCAATCCCGCACGGACGTCGAGTCAACTTTCAGCAGCGTCAGCGCTTCCCGCGGCGCTACACTCGCTCGGGCCCCTCCCCCCGGTGCACGCTGGGACAGCTGCTCGTCAGACATGCTGAGTGGCAGAGATGACGATCCTGCAGCTGGGGTCGTGCTGGGGGAGCTGTCGTCTCTCGTTTCTCGGCCGCGCGCGGATGTCGGGTAATAACGATGTCACGAGGAAAGGAATTTAGACTTTCGTTTATCAACAAATGAATGGCTTTGAACACACGAGTTACTCGTCCTCAGAGCTCCATTAATCTGCATGTGTCGAGTCGAGTCTGCACTTTCTACTGCTTTTTTTTTCCCGCCTCGCTACCTCCATGTGAGATCAACATCCCAATTTGCATGTTCACAAACGTTCAAAGTGGATTATTTTGCTAGTGAATTCATTAAAAATGGATTTTCCACGTGAAAATAAAAAAAAACGCAGTGGTGGAACGGCAATATTAATATAGGAAAACCGGTAGCTTTCTGCTCAGAAGGGCTTAAATCCCACATTCACTCAGCTGGCGCAGGGCCCTTGAGCAAGGCCCTTAACCCGTGTCTAATTGGCATAAGGCGTGTTTCCATTACAAGTTTGCGCAAAACCTTTGCGATATTTTCCAAATGCCGTTTAAAAAAATGGCATGGCAAAATCCCCCTATACTTGGGAGCGGCTTCGTACGCACATGTTCTTGGCGGTAATAGTGGACTCAGAATTTCCGGATGAACGCATCCACTTTTCTTTGAGCTGTGCAGTGCAATAGAGTCTCTTGTAGCACCTGCAGCATCATGCCCGAGCCAAGGTATATCATGTGACCTGGAAATGCCAACAAAAAAAAAACCCTTTCCTTTACAGTTTTGAAAATGATTCCTTTTTCGTATCGGCTAAAAAAAACACCTCATGAAAGCGTTAAAAAAAAAGTTTTTGCGAATTTAATGCATAGGGAGGCACGATGGCTTAATGGTTAGCACGTTCGCCTCACACTCATGTGTGTGTGGAGTTTGCATGTTCTCCCCGTGCCTCAGGGGGTTTTTCTCCGGGTTCTCCGGTTTCCCCCCTGGTCCAAAAACATGCACCTTAGGTTGATTGGCACCTTGGAAAATTGTCCCTAGTGTGTGTGAATGTGTGTGTGATTGTGAGTGTTATTTTTTTCCTGCTGCCTAGTGATACGACAACATCCACTGATAGGTGGCCCCTATAGCGCCCCCTGTGCCCTTTATACGGTACAGGAAAGTTACCTTAATGCCCTTTACTTGCATTATTAGCGAGCCGCTGCCAGAGCACTTTATCAGAGATGATTTTGTCCTTGAGGTGACGTTTTATCGTTCCATCACTGTCATACTCGTCTTGACTTCTTCCCGCCAGACTCGCCCGAGCCTGCGGACAGACCGACCTGCAACATGTGTTGTCATGCAGGCTGGAAGACCTTGGGCCACTTACCTTTGAGCTATAAATCCTCTGTGAATACCATTTCTGCTGCAGTCATTACCATATGACACCAGGGCAAGGCTACATTTGTAGTATCAACAGTATGTAGTACAGGTTATTCACTGTTGTGAATAATGTGGATAAAGTCTGGATTTTTCCTGTCAGGCTGTGCGAGAAGTGAGGCTCGGGAGGATTTTCTTTCTACCCAGACGGTAGATTCATGCAACACACGGTCAGAGAAACATGCCTTGTAAGTTTCTAGATCTCGATTTTCTATAATATGATAATAAATAAAGGGGTAGCAGGGCACGGTGGCTTAGTGGTTAGCATGTTCGCCTCACACTGCCAGGGTCCGCGTTCAATTCCCATCTCGGCCATGTGTGTGTGTGGAGTTTGTGCATGTTCTCCCCATGCCTCAGGGGGTTTTTCTCCGGGTTCTCCGGTTTCCTCCCCAAAACATGCACGGTAGGTTGATTGGCACCTTGGAAAATTGTTCCTAGTGTGTGAGCGTGTGTGTGATTGTGTGTGTGTGTGTGTGTGTGTGTGTGTGTATACCCTGCTATGGGTTGGCATTCCATCCAGGGTGTATCCTGACTTAATGCCCATAGACGCCTGAGATAGGCACAGACTCCCCATGACCCGAGGGAAGATCGGATAAAGCGGTAGAAGATGAATGAATGAATAAAGGGGGTAGCAGAGGATGGTTTCGAACCATAGACCTCTGGGTTATAGGCCTCTGGGTTATAGGCTTCTAGGTTATAGGCCTCTGGGTTATAGGCCTCTGCTGACTGCAGCTGACCAAGACAGGACTTGGACTTCCATAGAGGAATCCTTGAACCCATGTTCCTTATAGATCTGTAGTTTCCCTAGTATTGAAAAGTTCATTGGTTGCAAAAACCAATATGAAAAAAATGGTAGGATTTGAGTGAAAACAATGTCCAGTATAATAAGTATCTTAAAATAGGATTGAGGTATAAAAGTGGATAATCATAGCAGAGGATTGTTTGGATCCATCGGCCGCTGGGTTATGGGCTCAGCACACTTCTGCTGCGCCACTCTGCTGACGAGTCGTCCTTCAAGACGGGACTCCTTTCTTCTGGCCAAGAGAGGCTCGGCGGTAACCTGTTTGGATTCGCAACTGTGCTATATATATATATATATATATATATATATTTTTTTTTTTTGCGCTGATGACGTTTATAAGGATATATATATATATATATACACACACACACACACACACACACACATATAGCACAGTTGCGAATATACATATATATGTGTGTGTGTGGTATATATATATATATATATATATATATATATATATATATATATATATATATATAATATATATATATATATATATATATATATATATTCATTCATTCATCTTCTAACCGCTAGATCCGATCTTCCCTCGGGTCACAGGGAGCCTGTGCATATCTCAGGCGTCTATTGGCATTAAGGCAGGATACACCCTGGATGGAATGCCAACCCATTGTAGGACACAACACACACACTCACATTTACACACACATTCATACACAAGGGACAATTTTCCAAGGTGCATGTTTTTGGACCAGGGGGAAACCAGAGAACCCTGGAGAAAAAAACCCCCTGAGGCAGGGGAGAACATGCAAACTCCACACACACATGGCCGAGACTGGAATCGAACCCCGGAACCCTGGCGGTGTGAAGCAAATGTGCTAACCACTTAGCCACCATGCCCCTTATTTATATATATATATATATATATATATATATATATATATATATATATATATCGGATCATGCTTATATAATTAAGCTTATAATATTAAGAGAACAATTGATCAATTATGTTACAATGAATCCTGTTTTTCTGTTATTATTTTTGGTTATTATTACTTATTCTTTTTATGAACATTTTTTTCTCTTTTTACATGCCCTTACCGTCATGTTTACATGTCAATCATTTGGTAAAAAAACATTTTTCTGCCTGTCTTACTCTGTATGAGTACATAGTGACAAATATATTTTTTATTACAATTGAAATATTAAGTAAATATTTAACCGTTATTTTAACATTATTAAATATTACTACAACATTATGTAAAACAACACACGGCACATGTAATTGCGTAAATTGGTAATAATAAATCATTCAAAAGCTACACAAGGAAAAATGTTTCTACACAAGGAAAATTACTTTTATAAAGTAAAACGTAGAACGATCTGTTGTCCAATCAGAGCACAGGCGACACGTAGGTGAGCTTTGTGTTGTATTAGTTTGAATGAAAATGTGTTTGCGCTGGCGTTTATGAGGAGAAGTGAGTAATTATGTGACTGTAACCCCGTGTTATAACGCATCCATCAATTGTCCTTTTCACTATCGCTGCATTGATCTCCGGTATTTCTGTTCCTGCTCCGTACGCATCTCCACACTGTTTCTATTCTCAGTGCATAGAAACTCCATTGTACCTCGTACTGCTCAAACCTTGCTGCGAGTAATCCCTCAGGATCTGAGGTTCCTGGGTCTGGGAGAGGAGACGTGTTTTATCTCCCAGAGGGCCGAGTGGCTTCTCTGGCTTCCTGGCTCTTCTGTCGCTCTAATGGAAGTCTGATTGTCTTGAGGATCGATACGAGGCCGGCCTGTAATCAATAACACGCTTCTTCTGAGACTGACACTGGGCTTCACTTTCTGCATGACTCAGTTACAAGTTAAACAAAGCCTTCAGATCGGTGGAATCAGTCATTTTTTTATAGCTCAGAGCTTTTGCTGTGTCTCAGTCCGCCGTTGTACGTTGTGTAAATGTCAGCGCTCGGACGCGCTTCCTGTTGCACACAGGAGTAAATGAACATATAAATTCAAATCCCGGCTCTTCCAAGGTGTAACACACATGACGAATCTAGGTTATCAAATCTAATTAAAATGTATTTGTCACACACATTCATACAGAGTTCTATATGTTGGGAAATGCTTATTACAACCGTCCAACATGTAAATAGAAAAAGTGTATAAAAATCTAAGAAATAGATATAGAAAGTACAATAAAAGTATACATATTTTAGTTATTGATTACTTTAATTAATGAGTATTGCATCATATATATTACAAAAATGTATTAATAAATCCGATCTTACTGTCACCATCAATACTGGTGCCCATCTCACACTTTCATTCATTCATTCATCTTCTACCGCTATATCCGATCTTCCATCGGGTCACGGGGAGCCTGTGCCTATCTCAGGTGTCTATAGGCATTAAGGCAGGATACACCCTGGATGGAATGCCAACCCATCGCAGGATACACACACACACTCACACACACATTCATACACTGGGGACAATTTTCCAAGGTGCCAATCAACCTACCGTGCATGTTTTTGGACCGGGAGGAAACCGGAGAACCCGGAGAAAAAAACCCTGATGCACGGGGAGAACATGCAAACTCCACACACACATGGCCGAGATGGGAATCGAACCCGGGCCCTGCAAGTGTGAGGCGAACATGAGACGAACCACTAAGCCACCGTGCCCCCACTACTTTAATTCCACTATACTATATAGTCTGATTTAACATGTACAGATTGTCTGAGAAATCCCTCAGGACTCGGGATATTTCGCTACATCACTAAGCTACTGTCATATTTTGGCAGGTTCTCCCTCGGCTTCGAGACGTAGAAATGTCTTCAATCGGACTAGGAATTTCATTAGTGTAGCAAATCAAATCTTGTCTCTCTAAAGGTTTTCATGAGCGTTCCAACTCTCCCAATCGGAAGTGAATCTTCGGTTTGTCTCGTTTCTCCCCGGCATCTCCCAGATCAGATTAAACTGATGGAAAATGTCTTTGTGAATGTAATGGTGGAAAACATGTTCGTGGGGGGGGGGGGGGGGGGGGGGGGGGGGTGGGGGGGGGGGGGGGGGGGGGGGGGGGGGGGGGGGGGGGGGGGGGGGGGGGGGGGGGGGGGGGGGGGGATGGGGGGGGGGGGGGGGGAGGGGGGGGGGGGGGGGGGGGGGGGGGGGGGTTGGGGGGGGGGGGGGGGGGGGGGGGGGGGGGGGGGGGGGGGGGGGGGGGGGGGGGGGGGGGGTGGGGGGGGGGGGGGGGGGGGGGGGGGGGGGGGGGGGGGTGGGGGGGGGGGGGGGGGGGGGGGGGGGGGGGGGGGGGGGGGGGGGGGGGGGGGGGGGGGGGGGGGGGGGGTGGGGGCGAGGGGGGGGGGGGGGGGGGGGGGGGGGGGGGGGGGGGGGGGGGGGGGGGGGGGGGGGGGGGGGGGGGGGGGGGGGGGGGGGTCGGGGGGGGGTGGGGGTGGGGGGGGGGGGGGGGGGGGGGGGGGGGGGGGGGGGGGGGGTGGGGGGGGGGGGGGGGGGGTGGGGGGGGGGTGGGGGGGGGGGGGGGGGGGGGGGGGGGGGGGGGGGGGGGGGGGGGGGGGGGGGGGGGGGGGAGGGGGGGGGGGGGGGGGGGGGGGGGGGGGGGGGGGGGGGGGGGGGGGGGGGGGGGGGGGGGGGGGGGGGGGGCCGACGACGAATAGCTCTCCGTAGAGTAGGAATATAATCACAGGGTGTGTTTTTCATCAGTGTGAGTGTTAGCGGTGAGACCACTGTGACCTCCAGGGTTTGTACGTTAATAAAAAAAAATAACACAAGCACAGATGGGGTGGGGGTTGCAGGGGGGGGTGAATGCTTGACATTTTCACACTGTACGATTTTTCCAACAGAGTGCTAATGAAGCAAGAAAGCGATTCAATAAACATTACATGGTACATTAATACTGGTTAAGCATTAAATGTTCCTTTTTTAACATTAAAATAGTTAAAATAGATCATAACGGTAACTGGTGTTGTTCTGATACGTGTTACACCATTCCGCGTTGAAAAAAAAACTGGGCAAATCTACTAGAAAGAGATTTGCGATGGTACACGTTTGACTTAACTTGGGTTCGCTGGGCTGACCGGAATAACTGCGTACGTTAGGGGTTCCGGCCCGTCTGTCCCATTTTAAAAGCCCCCCTGAGCCAAAGAATTTGCTCACCCCTGGTCTAGGACTGTCTGGATTATGTCACATATTCCCACATGACAATGTACCATGTCACGTGCATTGGCTTCCCTGACGGACAGATGGACAGACTCATCACATGCATGCAGATCGGGATGTATTCCAGAAACCACCTATTGGTGAGCTTCAAACACTGGAGTTGAATGATGAGTCTGGCCCTCTGATCCTGGCTAAGGATCGCCCTCTCCAATTTTGCCTGATGTACACCCATAAGTTCGAACCCTCTTTTTTTAGCATTGCTATACTTCTGTCCTTATGGAGACCTTATTCAGAGGTAGTAGTTGAGGGTTAATAGGCCTTCTCAAGCGGTGTTATCTTGATGGAGCTGGGATTTGAACTCATGATCTTCCCAATCAAAGGACTTAACCCCTGAGATACCACCTCCCAGCTCCACAAACCCATCAGCTGCAACTACTAAGTGGCCCTATTCCCCGTGGGTTTATGGGACATCCAGCAGCCTGATTTACAGGACCTCTTCAGCCTAGAACAACTTACCCATCTGTTATTTTATTAGAAATCTAAAATGATTATTATTAGTCTATTAAGTCTATTCTATCACCACCTATAATTTAAACCCCAGTAGGCTGGAGGAAGTGGTAGCCTAGAGGTTGATTCATTGTACTCTGGATCCAGGGATTGTGGGTTCAAGTTTCGGCTGCCACTCTTAGGCCCTTGAGCAAGGCTGTTAACCTCCCTATGGTGCTCAGAGGTGAAAAAGAGGATAAATTACTCCACCTTGGACAGTCGGTGAAAGGAGGAGAGTGCCACCTACTGGCATGGGAAGGAAAGGGAAAAAAAAGCAAGGCTTGCTAGCTTGCAAGCTACCATATATAGCGACTGTATAAGAAGTGTTAGCTACGTTTGCTTGTGTATTGAGATATGCTTGCTAGCTCCAGCACATGCAGGGGGGGTTGGGGACTGAAATTGAATAATGTGTGTGTTTGGTGCTTTCAGAAGATGACTACCAGCTGAGGCTGAGCGAAGGTTAAACCCCTGATGATGTTTCCAAGGTATTGTAGTAGCAAAAACATGTATTACACCCGAGAATGAAGAGATCAAACCAGTATGTTTTTTTGTAGTAATGTAACTAACAATAGATAATAATATGGTCCAAGCTATAATTGTAGCCTATGTCATCTTATTATTTTTAGTTTAGTGTCTAGTTGCGGAGTTTTTGGGCAAAAGAGCACGAAACACATGCGTCATATGCGTCAGGTCATTGTATAGTTGTTTGTTGTTGCTGATCCAATGAACTGTATCCCAGACTGAATTGCTGAAGCATGCTAGCTGTGTTTTTGCTTCAGGATTCTTTATGTACGTATATAATCAGTTAGCATCTTCTCCACATTGAAATTACATTAAATTGTTAAATAGAAATAAATATACCTATGGTAATCGATGAAAATATTTAACTGTATATATAATATATATAAATATTTAATCGTGTGTTTACACTCGTCTTATCAATGTATAGGTGAACAACATAGGGATTTTATATTTTGAATTGTCTGGTCACAGAAGTAAGAGGCATAGTCGTTAGCACGTTGGCCTCACACCACCAGGATCCTGGTTCAATTCCCGTCTCGTCCCGCCATGTGTGTGTGGAGTTTGCATGTTCTCCCCGTTCCTCGGGGGGTTTTTCTCTGGGTTCTCCGGTTTCCTCCCGGTCCAAAAACATGTACGGTAGGTTGATTGGCACCTTGGAAAATTGTCCCTAGTGTGTGTGAATGTGTGTGTGTGTGTGTGTGTGTGTCCTGCGATGGGTTGGCATTCCATCCAGAGTGTATCCTGCCTTAATGCCCATAGACGCCTGAGATAGGCACAGACTCCCCGTGACCCGAGGGAAGATCGGATATAGCGGTAGAAGATGAATGAATGAATGGTCATAGAAGTGATTCCCCATTTTGCTTCAGTCTATATGAAATGAGCTTTGACCCAGAGGAGATGGCGATGTTTCTGGATCATGTTCACGTATGGCTTCTTCTTTGTATGCTAGAGGTTTAGCTTGAACTTTTTTTTTGACACGGTGACACTGTGTTTACAAACGATAATTTACTATTTTGTTTTCCTGTTTTTATAGTGTTGTGTAATATGAAAGGAATACATATGTGATGGTATTGGAAAAATGTTAATGTAGCATCCTCGTTTGTTAAAGCTGATACAATGTGCTGACGGTATGTCATGTGACCTTTGCATGAAATATTAATTGGATTGTCGGATAAGCCTCCCTCGGAACACCGGCAAGCGTTCTTTGAAATAAAGTTCACTAAAAGGAGCAGGAAATCCTTTAATTGTCAATCAAGCACGTGTGTCATGCTTTATCCCAGCTCGGGTTTCTTCTCCTAACATGTCCTAAGGAGCAACCGTGTTAAAAGAGTCAAGCGCCCGGCGTCTGCGTTCAGCACTTTAGCGCATTAGAGAGGTCTCTGACCTCACCGTCATAGTCGATCACGTGTAACATGTTTATCGATTTGTCTCTCTTTCTCAACCTCCCGAGCCTCTCCATGTGTTATAACATGACGTCCAAGATTATGGACGAATGATAAATCGCTTCCGTGGACGTTCAGGGCATCGTTTAGCTCCGGCACATGGAGGGGGAAGTGGGGGTTGGGGTTGGGGGGGGTTGGAAATTGAATAATGTTACCATTCCGTGCTTTCGGGGGAAGATAGCAAACCGGAGCGGAGTGAAGGTTAAAGCGGTGATAATGTTCCAGACGCAATGCGGGAATTAAAATGAAACTGTGTGTATTCTGTCGCTGTTTCTTTGTTTTTGCGATTATAAAGTTTATTAGTTTGAAAGTCTTAAACTGAGCCTCATCCGTCTCCATTAGCAGATGCTTAAAATGTTTAAACAGAGCTGCTAGTCACATTAGCACAGCCATGTTTCCTTTGTGCCGTCTGTTTTTCTTTCCTTTGGTGCGTTATTTAATTAGTCGCTACTAGAATAAAAAAAAAATAAAAAATCCATGCACCATATCAGACTTAACAAGGGCTTGAAATGAGAAAAATCGCTCTGTTCTGATTGGGCTTCTACATCTAACCCCCCCCCCAGCACAAAACCTTTTCACCATGTGCTGAATTGAAGCCTATAGAACACTCAGTTCGTAGCGCTTTTGACGATAGCATATAAAACCGCCGCTCATAAGGATTTCTGGAAAGCTGTCGCGTGAAACAATTGTAATCTGGCGTGTTTTATGCAGCGATAAAGACTGCCAATCACTCGTTTGTTCAGAGACGCTGGTTTGTGCATCCTCGGCGCCGGCGTTCGTTTAAAGAAAGACATTAAATCACGGCGTGAAGATTAATTCCTTTAATGAACTGCTCAGGTTTATTAGAAAGTAAACAGAAAACATTTGTTTATTCTGTGGGATAATGGATGGATGTTTGCACACTATCACCTTAAAACAATACTCGTGCACAGTAATACAACATTCCCAGGTTTCCTGCCACTTCTTTCCTGGAAGTCTCTATTTGCGAAGCGTATCAAGAACCATGTGTGATTCGCACGATTCAGTGGTTGAGCTCGTTGATGGTCTTCCGCTTTTAATGCCACTGGAAACACCTCGAACCACTTGAACTGTCAAACATCTGTCACATCACACATCTGTGGGAGATTTTCCCAGTTTCACGCAGAATTTTATGTTTGATCTAACTTGCTGTCCCTGATGAGAGCAGAATGCTGTAGTTTGTTAATACTTTAGCAAATTATACTACATATACTATACAAACAGGACACTGTGTCTTAGTCGTTAGCACGTTCGCCTCACACCGCCAGGGTCCGGGTTCGATTCCCGTCTCAGCCATGTGTGTGTGGAGTTTGCATGTTCTCCCCGTGCCTCAGGGGGTTTTTCTCCGGGTCTCTGGTTTCCTCCCAGTCCAAAAACATGCGCAGTAGGTTGATTGGCACCTTGGAAAATTGTCCCTAGTGTATGAATGTGTGTGTGAGTGTGTGTGTGTATGCTCTGTGATGGGTTGGCATTCCATCCAGGGTGTGTTCTGATTAATGCCCATAGACTCCTGAGATAGGCACAGGCTCCCTGTGACCCGAGGGAAGATCGGATAAAGCGCTAGAAGATGAATGAATACTATACAAACAGAGTGATTTGCATTACCATAATGTGTATACGTTGCAATATATATTATTTGTCAAATTATAACAAATAAAAATAACAAATAAATCAGTTAACTAGACTGTGTGTGAACGGGTCAACGTAACTCAGCATTTAGGAAAATGCAACGAAAAAAAATGAACAAATCGATCAAATGAACAAATTAAACAACACAGTGATAATTCAGACAAAACCAGAAACGTTGGATATAGATTTATTTTATTTCATTGTATTTTTTCAGATTTGTTTATTTATTTTTTTTCAGATTTGTTCATTTGTTAACATGTTTTTGGATTCATTTTGCTTTTGGATCCTGTATTTTACTTGACGTATTTTGCATCCACACGATGGTCCTCTTTAAAATGGTGGAGTTCGACTACAAATATGGAGTTCCGCTTTAGATTTCATTAGTACAGTTTGTATGGTTATTTACTGATGGAAACTTGGTGGTAGGCATGGATATAGATCATAGATATAGATATATCATATGTACTCATTTACATATTTACATTTACAGCATTTGGCAGACGCCCTTATCCAGAGCGACTTACAACTGAGCAATTGAAGGTTAAGGGACTTTATCAAGGGCCCACTTGTAACCTTAACCATTGGTCTACCACCTCCCACACTCGAATATAATATGCACCTTTCCAGGCCAAAAAGAGGCTCTAAACTCCAGGTTCGCATTACATTCAATGGCGCATTATATTCGACACTGCAAAGCCTCTAACACACCTGTCACTGCCGGCGCCTTGCCATGTGATTCAGCGCACTGGCTCCAGGCTGTGAATCCCCGCGCTGTGTGTGACCGCGCTGACACCAGGAGTAAATATTGACAACCCTGGTCAGTAGTTGGTTTAATACCATAGTTTATTATATTGTAATAAAAATGTAACATATGGTCCAAGTAAGCCCATTGTCACATTTGATTACTCTATTTTCACTAATTACCAGCAATATCAAAGTTCATAACTTGAACCCATATTCAAGTGTGTGCTACAATTGCCAGCAAATTGCCAGTAAATATAAATATAGACATGAACCAGTGAGAATATTGTCATCAATCCAATGCTATCTAATATTGTGCAGATCTTAATGTGAGATATACATTCACGTAATATATTTATATGAATTGCATTTGAGGGCTACAGCCCAATCCATTAATCGCTAAGATACCCAATGAAAAGCTCCGCCCTTAACAAACCAAGCTTCTGTAGGTGTGGGCACTTGCGAAATAGAAAACAAAGCACCGTGTGTAATAATGTACTGCTTATTTCATAACAATTCATGAATTATGAATGTCATATTGATAATCTCCACCAGAAGCTCTATCTGTCCCGGGGCAAATCCATTAAAACGTCATCTTAAGATCGGGATAAATCACTGACTTCAAAGTGTCTGATTTGTGTTTCTTTTTTTCATTTCGTTTCTAAATCAATGTGATATGCATGAGCGAGTAAAATATGTACATATATAATATTAATCACACAGCTCTTATTCCCAGCAGACTGTAAAATACCAATCCACTCACAGAGACAGCATCGTTTATATCCTTCTCACAGGGGGAAAAAAAATTCACACAGCCTAAATCTATCAGAAAATGTAAAATCAAAAAAGGGCGACACTGTGGTATAGTGGAGAATGTCTCTGGTCGTCTTGAAGAGGATCTGCAGTTAATTTTTAGTATAATCACCAAAAAAGTGAATATTTTTCTTAAATATTCTATCATGAAATATTTTATTCCTGTAAAAAGGGTGGAAATGCCGGGTCTTTGGTGGATTTTCCTTTTTATTCTTTGAAACAAACAAGGTAAAAGAGTTGAACAATACATGACTAGATGAAAGTTCTGTGGATTCCAAACGGAACATCTCTGGTTACATATGTAACTCAGGTTCCCTGTGGGAACAAGGCACCGCATCGGTACTCTCGCCTCTGCGTGACATGCTCTGAATAACGTGTGAAATCTTTTCCAACAGGGATGAACAGGAAGCTTAAAGTGTAGCATAGTAACTCAGAGTCTCGTTCCTTCAGGGAACCTGGGTTACATATGCAAGCAGAGACATTCTGTTTCAGGAACTCGAGTTACGTCGGTAATGCTTTGGGAATGAAGTACAATCCCGCCATACTGAGAAGTCCCTGCCTAGTGTGAATCAGCACAACTAAGTCGAAGGACAGAGGAGCCAGGAATGGCACTGTCAAAGCTGTAGAGCCTGACGGATGGACCAGCCCCCTGCATTAAAAGGGCCGTAGAGGCCACCACACTTCAGGTCGATTGCGCTCTGACTCTAAAAGGTGGTCAGGGGTCTGTCATCATAATAGGGTATGAGGTGACAGAGAGCACATTGGGACATAACCTGATCTGGGGTGAATAAAGTGGCATCAAAGGGAAGCTTAGTTAGGGCCTCTAGCACTAAGGCCAATCCTGCAGTGCTCTGGGTCACACAGTGGGCCTCAGCCATGGGATAATATAGAGAAAACATGTCACTAAGGGGTTCGTCCACAAAGATACCCCCTCAACCAGGGCATGGTAGGACTAAAGGGCAGACGGCTAGACTCATAAAGTAGAGGGACAATGTAAATGTAATGTAATGGACACAGCCATTTGGCAAACTGTTCCTGAATAAGTTCCAGTACTGAACAAGCTATATGTATATGACCGTCTTGTGGCTGGAGCTCTGGAATGGAGAATGACTTCAACATTTGAGACCAGTTGCTTGTATCTGTGCCCCCTCAAAGAACCCCTCACTAGAGGGAGAGGTCCGGAGGATCCCCCAAGACGGCTGATCGAAAAGGGATACCAGTTCCCAAACCTTGGCTTGCTTGGCCACCAAGGTGCCACCAGGAGAAGAGAAACTCATTTCTGGTGATCTCATTCCAGAACTCCCGGGAGCAGAGCTATGGTTGTAGGGGGTGCATATAGGTGCCACCTCGGCCATGCCTGTACAAAGGCGTCCTGTTCCAGAAGAGCTAGATGAGTGAGAAAAAAACAGAGGGGACCGTTTGAGTTGTACACAGGTCCACTTAAGCTCTGTAAGACATCTCCACTCCTGTTCTACCACCAGGGTGGTACCACAGGGTGAAGACTCCATCCCCTGGGCCTCAACCCTTGTCTGCTCCCAAACTTATGTGGGAGGGAAGGGGGCCCTTTCTAAGACCTTCCAAGAGCTGCCACTCATTACCTCCCCATACCTGTGAATTAGGCGTCCGTCATTAGCGTTACGTGACAACAAGGAGCTTTCAACACAGTTCCTGTAATAGGAACACAGGGCTCTTTCATATGTATAAGGCATGTAGGGCTTACTACATTCCCTGGTTCTGAGCCTCCACTGCCGGGCTCTTATTTGTAGGAGGACGAGTGGTACCACGTTGGATGGTACCACTGTCCTTAGACCCAAAAGTTCCAAAACAGTCTACAGTGAGTGACTGACCTTCCTTCGATCTCTGGGAAACCAGAACACTTACATTGTGTTGTAATTCCACCCCATGCCCTGATAGGTGGTTCTCTGAACTGGAGAAAGCACACTATTCTGGGATTTTTAATTCTCTCATGTGGGTTAGAACGTCATCTCAGTGTCGAAACACCAAATGCTCTAATTGAGCTAATATCAAATGATTGTTGATATATTCAGTATTCAGATGCCCGGGAGTCTCAGGGGAGTCATAGTAGCATCCATACACTCTTGAGAGTTAACGGCCAAAATGTAACCTCAGGAACTTCTTGGAGGAATAATGGGTGTATGGAAATGGGTATGCTGAGGTCCATAATGACAAACCTCTGTCCTCAGACCTTGTTTGAGATATGGTTTCAACATAACCCCCCATCCCCCATCCTTCTTGTGAACTATGACGCTGTCGAGAGCACTTTCCTTGAATTGCGCTCTCCGGAAGCAAAGCATGCGCATAGATGTGCTCTCAAAGGAAAGCAATCTCGCCAGTGTCATAAGTTCCCAAGAAGGATGGGGCTGAAATAAAGCAGGGCATAAAGGAACATTTGGTTTTGCTAGCGAGAGAGCTTTCCTTTTTTTTAAAAAAAAAAAATATAACTCCTCAACTAAACTGGCTGCGAAAATTCCTGAGCAGACTCATCCAGTGAGGGAAGCGCCACAATTCCTCAGAGGGAGAGAGGAGGAGCTCTGCAGGCTTCTCCCGAGCCCAGCGAGAGAGTGCTGGATCTGGCAGGTGAGGAAGGAGAAAGGGGCATGCCCGTCTCCATTCCATTGAATTTCTGGTGAACAGAAACATTTCTGGGCACAGTTCCCGCGGGCGAAGTCGCTCCTGTCCGTTGGATGAGATTTCACACGTGATTAAGAGCATGTCACGGAGAGGTATTCCCAAAGCGTTCTTGAGTTCCTCGAGTTCTTGAAAGGGAACATTTTTTGGGCTCTGAAAAAACTTGTGTAAGGATCAAACTAAGAGAAAACGTAACATGCAGTCATTTCCCAAACTCTCACATCCCTATACTGCACAAAACGATCCAAGTCATTTCCACCTGGTGTTAATTTACTTTCCAGCTTTCCATATGGGGACTCAAACCCCCAACTTTCCGATCAATAGCCCAGCATCTTAACCCCCGTAACAACCCCCCCGCCTCCCTCTACACCCTTTTTCAACACATACATCAACACCATGCAATTCTGACTTAGACCATATAAGCGTGCCATCGTCTGAAAGGTGATCTATATATTCGAATGGCCTTCCCAATCACTGAACCTACATCTGATTGGACTGCTCTGGGATAAGCTAGATCATTAAGAAATTTCCAAAGTTTGTCAGCGGAAGCTTTCCAGATCTTTCCAGAAGCTTGAATTCTTGCTGAGGGAGAAGTTTTAGGTGACAATAAAGTGGAACATCTGGACATATATAGAGTTCTTTGGTAAAAGAAAATCTTATTGTTAAATGAAAGCGTTTGTTGTGTAGAAAGGGGAGGGGGTGTGGCTTAGCAGACTCTTTTATATTTTTGTTTAATCCATAATTTAACTAGCAAAGCTGTGTGCTAAAAAAGCACGCTAGGTCATTTATGAGCTAGTATCGTATAAAGGTGCATACTTATTTAGTTGTGTTTTTTTTTTTTGTTTTTTTTTTTTTTTTTTTTTTTACACACTAAGCTCACAAATGGACATGCGTGTTTTTATGTTGCATATTCGTGATTATTCACATGCTGTGAACTTTCTAATGAGATTATTGGATTATGGTTTGTAACACTCTAATCAGCCCTGATGTGCATTGTTGTGGTATATATATATATATATATATATATATATATATATATATATATATATAAAGGGGGCACGTTGGTTTAGTGGTTAGCATGTTTGCCTCACACCGCCAGGGTCCTGGGTTCGATTCCCGTCTCGGCCATGTGTGTGTGTGGAGTTTGCATGTTTCTCCCTGTGCCTCAGGGGTTTTTTTCTCCGGGTTCTCTCCGGTTTCCCCCCGGTCCAAAAAACATGCACGGTAGGTTGATTGGCACCTTTGAAAATTATCCCTAGTGTATGAATGTGTGTGTGTGTGTGTGTGTGTGTGTGTGTGTGTGTGTGTCCTGCGATGGGTTGGCATTCCATCCAGGGTGAATCCTGCCTTAATGCCCATAGACGCCTGAGAAGATAGACACAGGCTCCCCGTGACCCGAGGGAAGATCAGATAAAGCGGTAGAAGATGATATATATATATATATATATATATATATATATATATATATATATATATATATATATATATATATAATATATATTCGTTGTAGCTCCGTTTCATACAAGGTTGCTGTAAGATTACATTTCTTCTCCAAATGAGACAGGCGTTTAAAAATACGCAGAAATTGGAGGTAATTACTGACATCGGGGGCGTCGCCTTTTGTTTCTCCAAAGCATTACGACACCACCTACAGCGTGTACGTTCTTCCCACTAATGCTCGAGCTCCTTTCGTTTAAGAGCTTCGTTTTCTCTCTCTCCCTCAGGCACGCGTGCTGATTATTTCATTTCGTCATGTGATTCCCTGGCAGTGTGGCGAGGAAGCAGACGCTAAGCGAACCAACATCTGTGCACTTCAGTCCGTTACGGCATCCAAACATGCTCTCCCTTCGTTTATTTTTAAGAAAGATTGAACATCCCGGGGTTCGACCCTTTGCGAGATTATGGTGAAATCTGCGGGGAGTCGTTGCGAGGTCAAAAGCGGCATGTAAAATTAACAAAAGGTCCCTGACCCTGTGATTGATGAGCTCACATGAAGCATATGGTTTGGGATCATTGCTCCTGCACTGAGAGGGTAATCGGTGCACCCGAGCTCGGGTGCAGGTTTATAGAGCGACCGTCCGAACCCTGCACACAGCATCTGTTTCATGTCATGTTGCTATAATGTAATGCGATGCGTGATTGCACAGCTTCCCCGAGCTGTCGTAATGACTTCTTTCTCCATCTGTGGAACGATATTTAAATCCTAATCGCATGCCTTGCCGAAAGCCAGGCGTTTACTGACTTAAAGAGGAGTTATGGAGCATTATCACTGCTCATTTTGATGTCACTGTCAGCGGGTTAATCGTACAAGTCGTATCTGACAGCACTGTATTATGCAGCTGTTCTCTTGTTCTCTAGGACTATGAGATAAAATGAGTCCAAAGCATTAAAATTACAATTATTTTCTCATTTAATCAACAGCCTAGAAGTTAGACCTTTGGAACGCAGAGGTCCCATTTGCTCTTATTATAAGCTCCACTCTTTCTGGGAAGACGTTCCACTCGTTTTTGTTTTTTTGGGGGGAGTTTGTGCTCATTATTCCACAGGGGTGATTTAGTAAATTAAGTCTGGGGCTGATGTAATTCATCTCACAAGGTTTGGAGCTCTATAGCAGGAGATCTTCATATACAAACATATCTTCATGGATCTGAAAGGTTTACGCCACTACATATGAAGACCACCTGCCTAATATTGTCTTGGTCCCCCGTTTTCCTGACCTGTCAAGCATTAACAGCATTAATGTTGGATGTTGGATTGGACCACAGGGACCAGCCTTCTCTCCCTCAGTGAGCCTTGGTGCCATGACCCTGTTACCAGTGTTCCTTCCTTGGAGCATGTTTGTAGTGACGGGTCTTTCATGGATGAGATGTTCTTTTTGAGCGAGTCTTTAAGATGACTCACAAGAACGAGAAGTCTCAAAGAGTGATTCGTTCCTTTTTTACTGAGCAAACAGAAATGAGTAATGAACTCTCGACTCGAGTCTTCTGGTCCCAATCGTTCGGTCGATAGCGTCTATGGGAGTCATGTGACAAAAGAACGATTCATGAGCCGAACCGTTCAATTCTATTTCCTATGTAATGCACTGCATAGCGTCTATAGGAGTCACGTGACCAAAGAACGATCGATTCGGACCAGAAGATATGAGAGGTGAGCTGCTTATTCTGTTTATCGTCATATGTTCTTAGCTGCATTGTAATTGTTTTAATTACTGGAACTTCAGCCGAAATGTGTGTATGTAGACGTGTTGGAAGTTTGTTTATTGAAAATTTAATGTTGGATATTTAGTTTGGAAATAATGAAATGAACTAAATGACTCAAAAAAAGATTTGTTCATTTTGATGAACTTGATTCAAAGAACCAAGTCGCTGAAATGATCCAAACTTCCCATCACTACACTTTTGATATATATTGATCAATGCATCTCGGGACAGTGGACTTTGGATCGAACAGTTGTGAGGTCAAATATCAGTCACACCAAGAAGCCACTCTTGGGACCCTTAGTGGTGTATGAATGTTGTATAAATAAGATAAACATAAGTCACCCTGGATAAGAAACATCAGGCGAAATGGCATAAATATAAATGTAAGAACATTTAAGATGAAGATCAAAACAAGACATGGGGAATGAATGTGTTATTCAGGGTATGCGGAAGATACCGGGAATTAGGAACCAAACGAAACGCACCGATTTTTGGTGCTCTGCAAATAGATCTGAGACAAAAATCCATTCTAAAAGCGCCAAAGAGTCAAGTGGTCTCGCAGCAGTCTTTTTTTTTCAAAAACAGGTTTGTAATGAAATACGATTGTCCTTGTAAAAAATGCATGGCATCATGAAAAATAGCATGATCTGGAATTTTATTTTCCGTCTGCCATGCCACTCTATTGTTTTCTTTCTCAATTCTATGTTATCTCAGCAGGAGAATTTGTAAAAAATAAAATAAAATAAATAAATATATTTTTTTTAAATAATAAGTTGTTTTGCACGTCAACAAACCATCTCAATCTAGCTTTAATCACCTTGTCTCCAAAACATCCTACATTCTCGAATAAACTCATTTCTAATCCAGAAAATCCTCGTCACTCGCATCTTATAATGATTTACCACATTTAAATGCAACTTGCCTTTAACTCCCTACAAAGGCATGAGGAAGAAACCAGACTTAAAAGGAAGGGATTCTCATCTGACACAACAAATATTCAATTCAATTCAATTTTATTTGTAGAGTGCTTTTTACAATTTGTCATCGTCTCAAAGCAGCTTTACATAATACGTAATGAAAAGTGACGATCTGTTTGGCCCTAATTGTTTCTTGTTGAGCGAGCCGAATCGACTGTGGCAAGGAGAGCAGGAAGCAGAGAACCCATTCACATTTGGGTGGTTAGTTTTGTTTGGGGTTTGAGAATGTTTATTGTGGAGTGTATCCATGAATTTGTTTGAGGTATCATCAACCGGGGGGCGGGTCATCATGAGGGTCAGACAGGACCAGAGTGTAGAGGGGGTCTGGATCACTGGCAGCTCAGTAGTGGGACATGTAACTCAATGGAGAGAGAGAGAGAGAGAGAGAGAGAGAGAGAAGGAAAGAAGGAAAGAAAAAGAGTGGTTAGGCACGGTGATAGTTGCAGTGTGGGAGTGAATGTATATTTAGTGTAGAGTACAGATATGGACTCAGGCAGGATTAACTATAACAGCATAACTAAAAGGAGAATCAGGGGGAAACACAGACATGAGAGCTTCCTGATGTGTAAACAAACAGTCACTCTCACCACCACAAACCTGAGTGATTAATGAAAGTGAGGCAGACAGCAACTACACACACCAGATCACTATAATACTCTAAACATCCATGAGTCCCCCAGATCTATTCCTTTATCTAAAGACCAGTATCAAATTGATCAGAGTCCCATCATTAATCAATATGCAGGGTTCATGAGTTTAACTTTCCACAGTAACTTTACAGGATTGTTTGTTATGTAGGACCATCCTCAGCTGTAGTGACTGGGGAAAGTGTCGGCTCAGTGCTTACGACATTGGATGCTGGATCGGATGGTCATGAGTTCAAATTCCAGCACCACCAACTTCTGCTGCCTCTTACAGTTCATGAATAATGATAACCAGTTGAAGTAAAGACTTGCTTTCTTTCTGAAGGACCTAATAGTTAACTTGAGTTGTTTGACTTGGCCCTTTTAGACAAGCATTTTAGTTGACTAGATCTGAACAGACTAGAACTCCTCAACAGTCCGACCTATATATATATATATATATAGATATATATATATATATATATATATATATATATATATATATATATATATATATATATATATGATATCATAAAGAAACAATTCCCACCAAACATATATATATATATATATATCTATATATATATATATATATATATATATATATATATATATGGTAGTGCACATTTTCAATTACTTTATAAAAGTAAAATAACTGATTAACTTTTTTATTACTTTCATTTGTCCACTAGGTGGCACTTTAAGTTATAGTTTATGTCACATGTCTTGGTTGATCAAATATATCAAGTGACATTTTATTTGAGACTTTTTCTCATGTCGAGCCTCTGTATTCATGTCGTTTCGGTGCAGGAGTGTGTTCTGAGGTGAGCCCTCTGTAATAATTACTACCCGCTATTATGGCCTCTGCAGCACCGTGGGCTCCGCAGTCTGACAGGATAAAGCTGAGAGTTGCACGGTATTGATTTTGGCTCCGTGCCGTAATCAGGGCTGGCAGCAGCTCATCTTTGGGCAGGATTGTCTCCTGGGCACGATTGGTCCGAGTAAACAATAAGCTGTTTATTTCGTAGCATTTTACACCTGCTTACATACTTCAACTCACACAACACACACACACACACACACACACACACACACACGCACACACACACACACAAACGCAGAGCCACCGGATTGTCCACTAACACGTTTGTACTACGTTTGTACACCAACGTTTGTACTAAAGCAAAGTGCACATGTGCCTATTTAAAAAAAAAAAATAAAATAATAATAATAATAAACTTTAGCTGTTTAATGTAGTAAGGGGACACGGTGGCTTAGTGGTTAGATCATTCGTCTCACGCCTCCAGGGTCCGGGTTCGATTCCCGTCTCGGCCATGTGTGTGTGGAGTTTGCATGTTCTCCCCGTGCCTCAGGGGGTTTTTCTCCAGGTTCTCCGGTTTCCCCCCGGTCCAAAAACATGCACGGTAGGTTGATTGGCACCTTGGAAAATTGTCCCTAGCATATGAATGTGTGTGTGAATGTGAGTGTGTGAGTGCGTGTGTGTGTGTGTGATGGGTTGGCATTCCATCCAGGGTGTATCCTGCATTAATGCCCATAGACGCCTGAGAAAGGCACAGGCTCCCCGTGACCCGAGGGAAGATCGGATAAAGCGGTAGAAGATGAATGAATGAATGAATGAATGTTTAATGTAGTCAGCAGGCAGATAATGGGAATTGTGCTTTACTACAAATAAGACTTGCATGATCTGGTAGACAGAGTTAAAGAATATGCTTAAATGCTTTTGATTTGCGCTGGTGCAAAGTGAAGTAGCTTTGCTCAGGGCCTCTGTTAAGCCCTCAAGCAAGGCCCTTTACCCTGAAGCACTCCGTTGTATAAATAAGATCACGTCTAAGTCGCTTGCGTTAAGGGCGTCTGCTGTACGCCACGAAATTTAAATGCAGTCACTGCACCAGTACTTCCCGTTGCTGAATTTCTTTTGATCACATGACCAGCTGAATCTCTTCAACGGCTCTGCAATTAGACGCTTTCCGTGTCGATTCCAAAAGGTTCTCGTATCCCTTTGATCACCTCAATGGTTCTGCGGGAAGTAGTCATTAAACCAAACATGCTGAGATATTTGGTTTTCTTCAGTCACAACATCCAGCATGTTGTGCTTCATTATAAGCTTTGAAAAAGGCATCAAACCCTGTCTTTGCTATCGTGATTTGCCGACAGTGCGATGTTGCGCCTCCTCCTGTGTAAAGATACGTTTATTGTGTCGAAATTCTCGAAGACATCAGCGAGTTTTTTTGTTGTTAAGTGGTTTAGCATATAGAAGGTTATTTCAAAAGGATGGCAATGGGATTTTTTTTTTGGCTACACAATCCATGGACGGTCCTGCAACACACGTTGGCATCGCGACCTACCAGTTGGGAAACACGAGTATAGGTAAATCTGTATAATATCGTTTCATAAGTATAATATGAGGATGATTGGATGCTAGTACAGATTATTTACATCGACTTGGTTATCGTTATCATTTTATTGATTCTGATTCCACTTGTTGATTGACTTTAGAGCGCTTCCCGTTGTAGAAACAGGGTAAATAAAGGATTGAAAACAATAGAGCTTTAATAAGAATAATCGGACTCGAAATGTCCGGGTGCCCCGAAGCTCTTAAATATCCAGCAGCGCGGGAAACACCACATCATGGACGCTGAAACCGAACATATGACTTCCTCATGGCATCACGTGGCATGTGACATGTCCAAACACTCGGCACATCGACAGGAGTCAGAACCTGGATAATTTGATGATGTCACGTGCATCACTGACTCGCCCCCTCCTGAAAAAATGCCCAAAATGGGCGTTTTTGGTGTCTAAACACTCATCTCTCTGAACGAGATAGCATTTCGAAGTCAATGCTAAATATTAAACAGACCAGGCTCTAAGGGGTCGCGCCCAGAGCTGTGGTTTGCATCGGCAAGCTTCTCTCACATTTTCTTCAGGGAATGTCCCATGTGTAGTTTTTGTTATTTTTCCACATTAATAATGAATGAACTATTTATGCCTTCTTCATGTGCTTTTGATAATTAATCGTCTTGTACAGAGGAATACAGGGTCAGTTGTACCATTGCTCCTCCTGCAACTACTGTACAAGTCCATATCAGAGACGAAACACTCAGTAAAGTAAAAAGAAAAGATCTGTCATTAGTTTAAAAACGGAAGGTCAGCCATTCTGAAACATCTCAGGAACTAAATCTAGTCTCCGAAATCACCAAACATTAGGATGTAACAGACCCTGTTGAAGACAGTCCCAGAAATGGAAGGCCAGGAGCTACCTCTGCTGTAGAGGAGTGCAGGTCGAAGAAACTGCTACTTTACAGACATGCTTCTCGAAGTGGCAGATATGTTTCATCATTCATTCTTCAGAGAAGACTGTGCTGGTCGGGACTTCATGATCAAAATGTGTCAAAGAAGTTGTTACTTCAGAAGAACAACAAGCAGAATAGAATTGCTTAAGCCAAGAAATACGAGAAATGGATATTAGATGAGTGGAAAACTGATCTTTGTCACGATAAGTCCAATTATAAGATTTTTGTTTCTAACCACTGTGGAGAAGAGAAGGTAAAATGTGCTTCCTACTGTGACGCATGAAGGAGAAGGTGTGATGTGTCGTGTTGACATTTATAACTGAGGGCACATTTTAGCAGCAAGGCGACCACAGCGACAGCAAAGTACAAAAATAACATGAAACAATGACGAGTGAACACAAAAGAGGTCCGGGGTGAGAACATGAACCATACATATGAAACAGGTGCAGTCATGGGATGTGAAACAAGGAGGTGCAGTGGTTGATGGGAAACGCAGTTCTGTGACATAAACCTATCAGACAGACAGACAGACAGATAGATAGATAGATAGCTAGATAGATAGATAGAAAACATGTATGGCTGAAGGGACAGACAGACAGACAGGTAGATAGATAGATGATAGATAGATAGATAACCCTGACAGACAGACAGACAGACAGACAGACAGACAGATAGATAGATAGATAGATAGATAGATAGATAGATAGATAGATAGATAGATAGATAGATAGATAGATAGATAGATAGATAACCTGTACAGATGAAGACAGACAGACAGACAGACAGACAGACAGATGAGGGACAGACAGACTTATAGAAGATAGATAGATAGATAGATAGATAGATAGATAGATAGATAGATAGATAGATAGATAGATAGATAGATAGATAGATAGATAGATAGATAGATAGATAGATAGATAGATAGATAGATAGATAGATAGATAGATAGATAGATAGATAGATAGATAGATAGATAGACCTAGATACAGATAGATAGATAGGACAGACAGATAGACAGTAGATAATAGATAGATTAGCATAGATAGATAGATAGATAGATAGATAGATAGATAGATAGATAGATAGATAGATAGATATAGATAGATAGACATAGATAGACGATAGATAGATAGATAGATAGATAGATAGATAGATAGATAGATAGATAGATAGATAGATAGATAGATAGATAGATAGATAGATAGATAGATAGATAGATAGATAGATAGATAGATAGATAGATAGACGATAGATAGAGATAGAAGAGATAGATAGATAGATAGATAGATAGATAGATAGATAGATAGATAGATAGATAGATAGATAGATAGATAGATAGATAGATAGATAGATAGATAGATAGATAGATAGATAGATAACGATAGATAGATAGATAGATAGATAGATAGATCGATAGATAGATAGATAGATAGATAGATAGATAGATAGATAGATAGATAGATAGATAGATAGATAGATAGATAGATAGATAGATAGATAGATAGATAGATAGATAGAAAACATGTATGGATGAAGAGATAGATAGATAGATAGATAGATAGATAGATAGATAGATAGATAGATAGATAGATAGATAGATAGATAGATAGATAGATAGAAAATATATGTATGGATGAATAAACAGAAAGGCAGACAAACAAATGAGAGACAGACAGATAGAAAGACAGACAGACAGACAGACATTTATATATATATTGTTATACACAGTTTCATAGAGAATAAAAAAACCTGAAGTATTTTCTCCGCTGGACAAACGTATCACTCTGCTAAAGCCTGGTGAATGAATTTTTGAAAGGTTTTTCCATGGCTAATATGAACACAGAGACGTGTACCGCACCGCTGATGTGAATGATCTATTATGCATCCTTTATTAAATCTGCAGAGCAGAAAATCCGCATTCGGAATCAATCGGATCTCTGCTTATTCGATTTTAGCCCGTCAGCTCTGGTATGATGAATATACACAAACATTTATTTGCCCGTTGGTTTTTTTTTTTTTTTAACTCAGTGGCTGATCTAGAGCATTGCGGGGAGTGAGATGAGAAAACACACACAAACACACAATATCATATTTCCACACTTAGCCAGCTGATAAACAACTAGCATGGATAATAGCAGGAAACATGTCGTCCCAGAATGCAGTGTGGTTAAACACTATTTGTACATCGCTCTGCATAAGTGCTTCTGCTAAATGCTGTAAATGTAACAAAGGAGTTAGCGATGTGTGAGATAATAAGCTAGCGATGGTATCTATGGTTTTAGCAGTGTTAGCATAGAATAACATTGGGTGCACTAGCATTATGCTAACATGAAGACGGTTTGTTGCGGAAGATCTCGATTGGCCTGTTCTGAACTCAAAGACGTTCAACACCTCGGAGGTGAATTGGAACATCTCAAAGGTGTTAAATTCAATTCAATTCAATTCAATTCAATTTTATTTATAAAGCGCTTTTTACAATGTGTCATTCAACAGCTTTACATAATCGGAAAAGAAAATCAGTTTGAATTGTTTCTTGTTGGAACGGTGGCGAAGCGAGAAAAACTCCCTGGGAACAGGAAGAAACCTTGAGAGGAACCCGACTCAACAGAGAACCCATCCTCATTTAAATCATCCACCCCAGGTCCGCCTCGCCTGACCGACATCAATACCTGCCTGTACTTCACAAACTTTTGTCCGTACAGTGTTGTTTATTGGAAACGGAGCTTAAATTCCTGATGTATTAAAAGCCTGAGCCGGGCTGTGCACTAAAATAACCCCCCGATCAATATGTGTGTTTTCTGGTTGCTTTTCAGTCTCAGCAGAAATGCATCGTGATCTTTGCTCTCGTGTGCTGCTTCGCCGTCCTGGTGGCGCTGATATTTTCAGCCGTGGACGTGTTGGGAGAAGACGAAGACATCCTCAATGACGATAACTGCAGCGATATCTGCCAGTAAGCACTTCGTCTTTCATTATTTTTAAATCGGGGGAGGGAATCGATAGCATACATTTTGGGACCAGATGGAAATAGGAACGTGGATCTCAGTACACTTAGTATACGTTTACACTGATGGCATTCGATACACACCCACGTATCCAGAGCAACTCGCAAAACATCTCCGTCAATAAATACTTTGGTTACTTCGGACAAAGATGAGGAATACCACAATTCTAAACAATTCTGTTGAGAGGGAAACTAATTAAAAAGAGGTAGCCACAACAGAGACGAGTCTGAAAGCATGTACCCTGAGAGATCGTGGGACTATTCAAGTGAGTGGCTGAGGATCGGACTGAGGATCGCTGCAGTGCGGGTTGAGATAAGTGCTGCGTTTTAGTGGGCTGCTGTGGGCAGTGCTTTAAACCTGGATTCGGTCAGCGACATTAAGTCACGTGATCACGTGCCCTTCAAATGATCACATGCGAGTTTAACTGTTCACATGAAAGTAGAATAGAACGTGAAACTCTTTCTTCGCATATCCCAGCTGGTTTGGAAGCTCAGGGTCAGCCATGATACGGTCCCCCCCCTGGAGCACAGAGAGTTAAGGGCCTCGCTCAAGGACCCAAGATCGGCAGCTTGGTGATACTGACCTTCCGATCAGTAACCCAGCGCCTTGACCGCTTAACCATATCATCACGTACTGTTCACATCATCACTTACCAATCACCTGATCATATATACCATTTACATGCTCACATTCCGATCACATGACCACATACTATTAACATGATCGTATACAGCATATACACCATTCGCATGATTACATATCGTTTGCATAATTCTATTCAATTTTATGTGTAAAGCACTGTTTACAATGGTCATCGTCACAAAGCAGCTTTACACAACACAGTTAATTATGGCATGTGGGAATGGAAAGCAGTTTGTCCCTAACCATTCCTTGTTGCGCAAGCCGAGGTGACGGTGGGAAGTAAAAACTCCCTGAGATGGTAACAGGAAGCAACCTTGAGAGGAACCAGACACAACAAAGAACCCGTCCTCAGATGGCAGGAAGTCAGAAGTCCCACTGTGTGTGTGGGAAACCATGGTCACGTATACCATTACATTACATTATATACATGCCACGTACCACGGGCGTGATCACCTAGAGAACGTTCACATGATCACATATCGTTCACATAATCACATATACTATACACACTATCCCACACAGTGATCATTACATGATCACATATACCACTCACAAGACCAAACAACATTCACAGTCATAAACTATAAACACTCACATACCACGTATATATGATCACATACACTACATTCCCATGACCACGTATACTGTTTTCTTGATCACATACAGTACATTCACATGATCACATAGTGATTACAGCTCACATCATCACATACCATTCACCTGATCACAAAGACCATTTTGCATGCTTGCATACCCTTCACATGACCACATATACACTTCACATCACCACATATAGCACACGTGTCACACTCAAGGCCTGCTACAGTTTTGAAATAAGGTTTTCAAGAATGCAATGACAATTAACTACATCTCCCACAATGCGCTCTCATCAAACACTATATACTGTCTTACAATTACAAGTGTTACAGCAATAATGCTGATGTGGCCCACAGCGATGAGGAGTTTCACACTGTGACCGTTGCTCTTGTGCAAATATATACTGTAGAGAGTATAAAGTGTCACTAAGTATATAATGTCACTGTGAACATGATCACATACTCATTACATGATCACATATACTGTTTTCTTGATCACATGCTGTTCACATGATCCCATACTAGTCACGTGATCACCACATTCACACTCACATTCATACACTAGGGACAATTTTACAAGGTGCCAATCAACCTACCGTGAATGTTTTTGGACCGGGATGAAAACCGGAGAACCCGGAGAAAAACCCCCTGAGGCACGGGGAGAACATGCAAACTCCACACACACACACATGGCCGAGACGGGAATCGAACCCAGACCGTGGCGGTGTGAAGCGAACATGCTAACCACTAAGCCACCTTGCCCCTACATTACAACATCAGTAATGTATTTCATATATTTATGTCTTTGATAATTAGATTTTAGATCTTGTGGATCCTCTTCCCTGATAAGTGGAGGATACTATAACTGCAAATGGGGACTAATTGATCCTATGAGCAGGCGAAATGGTATGCCGCAATCTTTAACCAAAAGGCACTTTTTAGTGTAGTGTGTTTAACAGGGCGACATTGTACACTACGGTCTTTTTCCGGATAATCGAGCATAATAATGGCGCTGTGATAAACCCTCGAAAGTGAGAGATCGGTTATATCCTTTTTAACAGCTGACCTCGCTCTCGTCCTTGTCGTTGGCCCCGTTGTTATCGCGCTCTCCTCCAGAGCTCACGCCTCATGCAGCTTGTTATCGAGAACATTATCCAGACTCAGCCATTTTCTCCCACCGCTGCCTCTTCCTGTGTGCGCCCCGGCCTCCATTTCCTTCCTAATAAGTGTACGAAATGTAATTTGGAGCTCCAAATTGATTCGGCTCCGGTCCAAGTGGGAGGCTCGGTCTGACTCGCTGTGCTCATTTGCAGCCGTGCCTCTCGAAAGCTGGAGGCGATTTAATACAAGAAATGTCCCCAAGAGCTCTGATGGTATTCTGTAGGTTTTGTTTTTATATAACAGTGTGACTCACTGTGGCTGGGAAATATTCATCTTTACTGCGCTCACACACACACACCACACACACACACACACACACACACACACATAGATTTGCTTTCCCCCCATAAATATAGTGACTAAACTTTTTGCATGTGAGAAAAAGAAAGACATGAGAAGAATGGAAAGACTGTCAAATTGTAGCATCTCCTACTATACCTCCTCATTATACTAAGGATGAAGTGGCGGATCAGTGGTTATATCTATGGGTCTTTGACGATGAGATATATCACAGGTTCAAGCCCCAAATTTAGCCTTGAGCAAGGCCCTTAACCCTCTGTGCTCCAGGGGCGCTGTATCATGGCTACACTCTTACTCCGGCTTCCAAACAAGCTGGTATATGCAAAGAAAGAATTTCACTGTGCAGTAATGTATATGTGACAAATAAAGACTATTCTATTCGTTTGGGCCCTTTGGGATCTGTGAAGAAAAAATGTTTCCACACAACTTTCTCCCACTCATTCATAGACACATGGGAGAACATGCATGTGTCTTAAAATCTATATAATCAGAAGGGCGGTATCGTCAAGCTGCTACTCTTGAGGCCCCTTGAGCAAGGCCCTTAACCCTCCTGCTGATTCCTTTTTGCCTAGCAGCACTGTTCTGAAACGCTCGTGTTAGAATCTCGGCTGCATGCCCTGAGGGAAGTTCTCCGGGCTGTAAATGTAATCGTGTGGGTTTGAATGTCATCGATGGAGGTTGGTATCGATCCAAAACCTTTTAATGGGACGGGGTGTGTGTGTAACGTAATAATAACCAGTCTCGCTCTGTTTTTTTGGGGGGGTTTTCTTTTTTGATTTAAGACTCTTCCGATGTTTGTTTACGCTGTTTCCGAGAGACGACAAAGATTCCAAGTATCGACGCATAAACCGACCTGAAGTCTTAGCTTGAGCAGCGTGTAATTGTATGAATTGCGGTTTGAGGGTGTAATTAGTTGTAAAATCCGATTTGGATTCAATGTTGTAATTAATGGAGCAGGAAAAATAGCTCTGGGCCATTTTATAGGAGCAGCATAATGTATTCGGAAAATGTGGAGCGAGGCAAATCCTTAAAATGTGATCCGAGTTATGTTTTGTGGAGTAGATGGTGAAGTTTAGAACACTATAATTTTTTCTCCGGGTTCTCCGGTTTCCTCCCGGTCCAAAAAACATGCACGGTAGGTTGATTGGCACCTTGGAAAATTGTCCCTAGTGTATGAATGTGTGTGTGTGAATGTGTGTGTGTGTCCTGCGATGGGTTGGCATTCCATCCAGGGTGTATCCTGCCTTAATGCCCATAGACGCCTTGAGATAGGCACGGAGTCCCCGTGACCCGAGGGAAGATCGGATATAGCGGTAGAAGATGAATGAATAATGGCAGAAAGGAATACAAAATGAGCTTCTTCACCACCAAACGTAATTATAAACAGATACATATGAATAACATACTGAATAAAAATGTATCTTTGTATAATCATATAATCTTAGTTTGGTTAAAAGTCACGATGATTGGATTTTTCTTGGACTACCATTTGAGATGGTATGTACACACTATATGGACAAAATACAGCCCGGTCCCAGATCTTGACTCTGGAACGTTCTTTTCACAAAATCTAGTGGAACATTTTCCCAAAAGAATGGAGGTTACCCGTTCCACTAGATTTTATAACGCACGTTTCCGTTAACAATTTTGCGTAAAACTTTTGCGATATTTTCTAAATGTCGATACAAAAATGTTGCGAAATTACTCTGATTCCATATCGCGCGATTAAAACTAAACTCTTAAAAGAAAATGGAGACAGATATGAGGGCTTACTTATATTGCAGTCGCATTAGGCATTTTTATTTTTAATCGTAGACGTTATACAAGCATTAATGGCCAGGCGATCCCCCTATACTTGGATGCGGCCACGTATGCGCTTGTTCTGGGAGGTAATAGTGCGCGATTTCACAGAGGACCTTTGCACTCAGAATTTCCGGATTAACGCGTCCACTTGTTTTGAGCTGTGCAGTGCAATAGCTCCTTTTGTAGAAAGAAATTATTCCTTTCTCGCAGCGTCTAACATTTTTTTTTCGATACATGTGTTTTTTGCGTTTCCATTAGGCGTATTTTACATTTGCAGCATTTAGCGGACACCCTTATCCAGAGCGACGTATAAATAGTGCTTTAGGTTACCATCTAAGAAAACTTTAGGTACAAAATAAGCATAGACAAAGTTGAGGGATTTTTTTAAATGGTTTCCTGGACAGTGAGAAGGAAGAAGTGTTAGGATAGGTGTTGTTGGAAGAGATCGGGGTCTTCAGTGGTCGTTTAAAGATAGACAGTGACTCTGTTGTTCGGACATCCAGGGGAAGTTCATTCCACCACCTCGTTGCCAGAACAGAGAAGAGCCTTGGAGCCAGTGGTGCGAGTGCGGCAGTGGGGTGATGTGAGAGAATTTAAGTCACGCTCCTGTATTTTGAATCATTTGCAGTGGACGAATAGCGTTCTGAGGTAGACCTGCCAGCAGAGAGTTACAGTAGTCCAGTCTCGAGATGACGAGAGACTGAACCAGGACCTGAGCAAGCCTGTGTGGATATAAATGCTCGAATCCTTCTGATGTTGTAGAGAAAATGTTGACAAGAGCGAGTAACGTTAGAAATATGCGAAGACAAAATAATTGATTGTCCATAGTTACACCAAGATTGCAAGCAGTGGTCGAGGGAGAAAGAATAGAGTTGTGTTGAGTTATGCTGAGATCCTGACCAGGAGACGAATCACCTGGGATCACCAGCAGTTCTCTTTTCTTCGGGTTGAGTTTGACTTGATGAACGCTCATCCAGGAAGCTATGTCAATAGACAGGCTGATATTCTAGCACTAGTATTTTCAAGTCGCTCTTTAAATTCTCGCATTTTGAAGGGTAATAGAAACGTGCTTATAGTCCGGATAGTGATCTAGGGCTGGGCTGATGTTCTAATTCATCCCTAAAATGTTCAACGGGATCTTCCACTCTAATCAACGGAACCCATAATGTCATGGAGCTAAAGTTTTGAGCAGGGACGCCTTGTTATTCCAAACGAGGTTTTGGTCTCCTAGAATAATTGATGAGGGAATTTCATGCCGAAAATGCCATCTTGGTAAAGAAACATGGAAAAGTCAGGTGTTCCACTACATAACATACATACATTCATTCATTCATTCATCTTCTACCACTTTATCGGATCTTCCCTCGGATCACGGGGAGCCTGTGCCCAGGCGTTTATGGGCATTAAGGCAGGATACACCCTGGATGGAATGCCAACTCATCACAGGGCACACACACACACACACACACAAACATTCATACACTAGGGACAATTTTCCAAGGTGCCAAACAACCTACGGTGCATGTTTTTGGACCGGGAGGAAACCGGAGAACCCCATGAGGCACGAGGAGAACACGCAAACTCCACACACACATGGCCGAGACGGGAATCAAACCCGGACCCTGGCAGTGTGAGGCGAATGTGCTAACCACTAAACCACCGTGCCCTACTTAACATACAATGAACAGTGTATCTGTATATTTTCAGGTGCTCGACTTTATAGCTGCTTTTCCCTTTGCACCCTTATTCATCGTTTTGTGTTTATTGGATTCTGGATTCATTAGAAACTCTTCCGGACAATAAAGGAGCATCGCGATGCCTCGTGGGAATATCGGGAAATTTCCAAGAGCGATGCGTTATTCGATCCCAGTCCGCCGCGTCGCGGTGGTTCTTCAATCAAAATAAATGCCATATTACAAATGGGGCTCAGGAGTAATCAATAACACGCACAGGAGCCAAAATAACGAGCATTCGGTTTGTAAACACTCGTTTTGATTGCATTTCTCATTTTCCTGGTGGCTTGTGCAGTGCGCTCAGCGAGTACAACCCCTTGAGTTTTTGAAACTATTTGATTATATCTTTTCATGTGACAGCATTGAAGAAATGGCACTTTAATACGATGTAAAGTAGCGAGTGTATAGATCGTATAACAGTGTACATTTTCCCGCCCATTAATCCCTTGATCCCTGAATTGATTTACAATCATATAAAAAGAATTCATTGTGTTTTTGCTTTCAAGCAGATACTATAATTGCTCAATAAGGGCCTCCAATATGATCTATGGGGACGTGTCAAACATGCCTCAAGTGGCATTGGAGGAATACATACATTAAATTGGCTGCGTTTGGGTTGGGAGCCTCTACAAGGGGGTAAAATAAGTCAACACACACCATTCATGTGTAAAGCTTTGTCACATAAGTGTAAATTTCACAGGTTGCTCAGGTCCTGGTTCAGTCTCTCTTCATCTCGAGACTGGACTACTGTACCTCTCTGCTGGCAGGTTCTACCACAGAACGCTATTCGTCCACTGCAAATGATGCAAAATGCAGATGGGCGACTCGTGTTCATTCATTCATTCATCTTCTACCGCTTTATCCGATCTTCCCTCGGGTCACGGGGAGACTGTGCCTATCTCAGGCGTCTATGGGCATTAAGGCAGGATACACCCTGGATGGAATGCCAACCCATCACAGGACACACACACACTTACAATCACACACACATTCATACACTAGGGACAATTTTCCAAGGTGCCAATCAACCTACCATGCATGTTTTTGGACCGGGAGGAAACCCGGAGAACCCGGAGAAAAACCCCTGAGGCACGGGGAGAACATGCAAACTCCACACACACACATGGCTGGGATGGGAATCGAAACCGGACCCTGGAGGTGTGAGGCGAACGTGCTAACCACTAAACCACCGTGTCCGACTCGTGTTCAACCTGCCTAAATTCTCTCACACCACCCCACTGCTGCGCTCGCTCCACTGGCTTCCTGTAGCTGTTCACACGCATCAGATTCAAAACACTGACGCTCGCCTATAAAGCCAAAAATGGATCGACACCTTCATATCTCAGAAACCTCATCACCTGCCTACCACACCCGCTGCCTGAGAGCGTCTAACACTGCTTGCCTGGCTCCACCTTCTCTCAGGGTAAAAGGTAAAGATCAGATCAAGGCTCTTCTCTGTTCCGGCACACAAGGTGGTGGAATGAACTTCCCCTGGATGTCCGAGTCACTGGCACATCTTCAAACGACCACTGAAGACCCCGATCTCTTCCAACAACACCTATCCTAACACTTCTTCCCTCTCACTGTCCAGGAATCCATTAAAAAACATCCCTCATCTGTGTCTATGCTTATTTTGTACCTTAAGTTTGTATCAACCATTCCTGAATGAATTTATTCTTAGAGTGAGACCTAAAGCACTATTTGTACGTCGCTCGGGATAAGGGCGTCCACTAAATGCCGTAAATGTAAACGTAAGTGTGTATTCACTTTTGTCGCCAACGGTTTACTTATGAACAGTGTGTGTCGAGTTATTTTAAGGCGACATCATATTTACACAAGCCGTACACGCACTACTTCACATTGTAGAGAAGTGTTATTTCACTGCATGTCGTACATGTATAAATATGTATGCGACAAATAAAATTTGAATTTGATGTTCAATATCTGGATTTCCAACGATTTATAATCTGCACATGGACTCTTATTATACCAGGGAAGCAACTTTGTTGCACTCTATAGATTTAGTACATGGGCTTAGATGAATTTTACCTTCCGCTTGACGGGGGTTGGCGTTTGAACAGCAGCGTCTGAAGAGCCCTTTCTAAAACGACACAGGGTCACAGGTGTTTATGTTTACGCTGTTCTCGGTGCCTCTTGTGTACAGGGTGGTGCTTGTTGAAAATATCCCAGAAGATATCTCCATTTCTCACGAGGGCACAACTTCCCTGACGGCGGGACTCCACGGCCTTCTGGACCTGGCTCAGAAATCGGTGGAGATTGTGTCACCGTGGTGGGATCTGAACTCCACCGAACAGGACCCTCGCTTTCCACAAGCAAAGCAGGTTTGTTTGTATTGACATTTATTATTTGTCGTATATTTATTTGTTATCATGTATAGTGATTGAGGGGGAGGTGGATAAGGGATTGGGCTCTGGACCGAAAGGTCGCATGTTCAAATCCCGGGGAGGGTTGCGTTAGGAAGGGCATCCGGTATTAAACAAGTACCAAATCTTTGGTAATATGCGGATCATCCTCTGTGGTGATGGAAGGGAAGACAGAGCAGGAAGAGATGAAAAACATCAACCGTGGATAGATGCAATGAAAGACAAAGAGTGCAGTGAATACAGACATTTTAAGTCATGTCCACACTCAGTTTTTATTTAAAATCGCATTCTGTTCTTTCCCTTTTGTTCTTCCGTCCACACTGCATTACAAGTGTGCGAAATACAAAATACAACATGGCAAATACAAAAGGGGGCGGGGCTTCATCGGGTGTATGGAAACGGTTCGGGTTTGAAACATCTTAGCTGCGCAGGTGGAACAGGGTTGGAACGGTGTGATGTCACCGTGGGCCACATCAGCATTATGGTTGTCCTCGAAGGGCCGCTTGACAGTATATAGTCTTTGATGAGTGACACCACCTCATAACACAAAAGACATAATGGGCTTTTCTCCTTGAAGCACAAACGTGTATTCGCTTTCCCATCTTTCTTGGAAATGCATTTTTCGATTCCTGGACATTTCGGGATAATTTCTCAAATCAAGTGAAGAGAATTTCATACCAGCGCAGCAAAGACCTTCTTTCCATTCTATGCATTTATCACCTCCGAATTGCCAGTCAGAAGCAGTAGTGAAGAGTCCAGCCTTTAATTTCACTTGTTCTCCAGTTCTAAGAAACCCGGTGGTCCTTGTTGGAACTGAACATCTTCCCAGAAGAGTGGGATTTATGTTCTAACAGCAAATGGGGCCTCACCTTATAGTCAAGTGACCCCACAGTGTTTTGTCCGTGTAATCCGAAATAGACAGATGTAGTAGACGGGCCGACGATTAGCACTGATCAGTCCAACAGTCTCCTCGTTCCTGAGAACGTCTCCTGCTAACCCCAGGTGACTTGCAAGGATCAAATGTTTCCGTCAGACGAAGCCCCGAAGTCGGACTCCAGCCCCGAATGGCGAGCTTGTTTTGCCCGAGCTCATTAGAGAACAGAGCTGTAATGGATCCCCCCGTAGTTGTTTTGGCAGGTTGGAAAATTGCACTCGGAGCTGCTGCTTCAGATGTAATCGCTTGAGCTGGCAACGCCGACGTTTCCTCGCAGCTTCATTCCTGAACGGCGAGATCAGCATCGGCTCTGAGATCTAACTCAGGGGAGCGGCGGTGATTTATCAGCGTCTGGCAGAGCGTAGGAAAGTGGCTGAGCTTTAGAAAGACACACACGAACACAGAACGCTCATTACTTCCAGAGCTTCATTACATGCAGTGCGGAATTAAAACTGAAATAAGAGAAGGGTGGGTTTTTTTTGCCCTAGGACAGAGTGCTGTAATCATTATTAGGGATGCTACGCTACATGCTATGGGACAAGATTGTATATGGATTTGGGGATCTGGGGAGCTCGTGGGACTTTTTTTTTGTTTGTTTTAATGGAGGATAGTGATAATGACTTGTCCCATTTATACAAGCGACTATGGAAGTAAGGGCCTTGCTCAGGAGCCCCTAGTACACGCTTTCCGTCCCTCGTACTCACGCTGGGACACACCCACAATCTCATGGCTTGGGAGCCTTCCTCCGATGTCCATTCGATGCCCACTCATGGGATGGCACGCAGTCTTCACCGGCGTCCGCCCGTTTCTTGACCACATATCGGCCCACCTCTCTTGCATCCACTTGGGTCTTTACGGCCCGAGTGCACCACACTCGACCGGTACGTCCTCGTTCCGGCTCCCGCCAGGTGACTCTCTCCTCGAGGCTGATATCTCTCGCCTATTAACTGTTGTCTCTCCGTCCGGCTCCACCGTCCACTCCCGTACGTTCTGGCACACGATCACATGTTAATCTGGTACGATCAGATGCATATCTGAATGTGATTGGATGAGACGTTAAAACCATCAGATGCTAATCTAAAGGGATTGGATACTACACTGTAATGACCAGATGACAACATGAAATAATCCGATGCTAATCTGTCATTTTCTTTTTCCACTAGTGGAACATTTAAATTCCTACGGAAAGAAAATCTTTGCTAACTCAGGCAGT